>OW119932.1:46031584-46631584 GCA_933210815.1 Meta bourneti
CAATTGCACTTTTAATCGAACGAGGAAATGAGATTTAGAATACATTTAAAGTACTTTTGACGGATATTTTAATTTCTATATTAGTCTTTCAGACATTCAATCAGCCTGGATTTTGTACGTTTCATAAAAAAGCAAAACATTTCTGATAATTGCAGTGATGGTAAAAGAACTTTGAGAATGGTACAAATGGATTTGATGTTCAATTAGAGTTTGATGTCACTCAGTAACTAAAGAATTTTTATTGATGTATGATAGGGTGTCCAAACTTTTTCATCCACCAAAAGACGATGCCAGGCTTTGTATTATTATTTTATTTGTGTCTTTTGAATGGTTTTGCCCGGAGGGTTATGATTTGTTTGAAACAGCAAAATGCTAATGGCATCGAGACAATGTTCACTTTAAAGGATTCGTGATTACTTATTCTTTCATTTGCATGAATCAAATAATGGCTGAGATTAATACCTAAAGGAAAAAAGAAACTACCACCAAATTATCTAGGAAAGAATATATTTATCAGGCTTTGATAGCAACATTCTTAAAATATTTCAGACCATCTTGAGTATAATGACAACTTAAAATAAATACATTATTTTTTATTTAAGAACTGACTCAAATGTCTATTAAGTTTCAACAAAAAAAACGTGGAAATGAAATTAAGAAAAATATCATGTATTTTAAAGAGAGGCAACTTAATTTTACAAATTTATATTCATGGAATACATTATATTTAAAGATCCTTGATCTTTAGTCTCTAAAATTTAGTGTGTTGAGTTGTTTCCTTTCCTGAGAAAGTGTGACTTTTTTATTTCTTCTATATAGATAAAATAAATAACATTAATAAATGTAAAGGTTATCATATGATCAAACCGTATCTATATTATGAACTGCTTTCCTAATTATTTTTGAAAATGTACTGAAAAAAATCATTTCTGAGATATCTAGCGTGAATAACAGAAATGGTTAAAGCAATCTATTGATGAAAAGAGATTTTTACTAGTTAACAGAACTAACGTATTTTTCATAACAACGTACTACCTCAAGAGAAATGCTGCAAAATTTAATAAAACTTGAATATAAAGGTAATTGCAATTAAAAGGGAACTGTGGATGATAAATAAAAGTTTATGCCTCACTCAAAGTTGCACCGTGCACCCAAATTAAATTACCACATATAAAGTTACAAAAAGTCTGTATGCTTAAAACGATGGAATAGTTAATATTTCATCGTATTATAGTTATATTAGCTTTCCGTACTTTCAAAAACGTGGAGAAGCTACCTAAATTTAAACAAAAATAAGTTTCGATAAATATGTAACACATGAACCTTAAAAAAAGTTGAAAGCGGAGTATTGGTTAACACAATCTTATGTTTTGTTTTTGTTAAAATTATTACCTAAAGTAAATGTTCAAGAAAAATTTTATTTCATGGTGGAATAAAATTATGATGCCATGATGTATAAATTGTGGACGAATATTTTGTAATTTATTAATATTGTTGATAAAAGTTTACAAAACTTTAATCCTTAGTTAACTTTCCAGGTTGTTTTGACGAGATACCTCCACCTACCGTTCAACAATATATGACGTTTTGTTAATCACGAGATATCTCGTCGAGATAAAAACTGCCCTATTACTCCAAGGGAATAAAGTTCAAGTGGGAAAGATAAATTGTCTCTTGCCCTCAGTCTGGTGACAATGGCCTGTTATTCCAAGGGAATGAAGTTCGTGGGAAAAATAAATTGTCTCTTGCCCTCAGTCTGGTGACAATGCCATATTATTCCAAGGGAATGAAGTTCAAGTGGGAAAAATAAATTTTCTCTTGCCCTCAGTCTGGTGACAATGGCCTGTTAATCCAAGGGAATGAAGTTCGTGGGAGAAATAAATTGTCTCTTGCCCTCAGTCTGGTGACGATGCCATATTATTCCAAGGGAATGAAGTTCAAGTGGGAAAAATGAATTGTCTCTTGCCCTCAGTCTCGTGACAATTTGGAACAGGTTTTTGCATCAAAGACTGGTTAACAACAGAGCAATTTTCAATGCAAGATAAACTATCGAGAGGGTTAAGTCAGTTTCACACCTAGTACCTCATATTTTGTAACTTGTACGGCATTGTGATCACATAAGTAATGTATTTTTAGAGAAAACGCATTTAGCTATAATCTAAGATATGTTTATCATTATTATATGCAATGTATTCCCATTCTAATTTTTAATTTTTAATATGTTGGCAATGGAAGTTATTGTATTTTAATCCAAAGAATGAATTAATCTCTCTCTTGGACATCATATTCTAAATTGATTCATTTTCTATTAAAGATGCGAAGCGTGAAAGAGTGCTTTCCAACATACTGGTTTATTATAAGAACACTGTTTCTAGTGCTAAAACTATTATTGTTCATATTACACAACACAAACCTTTGTCACAAAATAAGAAACCGCACAGCAGTATTTAAATTAAATTTTGATACATCCCGGGAAATAATTTAAGCTGTGAACTTAATTTATTATTAGTAATATCAAATAAATCATTTGACCATAGGTATTGAGAAGTTGTCTCTGCTCTTCAGAAACATCAAGTCTCAAACATATAATATTTGATACATTCTCATTACTTTTGCAAACCTTGCTGCCAAAGTATAGTTATATCTTTTTTACTTTTATCCAGATAAACATAACTGTGTTAATGGATATATATCAGTCGCCTACTTGAAGTTACACTACTCAATCCCTCAGTTAGGAAGACAGATTGTTAAACAAAGAAGCTGTGTGTGCGTGTGATATTTTATACTTAGTCTCAAAGTGATTAGCTCAAATCACTGCGAATACATCGTATTCATTCACTTCAGTTAACATGACCTTAAGGCCTAAGTACTATTTTAATACAAGAATTGATAATCTAGTTACTTATATCACTTCGCATATATAAATTACACCAAGTATATTAGTCCGTGCGACTTGAGGTCAAAGAACCAGATCAGAATGATGTAAGCTGACCTGGGGAACAGCCTGTAGTCTAGGCTGTCCCTCAGTACATCATCTATTTTTTAGGTCCTAGGCAGTAAACGATAAACTCGAGCGAAACCTGCATTCGAATGCATGTGAGTGTGTTAACCACACGAGTCTAAAAGATTTAGGAAACTGACTTTAGATTTGTCAGGTAATGTGTGAAGGAATCACATTAATCCGGGCCTTAGTAAATATAAATCCATGAAAACTGTGTTGGCTGCAGAAACCACATGAGTCACTAACTTATGTGGTTTTGCCTCCATTTATTAATCTTATATATGAAAAATGGGACTCGTGTAACCTCTGCACTCACTGATTCATTTAGAGAACAGGGAAAAATGTTTGCAACCGAATTCGATCGTCATTGGCTTCAAATGTTTACTGTGAAGCCAAGAGAGCAGTCTGGTCTACTCTGCCGTCCATTTCACCCAGGGTGGCACCTGGCCGAGTGCAGGTGTATGATTCACGAATCAGATGAGTACTTCCAATTCTATTCATATACACTTCATTTGCGAATCGATTTCATCATATTTAAGTCTGCCATTAGATGGTAACATATCAGAAATGAAATCCTCAGACTGGCATTTGTTTTGATGAGTCAACTCTAGTATTTGTAGTCTGCCTACGGCGTCAGCATTAATGCCTACTGTAAGAAATGTGTATGATTCTATGTATATATTTTTTCTACATTTCTCAATGTTGTATAAAAACTTTGGAAATTAGACATTATTTTGAGCATAAGTACTGAATTATAATCGTTTTTGATATTAATGTAATTTTTAGAAAAATGTATACATTAGACGCAATTCGTTAATGCCTATTCTTTTAGACGAGCATATATGACTTTACATGTGTTTAACCCAGTCTTCATCTACTCTGGTACACAAATTTATATACTTTAAAGGCATTAAAATATACTTCCAGATTATGTTAAATCTAATTTTATCATACATTTTAAGAACATTAAAAGAGTTAATTTGCAGTTAATTAAAAACATTATCATTTCGATCAGCAAGACACACTACGTATGAATTGATATACTTACTCGAATGTTTGTTATATATTAACATAGATTATTTTATTTGAAAGCTTAAAAATAAAGTTCCAAGACTACAAAATTTAAATATTGCATAAAAAATTACTTAATGTTTTATAGATATTATTTACATAAACTTATTTCTTGAAGTGGTATTAATGTTTTATGTAATTCATTTCTTAACCAATAACTTCGACTGAGGGTCAAAACATTCACTGTATTATATAGATTATAACGACACAAAAGTAATTATAATAGATCAATTCATTGTTGAGTTATCACTGTTCGAAAGAAGCATCCTATTCTAAAAATATAGTTCTTCAGAAATCGAATTTAAAGTTTTGGAAACCTGTTTGCCTATGGTGACAGTACCTACCCCAAACCCTTGTAACTTGAAAACTATTTCGAATATTTACAAGATCTTGGTATAGTTTGAAAGCTAAGGGGTATGACAATATTCTGAATTATCAAAAAATCGATCGATATTTTGGTTAATTTTCGTGAATTCTAGTGTATACATACACCTTAATGCTTTGTTCTTATTATCTGAAACTATGTCCAAATTAAAATGTGTCTCATCTAGATATAGTTAAGCACTTTAAAGCTGGGTTATTTCTAATAGAGAAGGCATTTTAATGTTTCTTTTGTTCCTTTCTTCCTATTAAAGCATATACACGTTATCACGAGTGCACGTGTATTTCCACTGCAGTGAATAGAGAATAGTTAAGCCGAATCAGTCTCCGATAGAGGTTTCTGAAAACAAAACTAGATGCTCCACATACGTCATCGAGTATCTTCTTTAAATGCTCGAATCGTGGCTAGGCATACAGATTTCCATTAACATGTAATGGCGTGCATGTTAAACAGCTTTTACGTAAACTATCTGAGATAGTTAACTCATCCGAGTATAGTGGTTCTATTTTATCGGGTATGTTGCATAAATTTTGGCGTGGAGTTGCTACTGGATTCAAATCCGCAAGTATTTGAAATTCTTGGGACATAAGTAGTGCTGTTTTATCGATTCGAATTTCGTAACAACTTTACAGTTTTTAACTGTACGGACAATAAAAGATGTGTATTACGGCTATGCATTATAGTGAAGATTACGGTTTGGAATAGTTTTCAAAGTAGGGCAGACATTTATGGTATATATTTCTTACTTGTATCACTCGGTCATTAAAACCAGTACTTCCAGCCGTAGCTCTTATGTCACTTGTGACGCAAAATATTAACGAAAAGCGACAAACCTAACCAAATCGTGTAAAACAGACAAATGGATGGATTACATTCCAAACCTGCAGACAACAATGTCCTTTAATTAGTACGTGTAGATCATATTTTATGCCTACAGAAAATAATACCATTTAACTAGTACCTGTCCATAATATTTTAAATATATACACACAAGAATGCCTTTTTATTAGTGCGTGTAGATCTATTTTCTACCTGAAAGTAGTGATATTTCACTAGTACATGTATATCTAGTACTATTTTCCATTAGCCATTAAGACATCGAGGCCACGGTAGCCAGGTTGAAAGAGCAACTGATTATCAACCGGAGGTTTGCGATTTCGAATCCAATCAAAAACCGTCGTACACATGGATGCTGGTGCAAGTTAAATCTCATGGCCTCGAAGGTACTCCCGTTGGCGTGGCGTGGAAGTTTTGACAGTAGGGTGCCTGCTCAAGTATTGACCTCGTAATCTGACCGTGGTTCGAAATTACGTAGTATTATCGTATTGTCTTCGGATCTTTCCCATCGGCATTGATTCCGGACCATCGCCAATAGCCCTCTGTGTTGCTGCAGTGTGACATTATTTAAATATTTACCGATCAATAGGACATCGATAAAAGTGACACAATTGAAATTTAAAATTTCGTTTTCCCCTTTATCAAATAATTCAAATTAAATAAAGGAAACCACTGTTACAAAATCAGGAAATATGACACAAACTTTCAACAAAGGTATGGCTAAACTGCACAAATTTCGATTGGATATGTAAACTAGGTTTAACGTTTTCCAATAATTTGTCGTCTCTCCTATGCGATATACTTAAACGACGGATAAGGAATCGATAAATAAAGGATTGCATCATATTTGAAATTGAATGGGAAGCATTTTGGCATCATATAGAAACTTTTTCAAATGGCCAGCCAAAAGAACATAACTCATTATGGTGCTATAAAGACGAATTTGTGAACCACTTTGACTTGCCATGTTGCACACAGGGTTGCTATACCTTACAGACATACCACACATTCTAGGTCCAGAATTGTTTATAAAGTGACTAAACATTCATTCCAGACGGACAAACATCCAAGATATACCTCGGATTCAAACAAAGGAACCTTTTGATCCAGAAACCTGATCCAGTCCTGACCACAAAATAGATTGGTCGGCTGGTATAAACATTAAGTACAGGGGATTACAGTTCGGCTAAAATAACTGTTTACTTAATATAATTTTAAATAACCATACACTCGTTATATTTTCTACTTAATTTGTTTTAACAAAGGCATAATTATAAAACATAAGTTATATTTTCTTTACAGATTTATATACATTTTTTACACTTTTCTGTAAACACAAAGATATTTGTGTAATTCTGTCCATACACGAAGCATTACAAAATATTTGTCCTGTCAAGTAGCGTTATTTAAATTAAAATATCTTCAAATTACATTCATTCTTTTGTTAAATTAACGCATTCCATAATCCTTTGGAAACATTAGTCTTTTGTAATTATTTTCCTTCACTTTCGAAGGCACTCCAAGAAAAAACATGTCATCCGGAAATAATTTCCGCATGCCTCGCTCCATGCAAACGCATGAAAAGACCTACTGCTTAGTAATGAATTAATGCATTAGACAAGACTTCCTGTCTTAACGCAAAAAGAAAAATTCAGCCGAAACTCCCTTTCATGCTAAAGTAATGACATTATTCCTCATTCAATGACAAGTTTTAGAAATATTTTTATTTCCTTTCATGCAGACAATGTGAAAGCTCCGGTAGAAAAACTCGAGGTTTTATTCTCGAAAACCAAAATCTTCCAAGGAGACTAAACATAAAAACTCGACTACTCAACACCTGAATTTTATAAATACAAAACAATTTTTGATTTCCCTAATTCTCCTTTTCGCTTTTATAGAAGACGCTGGAGGGCAAGGTACAGGTTTTTAGCCCCCCTCCCCAAAAAAGTGGTTTTTGAAAGAAACTCAATATAAAACTGCGAAGGCGAACAAGCGAGCAATATTCTGCTTTAATGTATTCCGTTTACTGAAGAATGAATTTAGGAACTAAGGGCCATTTTTAAGTACGATGTTGGGTCTGTTTTTATTTTCGGAATTCTATAAAAGTCATGTTTTGTTCCTGAGAAGGTGACATGCTTTTATGACTAAGTAGTTTATCGTCTTTGCTGGTGCAAAAATATCCGTTGCGGATGAACTCATCGACTATTTTTTCAAGGACACTCAGACTTTCATTACTTTTTGTACAAAAATTATCATTCTTTTGCTAAACATTCTAAAGAGAATAGTTTGTAATAGGTAAAAAGTTGATAAATTTGCAAGAAGAAATTGAATTCGAGATGACACATCCAATCTGTCTTTCATGTATTTTAAGTTTATGCTATTGCAAAATGAGGTAGGCAGGTAATTAACTAACGTCGCACTGGAGCAACACAACGGGTTACTGGCGAGAATCCGGGATCATTCCCGAAGGGAAAGATTAAGGAAAACATATTGACTTGGTAATATTACAAGGTTACAACATTGGTAAACACAGTGACAATATTGGTGAACAAAGTGACAACATTGGTAAACAAAGTGACAACATTGGTGAACAAAGTGACAACATTGGTAAACAAAGTGACAACATTGGTGAACAAAGTGACAACATTGGTAAACAAAGTGACAACATTGGTAAGGTAATATCAATATTACCGAGATAATAGTGAATCATGGTCATATGACGAGGTCAACAGCTGAGCAGGTGCCCCATTTTCTAAACTTTTACACCGCACCAACGTGAGAACATTGGAGGCCACGGGATATTTAACATAAACCAACCCTCGCGTAAGTGCCCGGTTTTGGTTGTACCGAGTCTCAAACTCCCAACCATCTGGTTGCTAATCCGTTACTCTTCCAACTAGGCTACCGTATTCTTTATTTGCTGAATGATAATAAATAAAAATATATACAGTACTACCCCCGAAGTTACGCGATAGGTGGTTTCGACGAAAATCGCTTAATTCGAATTCGTGTAAGTCGGGGTACACAACTTTGCATATAAATACATATAAACTTTGTTTAATTGGGACCAAGTACTAACAAAAACACTAGTTTAGAAGAAAATTATGTAATAACATTGCAGTTCTTTACAGTACATATTAATACAAAATATTAAAAAATAAATGAGTTGCGTAAGAAAGTTATTTTGATGTCGATGGCTTCATAAAATCTACAAATTCGTCTGACGGCATTCGTTTTTTCACGCAGAATTTCTTCGTATTTTTATTCCTTGCTTTGTAGCTATAACGCGTTCTTCGTTGAAGTCTGTTTACTAAATTTTTTAAGCCCTTTCCAATTGAGCTGAGACCTTCTGTCAAGCTTGCAAGTGTCATGTGCTTTCCTGGTGGAACTGGGTCTGAAGTGTCGGATACTTCAGTGACATGCTCATGCATTTCTATGAGCTTATCAATTGACAGCTCCTGACTATGTGAATCCAACAGCTCGTAGACATTATCATCATTGCCTTCTAAATCTAATTGCCTGGCAAGATTAACAACTTTTATCACATGAGCGACATGATCGTTTCTGGAGTTGTTTCCGTCTCATTTTTGAAAAAAATGGACGAAGTTTACTTTCTTAACTTTCGTCGACCGTATAATCCTAATCGTGCACGTAGAATTCGCACGAAACGCGTCCAATGCATATCACAGCAAGAGAAACACTGAAGATAGCGGGTGGAAGTGTTGCCAAACGAAAAAATCAAGAACCACGTAACTCCGAGTTCGCGTAAGACGTGGAAGTGTAAGTCGGGGTATTACTGTATTTAAAATCTTCTTCCAAACAGCAATAATAGAGTGATATGTGATTTCTTGTGTGAATTCAACCTATTTTAAATACTGATTTTTTTTCTTATGCCTTCACTTTATTCAGGAGCTATTACTTATAAATATCCAGACAAAAATTAATATAATACTTTCTTAATTCAAATTATTTGTCACCAAATTAGAGCAGTCCTACATGATATCCCTCGAAATTTTTCATGTTCTGTGTAAATTGGTATAAATTCAGTTCATTTGTATATTTCAGTTCATTATCAGGACAAACGAGTTTACTTTAATACTAAATTTAAGTAAATCTAGTTAGTGATTTCCGATTTCTAATAATAATTTTATCCTTAAATATTCTATATAAAGATTACATTATGCCATATCCAGGTTAATAGTAGACAGTCATGATAATCTTCAAAAAGAGTAAATCATTTACGGAATCTTACACTTGATTAATAATTACCATAATGTTTGAAAATAGAATGTACACATTTGAAAATTGATCACAAACTATAAATTAAATTAATATCCATGTACAATACGTATAGTAAAAAATAAAGCACTTTTTCACATTTAATAATTTCAAGTAGTTCACGAATGAAAATAATATTCCTTAGATGTAGACGTCAGAACAAGACACAAAATTCCATTTTGAAATTGCTGAGATCGTACTTATGAATAGAATAAATATTAAGTATTTCAACGATTACTTTTTAGAATCATATCAAATTTTTATAATTGTTAAAAACAGTAATTTTTAACCCTCTGAACGTGCGAGATTTTTGAGTTATGTAGTGTTACTTTTACCCCACAACCCACTCAGGGACTAAATAACCAAATCTTTCTAAAGATTCCATGGATTCTTTCATCCTATAGAAGTTCGTCTTTTCCTTTAAATAGATGGAACGATTCTATTGGCCCTATTTTTGTAGAATATAATCCTTTGGAAAGATTCTATTACTCATTGGGTTAAAATAGAATCATTTGGAAAGATTATATTACTTTCTGGTAATAAAATCATTTGGAACGCTTCTATTCGAACATTCTGTAGAATAGAATCCGGTGCAAAAATTTTATTGCACATTGATATCAATTTGGAATTTTATAGTTTTTTCCTGAGGGAATAGAATTCTTTGGAGTCATTATATTTGCAAAGGAGATCAAAACTTTTCAGAAGTCACAAGAAATACTGGGAGTTGCAATGCGGAATGATGAATGTGAGTAAGAAGAGAGTGTAAATATTAAGGGGTCCAAAAACAAAATAAACTTTGGTGATGTCTATAAAGTCTTACACAAACCCATTCATTACATAAAACTTTTGAGATATAAAGCCAGTTAAAATCCTTAGAACGAATTCCTGAAAATAGTAATGATTTCACAAACTCGGTTCCTCATGCAATTACGTAACATAGTATCAGCTACTAAGGGAAATAAAATCGAAACACACTTTAGGGATTGCATTCACCTTCAAAGAGTTCATTAAGCATAAAGGAAAACTGAATGATCAGCATCGGACATCTATTCACCCTTGAACCGAAAAAAAATCCGATAGAAGTATAAACAATTCATCGGCGCATGCGCGGAGTAAAATTTCGTCGTCGTGTCAGTGTATGGTAGGCTAGATTCTTATTGCATGACCCACCAATCACAACCGAAATATGATTCGTTTTGCTTGTTGGCTTGTTCCCGTAGTGTATGAACATGCTAAATTTGCAAGTGGTTTCGACGAGATATCTCGTCCATCAAGATCTGACCCATTTTACTAATGACGAGAGAACTCGTCATCAAGATATTGCCGATTTTTTTATGATGGCGAGATCAAGATCTGGCCAGTTTTTTCTATTGTTGAGATATATCGTCCATCAAGATCTGGTCAGTTTTTCTAATGACGAGATTTCTCGTCCATCAAGATCTCGTCAGTTTGACTAATGACGAGATATCTCGTCGATCAAGATCTGGTCAGTTTTGACTTAATCTAATGAGTGACGAGATATCTCATTGAGGCAACTGTAAGGAGGGTTAACTCTCCTGATGGTTTATCTTCGCGTTGAAATCCAACATGTAGTGGTCAGCCTTTGATGCAAAAGCCTGTTCCAAACGGTCACCAGTTCAAGGTAAGGAACAATTTGTTTTTCCTACTAGGATCTTCATTCCTTTTTTAGAAATAGGGCAGTTTTGCCTTGACGAGATATCTCATTATTAGCAAAATTGACCAAATATTGGACGATATATCTCATATATAAACCACTTGGAGGATTAATGCATTATTTTCTCTCCAACCTCCATTCTTACACCGCTTCTCCGAGCAACCATTTTTAAGACAATAAGTACGGTCACCTTTGTGAGGTCTATGTGTTACCAGACGCGAAACATTGACAGTTAGTCTCACAATAAAATACTAGCATAATTTGTGTTCTGTTCTCTTTTACTTTCGCAATACGATTACAATAAATCAAAGATGAAACACGAATATAAAGATATTTATTTCTGCGCTATTCTAGTATATCAACAGTAGGGGTTATCTAGAGATGAATGTATTCGCTCCAGGAATTCGTGATTCACGAGTAGTCATTGTTAATGGTTTCATTCCTACTTCCTTTCAAGTGCAATACGCGAATTCTTCAACTGGTTTGTTTTCTTCCGAGTTGAACAAGGGTAGACGGGTTGGTAAAATTTCCTTCATTTAGTGTGGTAGAACCTTTTCTGTAATGAGGGACTGGAAATATTCGAGTTTCGTTTTATGAGGAAAATAAAGAGCAATGTTTTGTCTTTTTTGCACAAATATGGACTGTCAAAAAGCTGTTTGGATCGAAAATTATTTCAAGGACTTCTCTGAATTTCACTCGTCATCCGACCGTGGTTCAACATTACGTGGTGTTGTCCTCGGATCTTACCTTCCGGGTGTGATCCCGGACCAGCACGCTGTGTTGCTCCAGTACACACGTTTATTAAAAATACCTACCTCCGAATTTCACTTTTTGTTTTAATTTAAAATGTATAGTTTTCGAATTAGTAAGTTATTTAGACAAATAAAAAAAAATAAGAAAAAAAAATTGTGTTATGTTGTATCAATCTTATAACGTTTAAAAATACATCTATTTTAGAGTTGAAATTGGAGGAATAAAATTGTAATGACGAAATAAATTCCTAGTAGTTCCTATACTAATGGTAAGCAATGTAACCGAATGTATGCAATTGTAGTTTCATGTTTAAAGTGTTTCTTGAAAAAACTTAGTTCCTAAATTAGTAATAAGTCTATAGCGGTATCAATTTAAAGAGAAAGAAATACAATGCAATTTTGAATTTATTATACTATACTTACTTTTAACCCTCCAGGTGGTTTTGACGAGATATCTCGTTCACCACGATCTGAACAATTTTGCTAACGATGAGATAGCTAGTCATCAATATTTGAATGACGAGAACCATATGTGGTTTCTTTTCTTCTAATGACGAGAGACGACGAAATCTTGATGGTATATGGTCTTGATGGAGGCATTTTGTCCAGCAAGATCCCGTCATTTTTGCTAATGACGAGATACCTCGTCAAGACAATGAATTATTATATCCCATTTCGGCTTAAAAAATATTTAAGTTATAAAATTTATTTGCGTTAACAAAGTTGCAATTACTGTTTCTTTCCCAGGACCAACAAACACTTTGTTATTTGTACAGGATTTTGGTTGCTAAAAAGTCAAATAAGTAATAGTCATTTCACTATACTTGTATAATTTTGTGCAACGATTTCAATTTTGTGTAACGAGTGAACAAAAATATAAACTCATATAAATAAATTATCAAAATTATGCAATGAAATGTGAATGTTCCATTAAAAAATAATAACAACTTAATGTATGTATTCTGGGAATTTTTTTAATAACCTAAAACATAATGACATGCAAATGAAAATAAAAAATAATCAAACGCGTGTCAATGCAATAAATCTTCCACGTTTCCAAATAATTTACAAATATAATTTGTGCTTAATTTTCTAATACATTAGTAATTTTTCTGAACAAAATTATACCTCCCGAATCAATAGAATACAAAACAATGTATACTCAAATCTCAAAGATTGACTCTAAAATACCCACTTGGAGTAAAATATACATTTCCGCACTATTACTCAACTCTTCGTGCGTTCGAAAGCGGTCAAACAATCATAAAAACAAATAACTTCCTAGGTCCCGTTCTTTTTCCCGGTTTGTGTAATACTTTCTGGAGAAAATGAATATATTATACTCTCGGAAACGGTCCCAGTTGGCTTTTTCTGACGTGCGAATTGTTCTCTCACACCTCTAAATAATAACAGTGTTTTGCATGGGCGTGTTCAGTATGGCCGCCCATTACTCATCTGCCACGCTTCAACTAGTAATTACTTTATTTAATGCCAGGTTGTTGCAAAAGAAGTACAATTCAATATAGGATACTTTTGTGTGTGCTCTAAGAGTGAAGTGGGAGCCGGAAGAGAGCAGGAAAACGAAAATATGAAAAACGTTGCAATTGGGTTTTGTAAGTTATATAGAAACGCGCGTATGCAATGTGTTTCGAATAAACGAATAATTTTGATTTAAGGAAGAAGTTGTGTTTTCTAATATTGAGATTTTGTTTCAACTTATAATTACACTCATGTCCAAAAGTTAAGCATAATTGCTGTTTATGTGAAAATTTCAGAAAATCTACATCGGAATGGAAGGAAACGCGGCATGCGGGTGTAATAGAGTTATAGAAAGAAAAAGAAAACAATGCAAAACAAGGATAATAATGACTTTTATTATCCAAATGAAAGGGTTGATAGAAAAAGGTTCACAATACGAGTGTCAACTTCAGTGAAACAGAATGATTAAAACAATGTGATGTTGAACTTTAATACGGTGTGTGGGAACTTTTGGTAGCCATGCATTCTGCATAACGATTTCCCATACTTTCGATCAGGTTATGGATGCGTTGTGTGCTCAAAGAGTTCCAAGCCTCACGGAGAGCAGTTTTCAATTTCGGAACGGAGCTCGGTGGGTAGCAGAGGGCTGCAATATGTCTCCCGATCGCATTCCACAGATGCTCTATAAGATTCAAATCAGGACAGTTGGCAGACTACAGCATGCGGTGGATATCTCCACTTTGAAAGAAGGATTCGACCAGGAATGCAAGGTGAGAAGGCTCGTTACCATCGATGAATATAAAACCAGGACTGACAGCACCTCGAAACAGGCGAATGGTAGTCTCTAAGACTTCGTCTCTGTACCTTAGAACGGTAACAGAACCCATGTCAAAGATGTGGAGGTCTCTGCGGCCGACCAGCATGATGCCTGCCCAAACCATGACTCCCCTGAAGGAAAACGATGTCTTAACGTGATGTTTTCCGAGTTCCTCTCCAGATTGTGGTGTGACGAGAATCAGTTTGCAGACTAAATCTGGACTCGTCACTGAAAATTACATCGCCCCACTGTTGTCAACTCCACTGCCAATGTTCCAACCTCTACTATAAACGCGCGCGTTTCTGTGCAGACGACCGGGGGATGCAAACTGCTGGTCGTCTGACATAGAGACCAAGTGCCTGAGTCTCCTGTAAACAGTTTGTCTCGAATCTATGACTCATGTGGCGGCTGTCAGGTCTGAACCCAGTTGTCTGACAGAACGGTTCCTCTGACGTCGCGCAGTAATCGCCAAATATAGGTGTTGCCGAGCGGTTGTTACCCTTGGCCAACCTAGTCGTCGGGTAACATCTCCAACTGTTTGAAACCTCTGCCTCATTCTAGAGATCACACACTGAGGTACATTCAGAACTCGAGACGCTTCGGTTTGGGATCGACCGGATTCCAGCATTCCAATAATTCGTCTCTTCGCAAACATGTCCATTTGGCATCTTTGTGACATATTTCGTCCTTATTGATTGTTAACAACTCTCCGTACCACAGCAATTGCGAAATTTTTGTCTAAACTGCCATGCCGCTCGAGGCCGTTTTATACTCGATCCGACGTCTGCCGGTGCTTTGCGTATGTCGATGTCGACTGAACTATTTTGCATATGCACAATGTTTAACCTTCGTCCCACGATTCTCCACTAAGTGATTTTGAACCCTTGTATCCATATTTACTTCGGTTTTTTCGCATTTTACGAATTATGCAAAACTTTTGGACATGAGTGTACTTTATTTAATGCCACGTTGTTACAGAAGTAGTACAATTCTATATAGGATAGTTCTGTAATAGTAAATTGAGAGCAGAAATAAAAGAGATAAACTAAAATATTAAAAACGTTGCAATTGAGTTATTGTAGGTCACATAATTTGAGTTATTGCAAGCGCTGATTCAGTGCGTTCCTATAATCGACTGCTTTGATTTAGACCTCCTGATGGTATATCTTCGCGTGAAAAACTGCCTTGTAGTGGCCAGCTTCTGATGCAAAAACCTGTTCCAAACTGTCACCAGTTCTGGGAAAGGGACAATTTGTTTTTCCTACACGGATCTTCATTCCTCCTGGAGGAATACTGAAATTTTGTCTCGACGAGATATATCGTTCTTAACAAAATTTAAAAGATCTTGGAAGAGATATGTCATCAAAACATTTGGAGGTTTAAGAAATAGACTGTGTTTTCAAATATTGTGGTTTTGTTTCAACTAGAAATTACTTTATTTAATGCCACGATTTTGCAAAAAAGGACAATTCAATATAGGATACTTTGGTCTTCGGTCTAAAAATGAATTGGGATCTGGGAAGGAAGAGAAAAACTAAAATATGAATAACGTTGCAGTTTTGGTGTCTAAATTTTTAGAAACGCGTATTTAGTGCGTTTCGAATAAACGGATTATTTTGATTTAATAAAGAAATTGGGTTCTCCAATATCGTGATTTTGTTTCAACTAGTAATTACTTTATTTAATGCCAAGTTGTTACAAAAGAAGTACAACAATTCAATATAGGATACGTTTGTGTTTGGTCTAATAGTGAATTGGAAGGGGAAAATAGGAGAAAAACGAAAATATAAAAATCGTTGTAATTTGGTTTTTGTCATAAAAACGTGCGTTTTGAATAAACGAAATATTTTGATTTGAGGAGTGAATTGTGCTTCCAATAGTGTGATTTGGTTTCACCTAGTAATTACTGTATTTAATGCCACGTTATTTTAAAAGTTCAATTGAATATAGAATTATTTTGTCCGGTATAAGAGTGAATGGGGATCCAGCAAGGAAGAAAACGAAAATATGTTAACCATTACTTTTGAAAACGGCTTTTATAAGTTGGGTAGAAATATGGATGATAGAACAACTTTTGTTTAGTGTGTTTCAATTAATTCATCATTTTGATTTTTTACAAAACGAAAGAAGATATTTCATTGCCATAATGATACCTGTCTTTCTATAACTATAAATTATTTTTAAAGAGTTAAGGAAAAAAGCATAAATTATTTAGATGTTTCGGTGAGAACCATTTTGAATTAACAGTAAAATGCCTAATTAATAAGATGACGTAATCGTGATTTCATTAACAAACAATAGACTGACATTTTTGTTTGTTTTACTCTATTTTGAAGAAGTTCAAGTTGAGTTAGACAAATTTTCAATCAAGGGAATAGTTTCTATAAAACATCACTCTATAGAAATGATATTTTTTTAAATATTTACTTCTAAGTTTACCTGATATCTTTAGAATTTTTCATAGATTAAGAACAATTTGAAAAAAGTGAAATATAGAATACAATGTTTTATTTTATCCTTTAGTCGTTATTTTAAATTTCCATTTATGCAATTTCTGTAATATAAAGAGTACATATATACAGAGCATAATTACATAATATAGGGTACAACTACAACTAAGAATATTATTATTTTCTAATGACACTTATTACATAAATACGTATTTCACCTTTTCAGTGTTCTACGTACACAGCATTTTATAAACGTTAACGACCCTTGAATTATAAACCACTTTTTGAACTCTTTAAAACTTTAAATGTTCCAATAATCTAGCATTACTTAACTTTTCTCGAAATCACGTTCTTCACATTTAAAAATAGTTATAGCAAATTACCTTAATGAAATACGTGGAAATTTAAAGTCTTATGTCAAAAATACATAAATATTTACATTGGTGAGCACCAATCTATATATTTTACACAGTTAATTTTCGTATTTTTTTCTGAAATTGACAACGTTTAATGAGTATTTTTCTCCAGCATAAGAATATCTAATCTAATAATTCCGTTAGAGTAAATATTGTTTATCCCATTTTAAACATACTTAAAAACTAAACAATGTTGGACAATTTTTCAGTCCAGAAACAGGATGCTGTTCCTTAATTTGGCATATTTCGTGAAAGAATATAGCGATAATAATTCGAAATCAGTTTGTTCTTAATGATATTGTTAAGTAAATATTATAATTCTGGGAGAACCGAGTATGCATTAATAATGTCGACAAAGGCTTACCTAATGAAAGCTCATAAATAATAAAAGACAGTTTTCACGAAAACGCTGTGCCTTAAGCCTTAAATGCTCTTCGTTTTTGATAAATGGTAAGTATACATTCATTACTTATCATGTCTTGAATATTGTTTGATAAATTTCCCATCATGAAAGCTCCGTTTATTTTTATCTTTTGTTTAATATTTGATGAGTTTTTATTAAATTCTATTCGGTACTTACGGCGTAAAACTTGCTTGTTTTCAAAACTTAAAATGCTGTATTGTTATAAAACGTTTTATAATGAAAAACGACTCATGCAAAGACACATGTTAAACTCATGATAAGTTTTTTTAAGTACACGGATATTTGTTTTATTGTGATATGTACAAACTTTAGGCGATGCACTTTGTTGAAATCAGGCTGTTTTCCCTCCTGATCTGAATGCTTAAAGAGACATTCGTTTTCGCACATGCTAATGAAACATGTAAATGTAAGAATTTTATTTGCTGCGTTCTTATATTTATGCCCACGGGTGATTCTTTAAACGGTTCGAGTAAAAATTTACACTTACAAATATAAGATGAAAGAACAGTGAATGTTAAACCAAATATTTATCTCAACAGGGAAAATTTGAAACATTGTGCAATTGTATCACATAATTATTTTTTTCATCTCTGTTCAAGTATCACATTCAATAAAAAATGTCTGTTCATAAAATAATCTGATGTGATGATTGAGCAGCGACAAATTCATCCTAAAATCATCAGTTTCAAAGACAATCGATATCTTAAAAATTAAATAGTATTATCCTTGTCTACTTCATTATAGTGCACATTTCTACTAAAGGAAAAGGCATTAGAAATAATGCATATTCTAAATAGCATAGCATAGTTTACATTAAATAAAAAGCATACAGAAATACCAAAAACCTGTTATGACAAAAGTTTATCCTCAAAGTAATCACTTTCGCGATTAACTAAATTCCCTCTAAAACATTTTACGTTTTCAGTTGAGTGCATAAAACTAAAATAATATAGTTAATCAATGACATAAAATTACGTTAAATGAAAATTAAGAATTCTGTCAAAATAAAACTGCTGTGTTCTGTATTATTAAACTTCGTCCTAAAAGAGAGAATCCCTTGCAACAACTTACCGATTAAAGCCTAATAAATTCCTTTTATTTTAAAATTGTGAAACAACGGAGCTCCAGAACTGGAAACAAGATTTTTAACTACACAGATTTTCACCTGTGTGACATAACTTTTACACGTTTAGATTTTCGCTGGTGGTAGTTCATTCGTTACACTTACTCATAAAACAGTTGAGGAATAAGCAACATTGAAATGTCACAAATTGGCAAATACCAAAAACAAACTTGTTCAGTACCAGTAAAATTTGTCATATAGGAAAGATCCCATACAACTAATTTCAGATTAGTTTGAAGAATGAAACCAAAATGAAGCAGATAATCAATTACTAATAAAACAATGGACTAATAAGCGACATTAAGCAAATTGAAAAATACCAAAACAATATATGTATGATGCATTAAACCAGAATAATACATATATTATTACTAATAAAATCATGGTCCAGAAATCCTTATGAATCTTCTCTCAAGCCACACCTTGAGTTACAAAAGTTGCCATATTCACTAACAGAAAATTTTGTCATTAAAGAAACGCATTAAAAACAATAAATAACTCTCTAATTACAATTACTAAAATATAATACAGGCAATTTACTGAATAATAAAATTAAACTCAAGTGTATAAGAGAAATCTTATGCCACCGCAAAATCTCTTCGTCAAAAATGCCATTTTCACTACCAGGAAACAATGCTAAAGGAAACATTATTCGAAACCACGTCTTTTCAACTACAGCAACCAAAATATTACAGCTAATTATTGAATAATAAAACAATGTTTAGAAATATGAAAACCTGTATGAAGTCAAAATTTGAAGATCCCTGCCACTCCAAAATTTGATATTCAAAAATGCCATCTTCACTACCAGCAAACCATGTCCTTAAAGATGCGTCAATCGGAACAGCTTTTCAATTACAGGACCCGAATAATGACATTATACTCAGATATATAAGAACTCTATGGATTCAAAATTTGAATAATCCCGCCAAGCCAAAATTTGATCTTCCAAAATACCACTCCCTTCCTTCTCTACCAGAAAAACGTGTCCTGAAACAAGCATCACTCGAAATCACTTACCAATTACAGGAATCAAATTATATCATTATACTCAGAGATATAAAAACCCTATGGTGTCAAAATTTTAATAACCTCACCGATTAAAATTTTGATCTTCAAAAATGTCATCTTCAAGAAAACCATTTACTTAAAGAAACATCACTTGAAACAACTTTCTAATTACAAGTACCAAAGTTTTACAGATAATTCCACCAAGCCAAAATTTGATCTTCCAAAATGCCACCCCCTTCCTTCTATACCAGAAAAGCGTGTCCTGAAACGAGCATCACTCGAAACCACTTACCAATTACAGGAATCAAATTATATCATTATACTCAGAGATATAAAAACCCTATGGTGTCAAAATTTTAATAACCTCACCGATTAAAACTTTGATCTTCAAAAATGTCATCTTCAAGAAAACCATAAACTAAAAGAAACATCACTTGAAACAACTTTCTAATTACAAGTACCAAAGTTTTACAGATAATTCTAGATTGTTAACATTATACTCAGAGATATAAGAACCCTATGGAGTCACAATTTTAATAACCCCGCCGAGCCAACGTTTGAGCTTTAAAAGTGCCATCTTCAGAACCAGTAAATCCCTAAAGGAAAACCCCTTGCAATAACTTTTCGAACACAGCTTGATTAACGAAATCAAAACAATGCAGATAATCGCCGACTAATAAAACAGCAGACAATCCTTCTAAACACCTCGAGGGGTTGAATCATAAAATTCCGCCTCCCAAACAATCCGAAAGTGCCCCAACATCGGAAGGAAGCACCAGTTGATGATCATAATTGATTCCCTTCTTGCCCCACATCCGTTTTCACACGGTCTCGGTATAAATTTCTAAGGGCAAATCTTCCACGCCCTTCCGCTTGCAAGCGCAGGGGCTGAAAATTAATTTCTCTAGCCCCGCCATGGACAGAAATCCCATTCCAACTCCTGGTAGCCAACTGGCAACACCTTATCGCCGTAGTGGTGAACAATGAATAAGCGACACGCAAAAATATCGGAAATTGATATCCCAGCACACCCCTCCAGGCAAAGGAGCCGGGAAGTTAAGTGAAAAGATTAACTTGGGGATTTTTGGGGAAACAAAGACAGACCAGAGTGGGCTTAGGAAGAATAGGTTAAGATGGCTCGAAATTAAAAGCGAAGATTCTTATGTCAGGGTGTCTTTAATGGACTTGGGATTCTTTGTAAGTATCGGCTCTTTTGAAGGGGAAGTTTACGTTTGAGTTAATTCTTGTTGAAGGATTTTACGATAATTTAATTTTTAAGTAATTGGTTTGGTGGACGGCTGTCGGCCACTTGAAAGTTGGTTTGAAATCGCCAGTTAAATTTTTCGGAGTTAAAGGTAATTGGACGTACGATTCATGTCCAATCTTAGGTATTCCTCTTTTGAGATTTGTATGTCAATTAATTTTTGACGGTGTAATTTCTTCTGTACAAAGTATTTTGTTCGAGGATTTTAAGGTAATTTTAATTTTAAGTAATTGGTTTAGCGGACAGCTAGATTTGGAAGTTTACCACTTGGAAATTGGTTTGAAGTCACATATAAAGTATTTGGGTGTCCGATTCTCGTCCAATTTTAGAATATTGAACTTTTGAGATTTCTTCCATTAAAATTTGACTGCAATTTCTCCTGTAAAAGGTAAAAATTAAATTGCAGTTCTTCAAAAGATTTTTCTTGTATTCGTGGCTTGTAGCACTTGAGGCATTTATAAAATTTAAATAATACCATTAATTTATTGATGTTACTTAATTTAGTGTTTAAATAACTTTTTCTTTTCATTCATGTTGTATATCATTTTTTCAATGTATTGACCTTTAACCACGTTTTTTGCTTTTAGTCAACATTTCGTTAAAGAAATTAAAAAAATAATTTCTATATTAAATCCTCCATTTGTAGTGAAATAACTATTTTTTAACCCTCCAAGTGGTTTTGTCGAGATATATAATGAATCAAGATCTGATCAATTTTCTTCTAATGACGAGATATCTCGTCCATCAAGAGATTGTCAGTTTTGCTAATTACTAGATACCGCGTTGAGTCAAGCACCACGAGGGGTAATGACCAACCACTGACCTTTTTGGCCTTCGTTACTATGAGGGACAAACTGGCGGTTATTTATAAAAAAGCACGCAAAGTGTTAATAATCTTTTCTCCTAACAGGGAAAATCCCAAACATTAGTATCTTATAAAGTACAAACTAAATTTTTTCAGAGCTTATAGTACTGATCACAATATCGTACATACTGTACACCTTGCATGCGAGAACTTTTGAAGGAGATTCAATAATTTTTTTAACCCATTGCACAGTTTTACAACATAATTAGAATGTTTGAATCGTTATTCTTGTAATTATTCTACTTTCACAATCATTTTTTTTAAAAGATCCTCTATACATCTGTTATATTAGAAGGATAAAAAATTACTCTTCAGGAAACAAAAGTCGAGCTGCTTTTTATAATGCATAAAAACACAATTTAAAAGGTATAATAATCTCCCAGGGCGTACGTACTTCCGACGTAGTGCAGAAACTAAGTCACTAATGAATCGCTGGATAATATATAATGGATTAAACTCCATATGTGGAATCATTAGTTCTGATCCTGTCCATGAATATAATAATCAACCATTCATTTATTTAGTGAAGTTCTTCGAGGCTTTTTTTTAAATCTCCCAGTGATGTAAGAACAAATAATGGACACTATCCAAATATAGTGAGAAATGTGAAACTATTACTGAACTATATACTTAGAGGCATTTTTCATTTCTGAGATTTATTTATGTGCTGCAGAAGACAGGACCCATTTATGTAGAATACTTTTTTATACGATATCCCTTTATCGATCCTTTAAAACATGGTATGCATTGAAGATTGAAAGGACATTACTTTTAGAGATTTCTTTAGTTTTATTTGTATGACACCACGAGAAATGATATGTACTTTAGAAAATAACACGAGCAACAAATTGTGACCTAAATTCCATTTTACAGATGTAACGATTGAAAATAAAAAATATACAATACTGCCATGATTTATGGTATACTAAGGTTTCATAATGATAAGGTTTGGAAAATGTAGGCTGTCGTCTTAGCATGCTTTAATCATAAATTTAAGTCCGTTTATAGTATTTTTTGTAAGCATAACAAAAAGAATTTGACTTGAGTAAATATAAATTAATATACAGGATTCAACACAAAACTGAAACATTTTAGGAATATAGTTTGAAGGAGAATATACACATAACAATGTATAAAATCATTTTTAACTATGAAGGGTTCACCCGTATATATCATTTCAGCAAACTGCAATTTTCCCTGCAGGATTTCTAACTAGTTTAAATATTTTTTTTAGCAATATAATTTTTTCCTAGGATTCTTTCAACTATTTCATTAGGTTATTTAGTCGTCAAATGTGATATAATGCAAAATCAATATCGCGTACTTGGAAATATCATAACGCTCACAGATAAGTTCAGAACAGCTCCATATATGTTCCCAATTTGACACGTTAATGCTTTGATGAAGACTCCGAAATTCAATAAAAATATATTAACTTGTTCTTTAGCTGTTTAGAATCATATCGACATGACCTAAATAAAAAGTAGAATGAAGATAAGAAACAATTTAATGGTCTGTAACTTGTATTATTTAGTGACTTTTAATAATACTCCAAATGCAGTTCATAACTCATGAAACTGAAATTTATTTTTTCTTAAAATAAAAATATATCTCATTACAGAAATGGCAACACCAGGAAAAAATAAATACGAAAAAGTTTAAAGGAAATAAGAATGAAAAAAATACTCAAAAATATAAACACGAAAAAGTGTAAAGTTTGCGACCCCTACTTTACTTCTTTCGATAAAGTAGGTCAGATATTTTTAAATTTTTGATCACCATTTTTTATCCTGGTTTTTATATTTATCATAATTTTTTCTTCTATTATTAGAATATACACATAGACCGTTAATAGGTTTTAAAGTAGTTTAATATTGATTTTCCCCAAAACACATATAAAGACTAAATAACCAGATCCATAGGTTGAAAGAATCCTAGAAAATATTATGTTGTTCGAGAAATCAAAACTGGTATGAATTAATGCAGGGATGACTGTAAGTTGAAGAACGGATATATGTGTGTGAACTTTGATGTAAATATGAATATACTAATCCCCATATTATGTTCCGCTACATACATAAAGCAGAATTCGAAACATGCATTTAACTTCTCGCTATCTCGTTGAGTCTTTTCGTTTAACCTTCTGAGAGGTTTATCTGCATTTATAGAAATGAAATTTCCTCAAAAGCTTTTGGTCTACTAGCCTTATCAATCAGATTTGATTCATCAATCTAAGCACTTACAACAGATAAAAACACCATTTTCACTTGGCACAAAGGGTCCTTTTGTTAAACGGATACATCGTAATCAAAACGGATCTTCCACAGCGATACAAAAAATATCTCGCCCAATGTCTCCAAATCTAACCAAAACAAACGTTAGTGGACATTTAGTTTTCCCCCTTGACCAACAATTCATCTTGAGAAATACTCGTGCTCCTTCAAATAATAGTTGAAGAATGAATATGTGTGTGAACCACTCATAGGGTTTAACATACTTACGTCAAACACTTGAACAACATCCCATCTTTTATACAATAATGAATATCCAAGATTTTGATTATAATATTCATAGTCATTGCAACAAGTTAATCTCTAGAAATAGTCGTAAACCTTCAATTAATCATTTAAGAACATAAGTACGAGTGAACCCATCAGAGGGTTAATCATATTCATATCAAACACTTTAACAGCATACCGTGTTGTTAATATGAATATGAATTTTAGTATGAGTATTCCTGTCTTAAAGTCCAATTACATATATAAGACAGAATTGGAAATGTGCATTCAACTTCTGGCTAGTTTGTTGAGAGCCTTACCTTTAAATTAAAACTTTTGAGAAAGCATTTGCTTAACTAGAGTTATTCACTTGATTTAATTACACTTGATTACAATAGATAAAAACATCTTTTTCCTTTACTACAAACCGTCCCGATCAAATCAAAGCAGATTTTTCTCAGCGATAAAAAAATGTTCCAACCAATGTCCCCAAACCTAACCAAAAAGCTGAACGTTAGTGGACTTTTGGTTTCCTCCTTCACCAACAATGCTTCTTGAGGAATGGTCGTACACCTTCAATTAATCATTGAAAAATGAATATGTGTCTATGTGCACCACTTAAAACGTTAAACATATTTACTTTGAACACGTTAAGAGCATTACCGTGTGGTTAATATGAAAATATGAATGTTAATAAGAATAATGCTAATATGAATATTCCCATTTTACAAGTTCCAGTTACATGTATAAGAAAGAACTTGATCCGTGCATTCAACTTTTGATTCATTTGTCGAGAGCTTTATCTTTCAAAGTGAAATTTCTGTAAAAGCTTTTGCTGAACCAATTATTCACGCAATCAGATTTGATTCATCAATCTAAGCACTCACAACAACAGATAAAAACATCACTTTCCCTTACTAACAAACGGCCCCGTTCTAATCAAAGCTGATCTAAAAAAATGTCCCAACCAATGTCCCCAAATCTAACCAAACCGAACGTTAGTGGCCTTTTAGTTTCCCCCTTCACCAACAATTCATCTTGAGGAATAGTCGTACACCTTCAATTAATCACGTGGCACGCTGCGTGCCGCAAGAAGAAAGATCCTAGATCACGAGGGAACACCTCGGAGATGGGGTGGGGACGGGTGATAAATCGCTTCAGCCCATGTCCAATTATTTACTTATGACAAGCCTCTGCCCGCTGCAGCGTTTTTAACGCTCTGACCCATGTAAGCTGGTTAATGAGTACTTACTGATTTGCATGCCGGGCTCGTAATTTTCGCACCGCTGTCTACCATTAGAACGCGTGGCCTTTGTGCGAGATTGTTTTAAGGTGGTTGGGGTTTTTGCCTTCTGGGTGCACGCCCTAGCGATTGTTGGGAAGAAAGGTTGATGAATCTGCCCGTATTGTTGACTGTGTTCTGCCATGGATTAGCTTACGCGTGAGAGAATGGGGCTCGGGAACTTTATTCATCAACTCTGTTAATGAATCTGGATTCCACTTGCTGGAAAGTTGATCAATTGGAGCTTTAGTGAGCTTGAGTAAACATCCTCTGAAGTATATACTTAAAAATAGTTGTTAATAGTTTCATGCATGCTATTGTAAAGACTTTACCAGTTATACTGCAAGTAGAACAACAAGCAGGTTAATAACAGATTCAGGTTTATTACTACATGGCCCATAAAGGTAGATAGTATGTAGTTGAATTAACAACACACAGTATGAACACAACGGGCTATTGGCGACGGTCCGATATCAGTCCCGAAGGGAAAGTTCCGATGACAACACCTCGTAACTTTGAACCACGGTCAGATGACGAGGTCAACACGAACTGGCACCCCACTCCCATAAGAAGTTAAAAACTAAAAAGCATCGTTTAATTTTTAATGAACTTGAAATAGTTGTTTCGATACCACTAGAGGACAAGGTTTTTATGTCATGAACAAATTATGTTGTTTTTAACTAATTTGTGGGTACTGATTTCAGATATGACCTTAAAATATGTCCACTTAGGCAATAAGTTTTGCTATTTGACATTTAATATCTACTACCTTTCAAAATTAGCGCTTTTATACATGTGAAGCGACACTATATCTTTTTATTTTTATATTTCTCCACCTGACATTTTGTCAGGTGGAGAAATATGTGTATATAACACTTTCTTTTTTCACTTGTAGAGAATATATAACCATAACCGATTAGTTATTATATTTTTCATTGAAGAAGTACACTTTGCATGTTAGTGAGCAAAACTTGATAAAAAAACAGTCATACCAGTAACACCTGTTGTAAAGTGAATGGTACATAGGAAAAAATGAGGAAAATTGTCACTGCAATAGAATATGATCACTTTAAGTGGTCAGAGCACTACGAAAGGAAAGACAGGCCTAATTAGTTTTTATTCCTAGAGACAATAAAGTTCGTCATAAGCCTCTAGTTATTGCGTCTGAGGTTTTACTTCCACCAAATCATGTCCAACTGAGGCTAAAAATACCTTGTAAAGGCTATGGACAAATTTGGTCTAGATTTTTGCACTGAAAGGCAATTTCCGAGATCCAATAACACAAAACTCAAAGAAGGAATCCTTGTTGAACCTTAGAAAAGGAAACTACTGAGAAATTATGTTTTTACACAAAAGCTAAACAGCAAGAAGATCGCCATTCATATCTGTGGTAAAGGGATTTGCTGAGGAACCACACAGACTAAAATTACCAACAGTTCATTCAAGAACTATAAGAACCTTGGATGCCGAATGTCCTTAAAATACATTTCATAGACTCTCAACTGGATTTCTTTCTTGACAATATATCTACAGTCATATCCAAAAGTTAACCATAATTGCTGTTTTTGTGAATATTTCAGAAAATTTACATCGGAATGGAAAGAAACGCGGTATGCGGGTATAATAGGGTTATAGAAGAAGAAAACAATGCAAAACAAGGATAATAATGACTTATTATCCAAAGAAAAGGTTTGAAAAGAAAAAGGTTCACAATACGGCTGCCAACTTCAGTGTAATAGAATGATCAAAACAATGTGATGCTGAAGTTTAATACGGTGTGTGGGAACTTTTGGTAGCCATGCATGCTGCATAACGATTTCCCATACTTTCGATGAGGGTATGGATGCGTTGTGTGCTCAAAGATTTCCAGGCGTCACGGAGAGCAGTTTTCATTTCCGGAACGGAGCTCGGTGGGTGGCGAGGCTTGTAATATGTCCCCCAACCAGATCCCACACATGTTCTATAGGATTCAGATCAGGAGAGTTGGTAGGTTACAGCATGTGGTGGATATCACCACTTTGAAGGAAGGCGTCGACCAGGACTGCAAGGTGAGGAGGCGCGTTATCATCCATCTATATAAAACCAGTACCTACAGCACCTCGAAAGAGGCGAACGGTAGGCTCAAGGCTTCAACTTTGTTTCTTAGATCGGTAACAGTCCCCGCGTCAAAGATGTGGAGATCTGTGCGCCGTCCGGTATGATGTCTGACCAGACCATGACTCCCTGAAGGAAAACGATGTCATTCCGTGATGTTTCACGGGTTTTTCTCAAGATTGTGGTATGACGAGAATGAGTTTCCCGACAACGCGGCAGTTTCTATGCAGACATCAGGGGGATGCAAACTGCTGGTTCTCTGACATAGAGACCAACGTGTCTGAGTCTCCTGTAAACAGTTTGTCTCGAATCTGTGACTCATGTGGCGGTTGTCAGGGCTGAACCCGGTTGTCTGGCTGAACGGTTCGTCTGACGTCGGGCAGGTATCGCCAAATATATGTCTTGCCGAGCGGTTGTTACCCTTGGCCAACCTAGTCGTCGGGTAACATCTCCAGCTATTTGAAACCTCTGCCACAGTCTGGAGATCACACACTGAGGCATATTCAGAATTCGAGACGCTTAATTTGGGTTCGTCCGGATTCCAGCATTCCAATAATTCGTCCCTTCGCAAACATGTCCATTTGGCATCTTTGTGACATATTTCGTCCTTATTGATTGTTAACAACACTTTGTACCACAGCAATTGCGAAATTTCTGTCTAAATTGCCATGCCGCTCGAAGCCGTTTTATACTCGATCCGTCGTCTGCCGGTGCTTTGTGTATATCGACGTCGACTGAACTCTTTTGCATATGCACAATGTTTTCCTTCGTCCTACGATTCTACACAAGTGATTTTGAACCATTTTATCCGTATTTACTCCGAATTTTTTTGCATTTTACGAATTATGCTTAACTTTTAGATATGTGTGTAGATGCAGTCACCAATGAACAAAGAGAAAGTTTCCACCAAAAGATATGCGAATTTTGGAAGAGAGATATTAAAGCAGGGGGTATCATTCAATGAGTAGTAATTACTGCTGGTGTTTATAGAAGGACAAGGTACATAAGAGAAAAAATGAACTCCTTGTATGGGTATACGAGTACAAGTGTATTGATTTTATTTAAACATATTTATATAATTTTTTTTGTCTCATGCAGTGATACGTGAATTTGGTAATTATAATTTTTAACTCTGTAATTTTATAATTAATAAGAAAAATGAATGTTGTAATAAATTGCAATTTAAAACTCAGCTTTAAATTGAAATTTAATAAAATGACACATCCATCCATTTCCCCGATGCATATGTATTACATTGGATATACGTACATTAGTACATATTTTGCCATTGTTAATACACAAAAACCTGTATAATTTGGATATTTTTACAGTCATGTTTGAATTCATCAACCCAAAATTAGTTAGAAAAACATTATTTCTCACCATGTAAAGAAAAAAACTTATCCTCCAGTGACCAGTGTATTGATGCTATAACCTCCAAGTGGTTATAACGAGGTAACGAGTCCATCAAGATCTGACCAATTTTGCTAATAACAAAATATATTGTCATCAGAATATTGCCAATTTTTTTAAGACGATATCAAGATCTGGTCATTTTTTTCCTATTGACAAGATATCTCATCCATCAAGATCTGGTCAATTTTGCTGATGATGAGATGATACCTGAGACAACTACCGGGAATGTTAACTACTAATAAATCCACTGATCAAAAGTTCTCGGTTGACTAAATTTGAAGTAATGGACGCACAATACGCAACTTCTTATGACTGATTGTCAATTTAGATGCTTCAGCCCATGTCCAACTAATTAGTTATATGACCCATTTAAGCTTGTTTTTGAGAACTTAATGACGGACTCATAATTTTCGCACAGCTGTCCACCATTAGAACACCTGGCCGTTGTGCAAAAAACTGAGCATTCTGTACTTTTTTAAAATTATGAATTGAGGGTTCATTCTATATTTTTATATTCGAATTAAGGGTTCATTTTATATTTCGTATTATGAATTGAGGGTTCATTCTATATTTTATATTATGAATTAAACGGGACATATAAAGTTCATATTATGATTAATAAGACGTTTATAATTCTTACTATGAATTATATAACTCATATTATGATATGATTCTTATTTTGTATTAAGGGGTCGTTCTATAATTCATATTCTGAATTCTTATAACGATTATGAAATCCATTAATTCACGTTATGAATTAAGGGGTCATTCTATGATTCATAATTTGAGAAGGGGATGTTCAGTAATTTATATTATGCTTTAAAGGGTCGTTATGTAATTCATATTATGAATTAAATTCCATAATAATGAATTAAATTCCATAATTATGAATTCGTTTCATAATTATGATTTCGTTCTATAATTATGAATTCTTATAAATCATATTCTTAAATCCTGTAATTTATATTATAAATCATAATTCCTATTATGAATTCCTATCGTTCCATATAATGAATTCTTATAATTTATTTTCTGAGAATTCCTGTACTTCATATTACGACTAATTATAATTCATATGAATTCCTATAGTTTTTATTTTAATTTCCTATAATTAATATAATGAATTCTTATAATTCCTATCCTAAATTCCTCTAATTTATGTTATGAATTCCAGAAATTCATATTATGAATTCCTGTAATTGATAATATTATGAATTCGTGTAACTCTTGTCATGAATTAAGGGGTTTTTCTATGATTCATATATTTGATAAGGGGGCGCTCTGTGATTTATATTATATATTTAAGGGTCGTTCCACAATTCATATAATGAATTTATGCAATTTATTAACCCCTGCTAAATGACAAATTTAAATGTTCTCTGCTATGGGAAAAAAACTGTTCGAAGAAGTTTCCAGGATGAAAACGTTGTTTTCACCCTCAGCTATACCTGTACAGCAAAGTCGAAAAAAACATTCATTTATTCCCGAACCCACTTTCCGAAAACACCCGCCACTTAATTCTTCTGATAAAGGTGCAAAATAGCACAAGCAAAATCCGAATAAATAAAAGTATAAATTACACCTCGGTGTATCACGGTCTCTAAATTCGAAGTAAGCACGTTACAAGCCATTCCGAAGAAAGATAAGTTAGATTGCTTTAAGACTACCTCGGATTTATTCTCGGCATAAATTTTCGGCCATTAGCGATAAGATACGATCGAGATTAGGGTGCCGAAAACCGCTGCCCGGGATTATTCGTCTTTGCATGCATTCAAGCTTTTTAATGTCCACACGTACACTGGTTTTAATGCTTCGACGTAAACAAGCGTGCCCATTTATTTCCTGAAAGGGAATGCTAAAGCATTGTCTTTAATACGGGCGTAACGAGAACTATTTCTTTCTTTTGTATTGGAAGCTAAATTATGCTGTCAGGATGTATGGATATAGGAATGTAAGGCTGTTTCGACAACTACATAACTTACAGTTCAATTAAAATCATGGACGTAATACAATGGTGTTCAAATATATAAGTACCAGCAGATCCACTCATATAACATCTGTATTAAAGTTTCTTATCATTCCTGGTGGTTGTCTAGAGAAATTATCTTCTCCATAAACAAACTTGACCAGATCTTGGTGGTCGAAATATCTCGTTATTAGAAGTCTGACCAGATCTTGATCTCGTCATCATAAAAATAGGCAATATCTTAATGTCGAGATATCTAGTCAGTAGAAAAATTGGTCAGATCTTGATGGACGGCATATCTCGTCTAAACCACTTGGAGGATTAATTGCTTACATATATTGATGGTAATTGAGCCAGTGTCCCATTGGGTAGAGTCGCGGATTAGTAACAGGAGGGTACTAATCCGATAAATCAAAATAATCGAAATATCATATCGAAACTCGATTCAACCAGATTCAAATGTTCTTGCGTTGGCATGGTGTGGAAATTTGGATAATGGGTTTCCAGCTCAGGTGTTGACTCGTCATTTGACCAAAGTTCAAAATTACGAGGGTTGTCCTCGATCGTTCCCTTGGATTGATCCCGAACCGTTGCCAATAGCTTGTTGTGTTGCTCCAGTGCGACGTAAATTCTTCTGTCTACCTATTGATAGTAATATTGTTATACGTACAAAAAATCGAATAGTTCAAAGTACTATTTCACATTGGCTATTACAGATTAATGGATTGCTTTGGCCAGCATGACAAGTCTCGAACAAAAAGAATAGTCGAACAGTATACGTATTAGTTTTTTGCTAAGCCAAAAATAAAAATATATACATATAGAGCCATATTTTGCTTTTGGTAGTTCAATGCAAGTATTTTGGCATTGAACGTATTTGGATAGCGCATGCATCACTTTCTCGAACCAAACAGTCGAAGAGGCAAGATTAATGGTAAAATATACAAGCAAAGCCAAATTTTTCCTATAATAGCCCAATGCTATGTTGACATTGGATTTATATGACTAGAGAATGCGTCGCCGATTTCGACCAAAACAATATGCGTACTTTTTTCTGCTGAACAAAAACAATTGTAAAATACATAGAGATAGCTATATTTTGACTGCAATAGTTCAATGCAAGTATTTTGCCTTTGGAAGAATTGGCTAGCGCATACATCGCTATTTTCGGCAAAAACAGTCAAACATGTAAACTTAATGGCAAAATATAATTACAAAGCCATATTTTCTCTGAAAAAGTTCAATACAAGTATCTCATCATTGGATTTATTTGTTAGAGCACGAATCTCTGGTCTCGACTAAAATAGTCGGGCAATATACATATTATTTTCTTGCAGCACACCTCAGCATAGAAAGAAAAACTGACACTCAAATTTGCTTTCCAGACAAATTATTACTTTCGCCACCGAGCCATCCTTTACACTCACATAATTAATTGACCCCAGGGGAGTTTATCATTTCCGGGATACACAATATCAGCAACACTCGAAAAATGAAACGCTGGCTCGCTCATTGTGTTGGAAGGACGCATAAATCACGGTAACCCGACACTGCAAGAAAACCCGCTTTCAATTGCTCCCGTTCCGGATTTATTAATGGCAAAGAAACCACTCCAAATGCGAGAAAGCGAATCAATCTTAAGGAAATTGATTGAACTTATATTTCTGTGTCGAGATTTTGTGGCAGGAAAGGAATGGAAAGGTGGAAATCCGAGTGAAAAAAATCGATATCATTTCGATCACCACGTCCTCGTCATAAGACAGTGCTACGGAAGTAGGAACGTGGAACTTGTACCACTTTCACATCGATGTTCAACTAGAACACTTGAAACAGGTGTTCAGAGCATAGGGTAAATATAAAAGTAGAGTAAGCAATGGTAACCTTTTCATGTGCTCAGGATCATGTGACAAAAACTAGCAGTAACGTGATCCTTAGATGTGAGAGAGATTTTCGTTTGGTGAGAGGAAACGAACATTCATCATCTGATTTGTTCACAGAAAGGGAAGACACCCATTTATTGATTACATCATCTGATTGGTTCGCGCGACCTAGTCGTAGACTGTTTTATGACCACTATAGAAATGTGCTTTCAAGTCTTGTCATACAATATTATATCGACAAATGTGGCAATACGATGCCAAAATGGTCGACCCGGACAGTTTTTCAGAGAACAGTCATGTGACTATTAGTTGGGGATATGTTGGTCACATTTCTTGAAGCTCATATCAATAGCAATGCTGAGTTTACTTACATTTTGCGAATATTGGTCAGAGGTGTGTGATTGGTTACAAATTCAGTGATTAGTGTCTAGGTTTATTTAAAAGTGTACAGGATGTGTTTGTTTCCGCTATCCCTCATAAATTAGATGTTTTTGAATAATATATCTTCGGGTTAGAGTAGAAATTCATTAACTGACAAGGAAATTTTTACTGTGCAGTTATTTAAAAGAGTAACTATAAGCTTGTCCTCAGAAAAACATAAATTATAAGCATTTTGACAGTATTAATATCTATTGAACAGATGATAACGTGAAAATGTATTTCTCGTCATCATGGAAATATGCATTTGGTTTCTCCGAAAAAATGTCAGTTAATGAGTTTCTACTCTAAGCCCACGATATGTGTCAATGCCAGAAACGTTTAGTAAATGAGCAGTTTAAATTAAATGCACTGTTTTACTAGATTAAAGTTTTAATTTTGATGAACTTGCACTTTAACCCTCCTGGTGGTTGTTTAGATGAGGTTTCTCGTCTTTAGCAAAACTTAACAGATTATGATGGCGAGATATCTAATCATTAGAAGAAAACTGAACAGATTTTGATATCGTCATCATAAAACAATCGGCAATATCTCGATGATGAAATATCTTGTGATTAGAAAAATTGGTCGGATCTTGATAGACGAGATATTTCGTCGAAACCAATTAGACGGTTCACCCTTGCGGAAATCGTATTGTATTTCTTTACATTAACACTTGCATGTGGGGGCATGCCACTTAAACAGATTCGATGTGCTACAAATATATTTCTTTCCTAAAATGACTTCGGTGGGTACGTTCGTAGGTAGGTATTTTAATTAATGTACACTGGAGCAACACAACGGGCTATTGGTGACGGTCCGGGATGAATCCCAAAAGGAAAGATCCGAGGACAATACCACGTAATTCTGAATCATAGTCTGATGACGAGACAACACCTGAGTTGGCAACCCACTCTCCAAATTTCCACACCACGCTAATGTGAGGACATTTGAGGTCACTATATATTTAACGTGCACCAGCCCCTTTGTACACGACGGTGTTTGGTTGGATTCGAACTCGCAACCCTCCGGTTGCTAATCAGTTACTCTTCGTACCGAGCCACCGCGGCCATAAAATGACTTCGGATGGGAGTTTTAAAAGAAATATGCGTGATAAGTAATCATTATTGAAATAACTTAAGTTAACTTTTAAATGTGGATAGCTCGTATACCATTTATCCATTGTTGTATTACAGTCTGAGCCTTACAACGGAGATCACAATTTCCCCCCAATATCAGTTGTAGAACTACCAATTTTAAACTCACCATCAGAATGCTGTTCCACATTCCTTTACGTTTGGAAAATGTAAAAAGTCAAATCGTGTGATATTACATCTTTGATTTAGAAGATTTCTTAGTCATATTGCCGAAACGCACACATTATCTTTACAGCTTTTCGTAAATGGTAACATTCTCCAACGGTGTATGAACATTTACAATCAGTATTGAAAAATATTATCTTAATTAGATTAATAAGATTACTACCAAACAAATCTCAAATTAGTAGTGTTTGATTTTTGTCTTTTCGGTATTGTTTCGGCCTATATCATAAATGCAATCAAATCTGAGACATCTTCAACAGAAAAACCCATTACGAGACATGGTGGTATAGAACATATTCAATCCAAATCCAGTTACATTCTCATACCACGCATAAAATCACATGTATTGGAGGAATGAAAACAAAAAGATTGTGGAACACAAAGCCTTGAACGTGATGTCTGGCCACCTCTGATCAAGAAAATGTTTCTTGGAAACAAAGATAATAAAGGGATTCACACCACTTTGTTATGAAAGATGGCATTCCTATAATCAGCAACTGATGAGATAAGGTTTCTGCCATATATATAATATTTTGGTATTAATTTTAGATCCTTTTGTGTAGAACAGTGCGCGAGTACTGTTGGCTGAACAGTTCTTTTTCATGCTTAGTAATGGCTTCAATTAGTACTTCCTAATTATCAGTACGAAAAAATTGCTAAGGTTAATATATTGGTTAGTATTAAATCTATCATTCTCAAAATTCATTAAAATGATATCACAGACAAAGCAGAAGAAACAGTGTATCAATTTCTATGCTTTTTGTTGATTTCTGCACGTATATTTTACTTGCATCTCTCCAAGGTCTGCAAAAGATAAAGCAATGATATTCCACCCTTTTGACAATACAAAGTCAGAATATCTATCAAACCAGCAATCTAAGAAATAATAGTCAATATAGTACATGGTGGAAGTATGACGGAATATTAAGTGCAATGTTATATGTTTCTGAAACATTTTACTTCAAAAATCCAAATATTCCAACATAACCCCAAAGTTGACATACTTCTACTACTTACCATCATACTTTTGTGAGATTCAAATATCTCAGTCACTATAATTTCACACATTTGTAGCTACATGCACTAATTGGTAAAGATCGAAACAATAACAGATCACGCACTTCACTTTATTTGATACTTTCACAGCTATCCAAACAAAAAACAATCTATTCCAAACCTTTCGGTCGGTCTTTGCATACACATTTTATTTCCAATCTTCTAAAGAATCCCCCAAACATGATCCACCACCTGTCACTCCCACACATCACGTGACACCGTCTCCTACCCATTTCCAAAATGCTTAACACAGTAACACCTGAAGATAACGCAGGAATTCCTCGCCCGCATGATAATAGGTAACCACGGTAATTATCGAGCCGGAAATCTAAGAATTAATGCACAGTCTTCGAGGAATTATGGCGAGACAAGAAGCTTAAGTGCAATGAAACATGTCCCCCAGCCTATTTCGTGAATCCTTAATGAGTCCCAAACAAAAGAACCGAAGCGATGGCGTGAAACTTCAGCTGACGCTTATCAGATGTCATCGTGTACCGGCAGTAATGAACTGGAGGTGGTTTGAGCTAGGTATATGTCATTTCAGAGGCGATGAATTTTATATAATGTGGTGTCTTTAGTATATGTGAGTGAAAGGTGCTTATAACGTATTAGTAGAGCTCAATGGATTTTCTTCTGTATTTATTTGTATCGAAGGGGGAAAAGTGGAGCTTGATTTTTTTTGTTGCAGGTAGAGTGTTTTTATCAATACTATTTGTGCATAATCTGTACTAGAGATTACTCAGATTTGAAATTGTTTCGTGGCTTGTGGAGATTGATGTTTTTTTATTGCAACGAGGGTGTTTTTATCAATACCATTTTTGCATATTTTTCTTCACTAGAAATTAATTATTATGAAGTTGAGAATTATTTTGTGGCTTGTTGGGATCGATTTTTTATTGCGCGGAAAGTGCTTTTATTAATACATTTCGTGCATAATGTTCTGCAATAGATATTATTAAAATGTTGAAAATTATTTTGTGGGTTGTGCAAATTAACATTTTTATAACAAGGATACTGTTTTTATCAATACCATATGCGTATAAAGTTCCGAATAGAGATTGCAAAGAGGTTAAAAATTATTTTGTGGCATGTGAGTAATTTTTTTAATGCAACAAGAGTGTTTCATCCATACGATTTGTGTATACTGTTCAGCACCAGACATTACTCTAATAGATTCAAAACTATTTAAATTGTTAAAAACAGTTAAAAATAGTACATTTTCATGTGTAACTTTCACTCAATGGTCACTCTGTCAGACTAGTGTTAGTGATAGAAAAAGGAGAATGAGTTATTTTTAAATGGCTATTGGTGATGTGTTGAGTTGCGTAAAATACCATATTATATTCCTCTGAAAGAATAAATTGTTTCTAATAACTATGCTGATTCGATACAAATGCTTACAAAGCTCCTTTTGGAATGCCAAAATTATACATAATCTGTAGGAAAAAATTTAAAATTTATACCGAGTGCATCTAAATTGGAGTTTTATTTTAAAAGTCAATTTTAAAACTGTATTTACAAATTAATGTTTTTCCATTAATTAATGTTAAACTTTTAGATGATAAAAATAGCTATTATCTAATTGTCTGCATAAATAATATACAATGTTGCTATTATATGTTCTAAATTTTAAATCTAAGAAACTTAGTGGAGGTTAAATGCAAATTTGTGCAATGAAATATGCATATGAATTGAAAAGAAGTATTAGTCTCAATGTCGATACCAATATAAATATATACATATGATAGTATAGTTCATTAAGTTTTGAAATTAGTATTACAATTTTATTCAAACAATTGTTTCGCTTAGACCTACAAAATATAAAATACACGTTTCTATATTGGTCCACCGAAATATACGCATCCTTCTGACATTTCATTGTTCTGAATATTTCACAAGACTATTTGGTTCGTACTTTATGACTTACAATCCCGTTCGTGCATTTCGGGAAAAAATTATTAATTTCTACATGTGGAATTTGAAATGTAGTTACAGAATAAGTTGGGAGACGGGTATAATTCATGATTTTTGTTGGTTGGTAGACACATCATGAACATTATTACAAACTTTCATGTAAAAAGGTAACTATTTAAGAGCTTATATATAATTACATCGCTCCAAAATAATATTTGCTATTGAATCTTTGTATAGGCAATCTTGTACATGAAACTACATGAAAAGTAAATTATGTTGTACTTTAATGCAACTTAAAACATAATCCTCTATAAGCTTTTAAAAGAAATCTACTTTCAACTTTTCCATATGTTGAGGCGTTGCTACGCATTTCGAAATATGTGATTTCCCTAGTATATCAGTCCTAGTTAAGTTCTCATTCTTTCCAAAAAACACATGTAATTCCTTATCTTTCCCAACTTTTCCTTCTGTAAAGGCATCGTTAAACATCATGAAATATACTCCCTGAATACACCAATCCTTGTTAAGTTGTCCTCATGCTTTCCTTAAGTTGTCCTCATACTTTCCTTATTAAACCGTCCTCATACTTTCCAATGAAGCAAATGCAACGAATTCTCTTTCTCAAATTATCCACATGTAGAGGCACCGTTACACATTTCGAAATATTGCACCCCGGCTGCAATACCGCCATAAGTCAAAAATGCATAATTTTACAGGAGAGCTTGTGAAAGTTTTAACATGACATTGAAAAGCCTAAATCAGGGATCTCTTATTGTTTAAATGAAATTTCTCTTTTAACTTAGTTACGGCAGTTTTGCAACATGAAGAAACCAGCTTTTGCAATCTTTATATGCATAACAGTTTTTTTTTTACTTATGGCGGTATTGCAGCCGGTGTGAGGTGTGATTCCCGGTGTGCATCAGTCCTTGTTACGTTCACATTCTTTCCAGCAAAACACATGTAATTCATTCTTTCTCAACTTTTCCACATGTAGCGACATAGGTACACATTACGAAATATGTTTACTGATCACATCCATCCTTGTTAAAATTGTCCTCATACTTTACTTATTAAGCTGTCCTCGAAAAGTTGTCCTCATACTTTCCAACTAAGAAAGTGCAATCACTTCCTCTTTCCAACATTTAAGAGGCATCTACAAATTACAGAATATGTTCCCTGAGTACATTCATCCTTGTTAAGTTGCCCTCATACTTTTCTTATTAAGTTGCGCTAATATTGTAGTTACATTATCCTCATACTTTCCAACTAAGCAAATGCGATCCATTCTCTTTATCAAATTTTCCATAAGTAGAAGCATCGGTACCCATTACAAATACCCCGGAGTGCATCCATCCTTGTTAAGTTCTCATTCTTTCCAACAAAACAAACGCAACTCATTCTCTTCAGCTCCATCAACTCCAGTTTTAATGAAATCATTCGATTTCGGTCTTCCTGGAATTCAAATCCTCCATTTCCTTCCTCCAGAAAAGAGTCAACTGAACCTTAATTACCCAAGGACAGTAATCCACCGGCCCTTTGAATCAGAGTAAACAACCTGGAAAGGTCGAATCGTCTTACACCCAAAAGGAAACGATGTCTCTTTGCACTAACGACCCTCCTAATGTTTCTTTCGAAAAACGAAGCTCTCTGTCCTTGAGTTGGTGAAGCACCGAATCACCGAAATCCGGACACAAAATAAAGCGTTATCATTTATCCGGAGTCCGGCACTTCTTGGTGTCAGGGCGTAAACGGAAGTGATGGATTGGTGGAAAAAGCGATCAGTACCACGTGAATAGGGAGCGTTGTTGGGTTCCCAGAGGATATTGAAAGACTGCTGTGCTGTTATGATCGGATCTTAAAAGTCCCTGATGATATACTGTAGTTAGTACGATGCTTTTCTTAAATAGATCCATTTGTACCATCTTACAAAATACTATTTTTCCTATTTCGCTTATTTCAATTTTCAATGATTAAAAATATTAGTTTACTGAATATCGGAAGATAAAATGTTACTGAGACGCAGATTTAGTTCCGTTTGCAGCTGCAATATTGTATTTTGGAATACTTGGCCAATTGAACTTTACTCTCATTAAAACACTACAAAGATGTATTTTCGGACCACTTTGCGTAAACCTGGTACACAGCGCGGTGTGGGTTTACGTTTCACATTACATACATACCACAAATTCTAGACACAGCAATTTTATAGAAGAGCCACATTCATTCTCGATGGACAAATACCCATGCCTTACCTCGGATCCGAAAAAGGAATCTCAACCCAGAATCTTAACCACGAGACAAATTAGTAGGTAGGTAACGCCTTGTAATTTTGAACCAGGGTCTGATGACGAGGTCAACACCTGAGCTGGCTCCCCACTCTCCAAACTTCCACACCACACGAACGTGAGGATATTTGAGGACAAGGCACGTTTTAACGAGCACCAGCCCCCGTGTATACGACGGTCTTTGGATCGAACGAGTTTAAAATTCGCAACCCTTCGGTTGCTAAACCATTGCTCTTCCAACTGGGTTACCGCTGCCCCAAGACAGATTGGTCGTGATGCAATAAATACGATTGCCTGTATGCCTGTAGGAAGAATAAAAACAATCTATTCAAATATAGTGGTAAATTCAGACTAACAATAAAATATCAGTACAATTTTACTATCAAAACATCTTATTTGTTGTCCACTATAAACCAGGCATTACCTTACTCTATCTATATTCATTCTTACAATCCACAATTTAAAATACCAAAGATACCGACTTGGAAATATTCACTATACTAACTCCCTCTGTCCTGAAAGATACACCGATGAAACTTACAACAAATTATGTTTAGAGATTTCAAGAAATTTAAAATCAATTACGTGTTTCATATCTTTTCATCTAGTTTTCCCTCTAAAACTTTCCCGCGGATCTCATAATCCTCACTCGAATCCAATTCTTCCATTTGAATCCTATCTTCCGGTAAAAGTAAAGAAAATGATTCAATGAAAAGGGGAAAGACACGTGTGTCCATAATAAACCAGACATTTCCTTACTTTATTTCTATTCATTCTTACAATCCACAATTTAATATACCAAAGATAGCGACTTGGAATATGCACCATACTTGCTTTGGACCAAATCGAAACACCTGTGTCCAAAAAGATACAACGTTGAAACTTGCAACACACTATATTTAAAGATGCCAAGAAATTTAAAATGAATTACGTGTCGTATCTTTTCATAGAGTTTTCCCTCTAAAACTTCTTCACCCTACACTTGTATCTCCCCAATCCTCACTCGAATCCACTTCTTCCATTTTGAATCCTATCTTCCAGGAAGAGTAAAGAAAATAATTCAATGAAGAGGGGAAAGGCCTGTGTGTCCATCATAAACCAGACGGGCATTTTCTCTCACGGCCCTTTTGTACTTGAGGCGGTGAAATTCGTTTTATTTTTTAAAAGTGTGTTCCAGTCGACTTACAATCCAATTTTTGCTACCAGGGCTCGGGCATTGTGTGCAACGGCGTACTACATTTCACCATCAGCAAATTCAAGAACCCAGATAGTTGAAAGGAAAATAAATGCTCGGTTTTTTGACTGTCAACTGCATCTGGCAGTGGACACGTGAATTTGCAGGCTGACTTAGCGAGATAACTGCGACCGCGTTCCTTTCTTACCACCGTCAATGGACTGAACGTTACAGGGAGGGTTTGTGTGGGAGGGTCTTGATGTTGGAAGCCCCCAGGGTGGTTAAGATTGATAGAGATGGGGAATATTTTTTAAATGTTTACATCACTGCAAACGATAAGAGCTTTGTAAATCTTTAATGTCCTAAAATTCCGAAAAATAAATTTAATTCCAATGATATTAAAAAAATATTTATAAGAATGAATGTTCGTGATTTAATCCTCCAAGTGTCTACGAGATATCACGTCCAAGATCTGGTCAATTTTGCTAAGGACGATATTTCTCGTCGAGACAAAACTGCCCTATTACTCCAAGTAATGAAGATCCAAGTAAGAAAAAGAAACTGCCCCTACTCCAGAACTGGTGAGTTTTGAATTGTTTTTTGCATCACACTAGACACTTCAGGGTGAATAATTTTGACCCGAAGATAAACCACCAATAGGGTTATGATCCAAATAAGTCTTTTTATCGGTGTATAGGCAGGAATAGGTTTACAGTAATGCTTTATGATTGTGTATAAGTAAATTTCACTGATCCTCTCCACACTAGTGATTGTAAAGAATTATTTTATAAATATTCACATATTTAGTTTCGAGTTTTGCAGTTGGTTGGTTGGATTGGTTTTATGGCGCAATGGCCATATTTGACCATGCTACACCAAGCACATAACAGACAATATCAAGCAATTGACATACACACACAATGGAAATTTTACTAATGCAGAACAGAAATTACACCCTCCGAGAAAACAAACATGATAGTAATCGTACAGCCTACAACACGCTGGTTTTTAAGTTTAATGTATAGCCAGCTACCTAATTGGTATATGGTCATTGAGTTTGTCTGTTACCTACTAGATCCCATGTTCAAATCACGAATTGTAAGCATGGGTGTTGGTAATTGTCCCTGCTAGGAGTAATCACAGCTCAAGGTTTATGGAATAGAATATTCCATTAACTTTGGCCACAACTTACCCACCGGGTAGGTATCCACTATTCCTAACAGGGCTCTTGACAGCCTTTCACAAATAGGCGTCAATCTGACCCTTACAGTGTCGAAGGCCAAAGACGCCAAGGGTTGCGTGAGAGAAGTAAAAGAAAGTTTTGCCTGTTGTAGGGAAAAGAAATTTAGAAAGGTATAGATGTTTTCAAACTTGCAATATCCCTATTGCAAAGTACATACTGTAAGGTACTTCACTAGCAAAAACAAACACGAAAATGTGCTTGATCATATAATAAAAGTCTTGTGAGGCATAATTGTGAGGCTTGAATATAGTTCCGGATAATTGTGAGGCTTGAATATAGTTCCCAAGCCAACCTTAGAATTGAAGGAAATTTTGTGATGAAGTCTGACATAATCCAAGTAGGGATTCCATTAAGATGTTATCCACTTGAAAAGCCAAGTATTTTATTCTTTTGGAGTTCTTTAACCCTCCTCGTTTATGTCACCACGAGGTACCTCGACATCAGCAAAACTGATCACATCTTGATGAACGAGATATATCGTTATTAAAAGAAAACTGACCAGATCTTGATCTCGTGATCATGAAAAATTGGCAAGATCTTGATGACTAGATATCTCGTCATTAGCAAAATTAGTTGGATCTTGGTGGACGAGATATCTCGTTAAAAGCAGAGAGTTCAGTTATGGTTCTTTTTTACGCATTAATTACAAAAATAACAACATTTCTCATGTATCTTCACCCATATTTGTTAAAATGAAATAAAATACGTTAAAAAATCAATTACAAAGAAGTACGCAAGATGTGATTTTGCATTTTTAAAATAATGCTTCCCTCAAATAGCATGTTACATTATAAAGCATTTCAGTAAAAAAATTCTATAACTGAATTCATGCAGGCAAACACGGTAACACTAAATTAATCAATTTCAGAATTTATTTATAGTTATTAGGTGAAAAATTAACTTAAATAGTTTACAAAACCGTCAAAAACAACCAGGAAAACGAGCTTGAGCTCTTAATAAAATTAACGTCTGATGACTAAAGATCTACAGAGGCAGCTAAGTTTGTATGTGCCTCATTAAACACTAATAGCAATAATATTGTTTTAATTCGAAAATCAATAATATCATTAAAAATAACAAAACTTCTTATGCATCTTCACCACATAAATCACATCAGTAAAATGAAATATAGTTAAGAAAATCAATTCCTAAAAATCTTCCGAAAGTGTTCTTACATTATCAAATTAATACTTCCAAAATTACTTGTTATCTATAGTATTTGAATAAAACAATACTATATCTGCAACTCTGCATTTAAATAATGAATTTCTCTCAATTAATTGATTTTACGAATTCTTTTCACTTCGTAATATTAAAAGTTCATTTAACGAGTTTTCAAATAAAAGGCAAAAGCAACAGCGAAAACCAGTTTAAGCTCTTAATAAAATTAAGTCTGATGATTAAAGGCATACACAGAAGTATCTTATCTTAGAGGTATAATATAGCATACAGCAACCCTCCAAAAGATTTTGACGAGATACTTCGTGCAAGATCTGATCCTTTTGCTAATGACGAAATATCTCGCCGAGACAAAATTGCCATATTACTCAGAGAGAATGAAGATTGAAGTGGGGAAAACAAATTGTTCCTTGACTAGAACTGGTTACAATTTGGAGCAAGTTTTTACAACAGAAGGGGCTGTTCACTACATGGCAATTTTTGACACTAAGATAGACGATCAGGACAGTTAAAAATCAATACACTTCGAATTAAGTAAATGTCTCAAACATTTTTACCACAAAGTTGTACAAACTAAATTAACTAAAGTTAGGAAAATCAATTCTAATGAAATCATCGGAATTGATTTTGCATTTTCAAATTAATGCTTCCCAAATGGCATGTTATCGATGACATTTCATTTAAACAATACTATTACTGAGACTATGCATATAAATGCTGCAGTTTCCTAAATTAATCGATCCTAAAGATTAATTTCACTTCATTATATTGAAATTCAATTTAGAGAGTTTTCAAATAAAGGGTAAAAAGGAGTTTAAGCACTTAATAAAATTAAAATCTGATGATTAAAAATTGACAAAGGCAGCTAGAAATATTCACGTACAACATGAATAGAAACAAGCACTTTTTAAAAAAATTCAAAAATTAGTAATAGTATTTGGAATAATGAATTCATCATGTACCTTTTAATAGTTGTGCAAACTAAAATGAAATTAATTTGAGGAAATAAATTCCAATGGAATCTTAAAGATGTGCTTTTGCATTTTCAAATTAATGCTTCCCAAATGACATGATATTGGTACCATTTCTTCAAAATAATACTATTACTGAAACTATGCTCCTAAGTACTGTAATTTCCTGAATTAATCGATCTTAAAATTGATTTCAACTCTTAACATTAAAAGATAATTTTCAACGAGTTTTCAAACAACCGACAAAAATAACATCAAAAATGAGCTTGAGCACTTAATAAAATTAACGTCTGATGATTAAAATTCGACAAAAGCAACTTATTTTGGAGGTATTCTCATGACACCTGTTTAGTGGAAGAAATGGGATGAAAACTTCTAATTAAGGTAATGAATTAATGAAATACAGAATAAACAGGTTTAGTGTTTTCACAGGGGAATAGTGAGTTACCTTGCAAAATGGGTTTTAGCATTTTAAAATATATGTTTTTAATTTGAGGAAATGTTTATTTATAGGAAATTGATGGTGTAATGGCTTAACAGTCTCAATTTTGCCTAACATTTGTTCATATCAGTTTATAAAGAAATATAACCTGAAATAAGTACAAGAGAACATTTTGAAGGAAAAAATTCATGACAATAAGCTTTCTGAATCATAACCTTTATGGAATATTCGTGATAACGAGGGGAGGCATATGTTGATTAAATTAAAAAAGGCCTAAGAAATTCTTAACATTTCTCTTCAGATAATTAAAAAATAATATAAAAGAAAACTAAACAATAAATGTGACGACAAAATTTTCTAAATCAGATTTTAGAATTAACAATTATAAGCTAAATAAAAATAATTAAATATTCTTGAACAACGGTTTACTTGGCCCTATTGATGTTAACCTTTTCTACAAATAGAAAAAGTGATTATTCCGATCATTTTTTCAATTTGCATTTCACCAATTCAACCCAAGTAAAGTAGGGTAATTCTGCTAGTGACTTAGAAAGATTGAACTAGTTGAAAAAATGGCCAATTTCAGCGAAACATCCACAATCGTCAAGACATCAGTAAACGAGAAGAAATCCAAGTGTTTAAGTGTGTTATCTAGAGCAGTGTAATTAACACTCGCTTTTGTAAATCTAATGGTGGTTGTCGGGGCCGTGGTAGCCCGGTTGGAAGAGTAACGGATTGGCAATGTCCTCAAGTTGGCGTGGTGTGGACGTTTGGAAAGTGGGTTGCTAGCTCAGGTGTTACCTCGTCATTTGACCATGGTTCAAAATTACGTGGTGTTGTTCTGGGATCTTTCCCTTTGGATTTTAATCCCAGACCATCGCCAATAGCCAGTTATGTTGCTCCAGTTCAAAGTTAATTAAAAATATCTACATATACGAATCTTGAATCTACTTGGTGGTTGTCTAAACGAGAGATCTTATCATTAAATAGCAAAAATCGTATCTCGTCATTAGAAAAAAATTGGCTAGATCCTGATGTGGTTATCATAAAAAAATTGACTATATCTTGTTGACGATATATCTCGTCATTAACAAACTTGATTATATCCATAAGGACGAGATAGATATCTCGTAACCCCCTTGGAGGTTTAATTAAACCCTTCAACGCCAAGTGTAAATGCGGGGAAGCAATAGTATCATTCACAATTAGATTTTTAGGCCATGATGTATACAAGATTAAAATTTTAGTCCCTAAACTGGCGTATCGTTATACATCAGATTTATGAATTTAACATTTTGCATGAATGAACTTTAAATGTATTTTGTTTTGCAAGGAATAATATATGTATGTGTGGGTAGTATAATTTTTAACATTTGAATGCTATCTATGCATTAAAATATTGAGTAGTCGTTTTATCCGTAGCGCAATTTTTATTGTTACGTTCTTGATACATCGCGATATTTTAACTTTCTTTAAATTTATCAACAGGTATGCTGCCTGTTTTAGCTTATATGCTTATAAAATACTTCGTTACTAGAATTGCTTTGAAAGTTGTTCACCTTGATGTAGGCGAATTTAAGCAAAGAAAAAGTGAAAAGGAAATGAAAATATTTCTGGAAACTATGAATTACTTTGCTTTTATTCGAATGATTTTATTTACTTTTGGTCTTTCTTATAATACCGAAGACTTTCTTAGAGTATGCCTATTACGAAAGGTTTCTGGTATTTTATAAAATGTTTTCACAATTAAAACAATCGAAAAAAATATATGTGCATTTTAATTTAAATTCTCATATATCGCTGTTTGGAATATTCCCACGTGTAAATTACAAGCATACAAAATGATTTTCTTGAGAAACGAATTAAATACAGACATTTTACAAAGGAACTGGATTTAATAATCTTGTACTAAGATTTAACCGAGTAAAACTTCTTTTTCTTCTTTATTAAAAGCCAAATGAAACTTAGCACTTCAGATTACAAGCATTAAGCAAATTAGAAATGAGTTGTTTCATTCGGCAAAATACTTCTATCTAAAATTTGCTGCTATAATTCGAAAAGTGAATTTTTATATCTAATGAATTATGTTACAGATTATGTCAGCGCTATATTGTAAGAAGCCATACTTCTTTACTTTATTGTATGTTAAATAATCTGTAAAACTGGCTATTATGAAGAGACTTAGGCAAGGAACTCTCTCTTGAATCTACTCGGAAGCTTTCTGGCTTAATGTTTTTAAATTCAGTAGGTGAATATAAAACAAAGGATATAATAATTCATACACGTTGGAGCCCAAAAATAAGTTACAAAGCTGATTTTGGTATTGGTAATATTTTTGATGTTGGTTGAGTTTTTTGAAGCAAAAGGGACATTCGGCCAACCTGCTCCAAACAACGTCAAGCGTACGAATTGGTACAAGAAAAAATGGACATAGAATTAGACGGTTTTTAGTGAAAACACACGAAGTAGGCAAGCGAATATTTTACTTTTGCTATCCAAATACTCTCGCATGATATATATCCGGGTTTCTGTAATTCATAGTCTTTCCGGCGACTTTTGGCGTTTAACATTCCTAGTGGTTTATCTTCGCGAGGGAAGCTCACCTGTAGTGACCACCTATAGTCACCACCTATAGTCACCACCTATAGTCACCAGTTCTGGGCAAGGGACAATTTGCTTTTCCTTCTTGGATATTCATTCCCTTGGAGTAATAGGGTAGTTTTGTCTCGAATATGTAACTCGTCAATAGCAAAATGAATCAGATTTGGACGAGATATTTCGTCGAAACCACTTAGAGGGTTAATTTAATCGGCTTTAACAAATGAACTAATATATTTCAATTTGAATCCAATCTTTGAAATTTTTATTGGCCAAATGCAGAAACCGTATTCGAAAACACGATAAATGACATCCCATTCGGAATAATTACAGGAAACAACTCCCGCATTAAAAACGCTAACGTCACCTATATTTAGCTTGGAAGATAAAGCATCTCACTGTTGATAAAATACAATGTCCATTGAAATGAGGTACAATGTAAGTACACTAATGTGTAATAACCTTTCATAAAATACTAAATGTACCTAAGCAAAATCTCCAACCCAACTGTATTTAAATAAAAGCATTCGATATATACTGCAGTTGTGAATAATCTATGCGTTGAAATTAAAACGCATTCATGCATAATTTGATATTCCTTCAACTGTCGACGAAAATAAATTTCCGATATTTTGCCAAATAGCTACAATTTGCTTTCAGAGCATCATTCTAAATGCATGCGTCCTCTTTTTACACGAGTGGTTTAATCTTAAATTCTGAACTGCCAGAATGAAATATTTAACAGGGCGCTTTAAATTGCACCACTGTCTTACGCAATCCGAGTCAGACGCTTTCGGATGCATCTTAATTCTCCAGCGAGACAGCTGGAGACGGGCTGAAGTTTAAGTATCCGAGAGATCAGAGTAAACAAAACTGTACTGTAAGATTTATAGGATAAGTTATGTCATTATTTGCAGAAGTATTTTACATAAAACGTAAAAATTTAAAAGGGCTTATCTTTCGAAATACCTCGGAAATCCTTTTCCCCGGAAATTTCTCCAGAAAATATAAGCTATGTAGTGATATTCCTGGGGGAAAATTCTGTAAATCCTGGAATCCTAGGCTGAAGTGTTATGCTCCTTTTCTACTGCCATTTTTAACCACTCGCTTGTAGGTGGTGTAATTTTAACCCTCTGAGAATTTCAGAAGCATAATTCCATATTACAACTTGTCTTCCTTGAATTACCCCTAACCAATTTTGGCCATCTTCAACAATATAATTTTACGAAATATTCTGTTCAAAGGAAATGAACAAAGTATATAATCTTTCCAAAGGGTTCTACTCTAACGAAATGAGGGAAATAATATCGCCAAAGGATTCTATTCTAAAGAAAAGATCAATCGAATCTTTCCAAATGATTGTTATCTAAGGGGAAATGAGCAAATAGAATATTTTAAAATCATTATATTTTAAGGAAAGGATAAATGGAATCTTTCCAAACGACTCCATTCTACAGAATGGGCCAATGTAATCGTTTCAAACGATTATATTCCAAGCAAAGAACCAATAGAACTATTTCAGAGGATTCTATCCTAAGTAAAGGACAATAAAATAGTTCCAAAGCATTCTATTCTAGGCACAGGGTCAATAGAATCTTTACAAATGATTCTCTTATCAGGAGAGGATCAATAGAATCGTTACAAATGATTCTATTCCAAGTATCAATAAAATCGTTTCAAAGAAAAATTCTATTCGAAGGAAACTGCATAGATTCGTTCCAAAATATATTCTATTTGAAAATGACAATAAAATTCAGAATTTGAAATAATCCATTGGATTGTTTGAAAAGCTGTGATTAGTTAGTCATCAAGTGTGTGTTGTGGGGTACAATCATCACTACACTACTCATAAATCTCGTGATACTTATAGGGCTTAGATGAAGAGATGTGTTATACAGAGTAGTCCATTTTAATATTTAAAAATTTATTCAAATTTTTACTTTTCACAAATATTTATATTTTTTTATATAGAACCGAATTCATTGTTTGGAATATTTTCTATTAAATTCGGAAAATTAAAATCTCATGAATGTCCCCAATTTTCCTCTTCCCAATGACTGTCTCTCTTACAAGAGCATTTTCTGGGTACCGTCCCTAAAGCTTCTAAAGTCAACACTTTCTCGAATATTGTCCCTAAGCTTCTGGATGGTTTGGAGTTTGTGTAAATCCGCTCTTTAAGTTAACCCTCGAGTGGTATCGATGGGATATCTCTTCCATCAAGATCTTAAAGCACTGCCTGCAGCTCGCAGCCTGATAGCGCATTGAGAATATCCATGAGGCCATGATTCATTCTGTGAATGACATGATGAAATCGGATTCAAGTTACATGCCAAATTATGAAACAGGAACCACATGCATGCACAGCCTTCTACATTTAGCTCTACAAGAAAACCCTTTCTTTTTTTTAATAACCATGTTTTAGAAATGGAATTTTGTATACTGGGCTTTTTTTATATTTTCGGTATGGAATTTCGGATTACAATCGATACAATTAATATTATTTACACTATTTTTGACATAGCATTGATCTCTTGCATTTATCACATACTAACTTCACGAGCTATATATCGACCAGTCTGAGTATTGCCCGGTATTGCCAGGTCCGAGATAACTTTAACCTATGAACATTCCGACTTTAACCCTCCGAGATTAACCTTCCTCGAAAACTTTGAGATTTCTGAGGGTAACCCTCTGAGCGTAATCTACTTTTAACCTTCCTCGAAGACTTTAACCCTCTGAGCGTAACTTACTTTTAACCTTCCTCGAAAACTTTAACCCTCTGAGCGTAACCTATCTTTAACCTTCCGAGAAAACTTTAACCCTCTGAGCGTAACCTATCTTTAATCCTCTGAGAGTAAACTATCTCTAACCTTCCGAGAAAACTTTATTCTCTGAGCGTAGAAGTGTAGAAGTACTTTGCCCATAACACACACAATGAAGAAAAAAGTAATCGATAAAGTTAATTTTATTTACACTATTTTTGATATAGCATTGATCTCTTTCATTTATCACAAAAATATTAGCTTCACAAGCTATATCTCTACCAGTCTCAGTATTGCCAGGTCCGAGATAACTTTAACCTATGAACATTCCGACTTCAAACCTCCGAGATAACTTTAACCCTCCGAGCGTAACCTACTTTTAACCTTCGAAGATAACTTTAACTCTCTGAGAGTAACCTATGTTTAACCCTCTGAGCGTAACCTACTTTCAACCTTCCTCGAAGATTTTTAACCCTCTGAGCGTAACCTATCTTTAACCTTCCGAGAAAACTTTATCCCTCTGAGCGTAGAAGTGCTTTGCTCACAACACACACAATTTAGAAAAACGTCATTCTCTGGTTGAAAGAATTGTAGGAAAAATTGTATTGGTCAAGAAGATTAAAACTGGTTAAAAGTCAAGCAAGGTTGCAGAACGTATTTATGTGTATAAACTCCCAGAGAGTAAAAGATTCCTTTTAAATTATGAAAAACCAAAAAAATATAAGGCAGTGCATTAGTCAGTGAAGTTCGCAAAATTCCCTTGATCATGTCTGTCAATAAACCAGCACACACGAGTTTATTCAATTTACACTACATTAAAGCATTCTCCATTTATTCACATGTACGTATAATATCATACATTTATTTACTGATACAACAATGTAGATAATTAATTTCGCCTCATTTCTGATAATCCTACTGTTAATTTACTGAAAGTGAATCTATTTCAAGCTTCAGACTGCAGAACGCAAGCATAGCGCAACGACTTAGTGATTTGATTTCTCAATGCCAATAATTTAAAATAATCAAATCATTAACAATTATGCAAAATTGAAACATTAGACGAAGTAGAACGGTTTCTAATACAATAATCTTAATTAAAGGCACTCGTTTTCCTAATTCTCCAAATGAAGAATTAAATTTTGATTTTCTAACCGTTCCAATTTCAACTGTTATAACATTGTAATGATATCATCTGAAACCTGTGGTAGGATGCTTCGATTTGTTGGTCTCAAAAAGGTATGCATGCTGATTAAATTCGTTATTAAGGCATTATTTATTAATTAAAGGAGTTCCTACTCGTGAAATTAGATGCACAAACAGGAAAACATTTTAAAACATATTTGCGAACAAAATAAACTTAAACAGAATGTAAAATAGAGTATAGCTTTCAATGTGTGCTTTTTGATTTGCTTAGTGGCACTGGTATTTCATAATTCAGAATATTTCTTCGATAGTTGTTAATTGTAAGTTTTGAAGGCCAAACGTGATTTACAGTAGATATAGTTTTAAAAAAGGCCTTAACTCAATTTACAAAATGGAATACTACATTTAATTCCAAATCGATACTCTGATTAGATAAAATTACCATTAATCCTCTAAAAGGTTTCGACGATATAAATCGTCCATCAAGATATGATCAATTTTGCTAATGACGAGATATCTCGTCATGAAGATAGTGCTGAATTTTTGGAATGACGAGATCAGCATATGGTCAGTTTTCTTCTATTGACGAGATATCTCATCCATCAAGATGTAGGTAGCCTTGCCAATGACGAGATACCTTGTAGAGAAAACCACCAAGGGGGTTAAGTCCATAAAGAGGAAAAATAATCATTCGGATAGGTAGGTATTTTAATTAACTTCACACTGGAGCAACACAGCGGGCTATTGGTGGGATAAAATCCGAAGGAAAAAGATTAGAAAACAACACCACATAATTTTGAACCACGATCAGATGATGAGGTCAAGACCTGAGCTGGCACTTCTCTCCAAACTTCCATACCACACCAACGTGTGAGGACATTTGACGTCACGACAGATTTAAAGTGCTCCAGTCCCCCTTTGTACAAGACGGTCTTTGGTTGGATTCAAACTCGTAACCCTCCGGTAGCTAATCCGTTATTCTTCCAACTGGGCTTCAGTGGCCCAATCATTCAGGTGCAATATTCCTTGATCTGAATGATTTATCTTTCTATAATATGCTAAAAAATTACATTTTATCCTACGATTTGAACGCTAGTTAAATATTTTTAGCTTTCTACCTCCAATATTTTATTACTTTAAAGCAAACTCTATATATAGCATACCATTTCATAGCATCTTTTCTAAAATGTATTAATTGCTTACTTGTATTGATGGCAAAGTGTCACTACTCACATTTTATATCTTATGTCCAATTCTTTATGGAATATATCATTCATATATTCGCATCAATGGCTTTTATACCGCAAAATGAAATAAAATTGTCCTATTAATATTTCTACCTTCCAGATATTTCATTGCTTTATGTAATCAAGTGTTGAAAATTTTTTTTCAACACTTCAATTATTCATCTATTTCAAATACCGGTATTGCGATATAATTTCAAATACTTTTTCTATAAAGATAATGTATTGCGCAATAACAACTGTTTAATTCAATATAATACGTACATAATCTTATTTTTAATGATTTCTATTCTATCAGTAGTATGTTACAATATGTTTTCTTTCTCTTATCTATTTGTGTATATGTTTTTTCTAGCACTTTTTAGATAGTATATTTCCCCCTGCAATTTTATATTTTTCTGTAAATAAATAACAATTAAGTAAATAAATAAACAATCATATGAAATTTATATCTTACAGTCTTCTAATTGTATGAGTGGTGTTGAAATAGCGTGATTGAATTCAGAAAATTTTGACTTAAATGCTTAGTTTACAAATGATGTGTCTCTGTACAATAAAGTTTCTATCACATTGCAAAGGTATTTGTAACAATTTAATCTATTGAAAGACATTTTATGCATTCAATGACAAAATCGAAAACTCTTAGAAACATTGTAATGAAATATACGACAGTTCTCTAAAACTGCATCATTTATCTCTATTCGGGGCATAAAAAATCACATAAAAATCTTTTCGACATAAATATTTCTGTCCAAAATACACCTAAAAGAAGTACAAATATGTATGCAAATAGCAGTATCAATTCAACACTATACTTCATTCATCTTTTACTATATTGGACGATAAGCCAGTTTAAGACAGTAGTGGTCTTAGTAATGTCATTCTGAAAGTTTTAAAATAATGTTTTACGACTTCAGGATACATTTTTAAGACAAAATTACAAATACTGAATATTTTATATGAAGATAAAGTATTTTAAAATCTCTGTTATTTTTATTCAATATGAATCGAAACTACAATATATATTCAAAGTAAGTTACATCGATATTTTAATAAAACAATAGATTATTGAGATGGAATCTAATATTATAAAGGGCTATTATCACTTACATGGTGCTGTATTGTTCGTAGACATAGGACTATTGAGTGTTTTTAATAAATATTTTATGAAACCCTTACAAGTAAGTGCTTAATGAGCTCTTACTTTTTAAAACTTTTGTTGCATAATGAGTAACAACGCACTTTTTAATATTTTTTATTCTTTCCTTCAAATAATTTATGAAGCAAATCATAATAAAAATAATAATTCTGTGCAGTAAAGGATAGTACAAATAATCATGCGCGAAAAATCGTAGTAAAATAATCATGTTATGCAGCAAATGGTAGTAAAAATAATCATGCAGTGCAATACATTTCACTAAAAATAATCACGCTGTGCAATAAATCACAGTAAGAATAACCATGTTGTGAAGTAAATCAAAGTAAAAATAATCAGGTTTCAAAGTAAATCCCCATAAAAATAACCAGGCTTTATTGTAAATCATAATAAAAATAATCAGGTTTTAGAGTTAATCATACTGATGTAATCATCGACAACAAGAGTACAATAATTTTCTTTAAACAAGTTGCATAAATATAATTGTATCATGTACTTGCACTTCATGTAAATCAATGAAATCGAGCCAGCCATTTTTGACGTAATTATTTCTTGAACCATGCACGTAAACAATATTGCAAGAGAAAAATATTAAAATTTGCTTAATAATAACAAGTGTAATCCAGTTCAAATAGGGCTAAATTTTGTGTTTTGTGGTATATTCTTTAAAATTTTATGCATAAAGAAAATACTTTGTTGTATCCTGTGATTAGTATTTTTCCATGTTAAAAAATTACCATTTTCCCCTTTTATAAATGTAGTCATTGTATAAGAAGTCCTATCCTTGTTTTTTGATACGTTTTTGATACGTTTTTTATTCAAACGAGGTCGTTTTATTTCTTTTGAGTAGAAAAAGTAAATAGTAGTTATTTCTTACTTGCTTTTCCTATGTCGGTGCTATTGAATTATGCTTTTTTCGTATCGACTAATTTTTATTCTGAATGTTTCTTTGACTATACACGTTATTGTTTGCAACAGAATATACGATACGAATTTCTTTCCAAATGGGGAAGCGGTTAAACCCTGAAACCAAAACGATGGAAATTATTAATCAACAACAATAAAAAGAAAGTGTACCCAATTCAGCGCAAAAAAATAACCATTGAAATAGCTTCAGAGGAATACTCACAAAAAACGTTATGCTTGTTATTCCATCAGTTTCTAAAACCAAAACAAAGGCTAATGGATCTGAAACCACAAAAAATATATTTAATGAATTTTCGCATAAGGAAAAAAGCGAAACTGACTTTCTTTCAATGGATGACTTAAGGGAAAATTCGCTTTTACCAACGGTTTAAATTCATTTAGTTTTACCAAAGTCACAATCTATTCAGCAACACCAGTAAATTACTTTGATTTACAAACAAAAAGCAATAAATTTAAATTTAAATTTTTGAAATACAAAGACAAAAAGTCCAGTAAAATGTTAATCAGACATCTTTCAAAAGGAAATAAGTATTTAAAAGTAACAGTCTGTATTGAAGTCTTTCATTAGGATGCCCGTAATGTTAAATAGCCCTAAAAATCTTTACGACTTGTATTGGTCTGAATTAGAAAAAAAGAAGGCATTAAAGACAGAAAAAAATATCCCTTTTGGCCGATTTTATCTCTTTCAATAGTTTATAAAAAGAGCTTCATTGCTCAAGAAAAAGATATTTAATTATGCTTTTTGTAATCCACATTGTGTACTGATGATTTTGTTTGAAGTTTTTGCGCTCTTTTCAATATTTCAATTAAGCATGCGTGGGTATTTAGGAAAACTTTTTTTGGAATTATGCTCCCTTCAGAAATTAATAGGTAAGAAATTATTTTTTCAAATGCGGTGAATAGTTAGGTAATGGCGTTATTTCCAGCGATTCTACTTTAAAAATCTACTAATTAGGTCTCGCACAACTTCGAATAGTTTACAAAGCAACTTTGCATGCATTACAAATTAAGCTTTCAGAAAAAGGATATATATATATATATATATATATATATATATATATATTTACATATGTAACACAGTCCAAATCCAATCCAGTTCAACCCATTTTCTCATTAGATATTTAATATTCAATTTCATACTGGAATTAAATTTCAAACTTAGGTAGGTAGTTATTTGAATTTAATTCACACTGGAGCAACACAACGGGCTATTGGCGAAGGTCCGGGATCCATCTCGAAGCAAAAGATCCACCTCGTAATTTCGAATCACGGACAGGGGACGAAGCCAATATCTAAGATGGAACCCCACTTTCCAAACTTTCACACCGCGCAAATGCAAAGGCATATGAGCACACGACAAATTTTACGTGCTCCAGCTCCACTAACACGACAGTCTTACTTTAGATCGAGTTTCGAACTCACAGCCCTCCTTTTGCTAAGCCGCGACTCTACCAACTGGGCTACCGCGGTCCTAAATTTAAATGGAGAAATCAATGGAACTATTTACTCCCTGGACACCAAATTCCTTGTATCGTAATACTAAATAGACGGACTTTTATAGTCCTGAACGATGTCCACGGCGTGTTTGAATTTGAAATCATGTTTCAAATTACACTACTGGTCCACGAACCAGGACGGGCTAATGTTACATCAAAGTTTAAATATTTTGGAATTGTAACAAAAATATCTTTATTCCTACCCTATTCAGAAACTAGAAACAAAATCCTGTACATGATGCATTTTCCCTTTTAATTTCAAATCCTTGGTGACAAATGACTTTCAAAACATATCAAAGAGGCAATTTATAAAACACTTAAAATCCCATCATTCAGAAAAAACAGGCAGATTTAAATATTTTATGCTTTCCCATGCTTCCACGAGTATGGTATTGGGATAAATGGTTTCTGGACGAGGTGGAAGATAAATGCTATCGCAATCGCTTAGGTTTGGAAATTTTTCAATCGCTTAACACTGAATTAAGTTAAATGATTTTATATTTATGATATGACGTGAGTTTGGCAAGAAATAATTGCACTTCCGAAAAGTTCTAGAATTTGTAGTCGGGTTTTCGATTTATTTTTGAATCATAAAACCTAAATTATCAGTAAAGGATACTTTCTCAACGTGTCTAAAAATTAAGACCAATGCAATTCCATGCCAAGTATCTGCGCCTCAGGACAAATGAATATCCCATTTTTCCTCAAGCTATGTGGAAAGAAATAATATCCACATACTTCGTAGTGCTAGTGGGCATAAAAGATATGAAAAAAAAATTCTTTGGTGAGCACATTTTAAGAATGAACACAAATTCAGAGTAATGCAATCCGAGCTGAATCCCATGCAAAGTACCTCAAGACTAATGAATATCCCACTTTGCTATTGGGTATAAAAGATAAGAAAAAAGAAATATACTTAAGTGAACACAAATTGAGAGCAATGCAATCCGAGCTGAATCCCATGCCAAGTACCTCAAGACTAATGAATATCCCACTTTGCTATTGGGTATAAAAGATAAGAAAAAAGAAATATACTTAAGTGAACACAAATTGAGAGTAATGCAATCCGGGCTGAATCCCATGCCAAGTACCTCAAGACTAATGAATATCCCACTTTGCTATTGGGTATAAAAGATAAGAAAAAAGAAATATACTTAAGTGAACACAAATTGAGAGTAATGCAATCCGAGATGAATCCTATGACAAGTATCTACGCATCAGGACAAATGAATATTCCACTTTTCGTTTCATGTGGGAAGGATTAACACCCACATATCTCGTAGTGTTATTGGGCACAAAATATATGAAAAAAGAAATATGCTTAAGCGAACATAAACTGAGAGTAATGCAATCCGATATGAATCTCATGCCATGAACCTGCGCCTTAGGATAAATGAATATCCCACTTCGTACAAACTATATGAAAATAATACAAACATAACTTGTAGCTCTGTTGGTCATAAAAGATATGAAAAAAGAAATACACTTAGGTGAACATTGTAAGGTATGGTAATTGCGAAAAAAATCATCTTATGAACCATTAAAAGCAACCTAATAAGGAATGTGCTGACCTCTGACCCTAATGCAGACTTCACGACATACAGACATGATTTTTACAAGGCTGTCTTATGATTCCTATGGATAGTATTCGCATTGCATGCAGATTCCTACCTCTGCAAGCTGGACATAAGAACCTGCATAAGTCGGAGAACGTGCAAATATATACAAGCTAGCATTCCTTTGTTAGGACTTGTCATCTTGGTTTAGGAAAGATATAGTATAACTTGCATTTTACAGCTTATACTTTTAGAGACAAGGAATAACTGTAGTGATAATATCTGCAGCGCATCAAAGGGATAAGTGTTTGCTTGACCCTCCAAGTTATTCCGACGAGATATCTCGTCCATCGAGATCTGACCAATTTTGCTGATGACGAGATATCTCGTCATCAAGATAATGCCGAACATTTCATGATGATGAGATCAAGATCTGGTCAATTTTCTTCTAATGACGAGAGACAAAGAGAGATTGATGGACGAGATATCTCGTCCATCAAGCTCTTATCAGTTTTGCTATTAACGAGATGCCTAGTCGAGACAACCTTCATGAGGGTTAAGACATGTTAGGAGACACTCATATTTCAAAATCACCTTATTTCTTTCCCTTACTCCTCAAAGCCTTCTCCCCCAATTCCTCTGAGGCCACTATTGCCCCAATACTGCTTTGGCGCCTTTTAGGGGATGTTGAGCCCACTTTATGAAACTATTACCCAAACGAATACGAAGCTTTCTTCAGGATTCAGAAAAGATTCTCCTATGCTGATCCCACTTTTCACTTGAGCAGAACTCTTATATTATCTTTGAGTTATTCATTTGTTTTATGGGCCAACTCGATTCAAATAAATTCGAAACGAACAGAGCACCGCACATCACCCTTCCTCTAGACCATGCAATGGTCTTTAAAGAGCCCTCACATGTGCCCACGCTGTAGAGAGATCGTTTTTAAAAGCAATTCCCGGATCTTTCTCTTGTTGCGAGTCCGACGCAAATGATTTATCCGAGTAGCAAATGTCTCTGCAGGATAGCCGGACGTGACTGGAATTCATTGATCTATGTTTTGCGGGGTAAAGACCAATCTTTTATTTCATCGTCCGGCAATGGAACAAAGAGAAAATATCTATTTACTCTTGTAAGAAGTTATTGCTCCTGAAGCCCTTCCACGAACAGAGTAAATTTTGTTTAGAGTTGCAAGGGAGGAAAGAGAAGTGTAAGTTTTTAAAATTTAACAGAGAGGAAATAATGCTAGGAATATATTGGTGTTTGACTTTAGAGTTATATTTTGGAATCAAACGTTCGGTTTGTCTTATGTATACAGCTTTGTGAGTGTTCTACCACTGTGTACTTACTTCAAAGGTACTAAAGTTACCAGCATACTAAGCTTCCCATTACATCTGGCGTTTCTTTCTATAGTTGTTTTATTCATATGTTTTATCAAGGGAACCAATTCTTATGGTGTTTTGAAACTGGATAATATTTATGGCGTTATCTCTTACACTTGATATAAATCGATCGATCAATAAATCGATTTATTTGAAATCAAATAACTTATTTATTTGAAATCAAATAACTGATAAATTATATCCAACTCATCAGTTATCAATTCATCAAAAGGCGATTTCAAAATGGTATATTCAGTAAAGTTTAAAATTTCATCGATGTTTAGATAGTTTGCATTTATGGATTCATACGTATTGTTTTCCTTAAGAAATTTAACATTTTCCACGGTTTAGCTCAATTATTTTAAATCTTTTCTATTCCAGGAAAATAAATCGCCCTTCCAAAGAAATTACTTCGTTGCTGGTTGTACCTCATTTCACAACTTAACTCCTGCTAAATTTATTGCTATTGCTTGGCCCCAGATAAAACACAGTAGAAAATAATCATTGTGACAACTTGACTCTCTTGGCTGTTCATCTTCTAGTTGAAATGTGCCTTATTGTGGTTCGTTTGGTGCAAAACCCTATTCCAAATTGTCACGTTCTAGGCAAGGGACAATCTGTTTTTCCTATTCCGATCTTAATTCCCCTTGGAGCAATAGGACAGTTTTATCTGACGAAGTATCTCGTCATTAGCAAAATCGACCAGACCTTGGTGGACGAGATATTACGTCGAAACAACTTGGAGGTTTAAGGTACTGAATATAAAGGAAATAAATTTTCCACGATTGTGCGTGCAGAAACCAAGTAATATCTATAGCATAATCTCTCCTTGTGATCAATTTGTCCCCCATTTAAATGTGTAGTTGCAAATAACACTGACTTTTAGCTATTAACGGCTTCAAAATGGCATTTCACTGTGACTTAAAATTCCATTAAGTATTAGATAATTTTGTATTTATAGATACATCTTTTGTACCCCAGAAATAAATAACGCACTTCTATAAAAATTATTTCAAGTTAGACGTACCTCACTTTTCAACTTAATTCCTGCTACATTTATTACTGTTGCTTCGGTCCTGGATAAGGCTCATTAAAAAATCACCATTGTGAGAAAAAAACGTATCAAACTCTCTTTCCCTATCCAAAAGAAGCTTCATTGACATGCCCCAACTTCCTTCACTGAATCTTCTTAAGGTACTGAATGTAAAGAAATTTTTCCGCGAACCGGCGTGCAGAAACCAAGTAATAGCTATAGCAGCATCTCTCTTTGCGCTGAATTTGTCCCCCATTTACTTTTGCTGTTGCTAATATACTGACTTTTAGCTATTACCGACTTCAAAATGGCGTTTCAGTGCGACTTAAAATTCCATCAAGGCTTAGATAATTTTGAATATATATAGATTAATATTTTCTATCCAGGAAATAAATAGCACTCTCATAAAAAATAATTTCAAGTTAGACGTACCTCACTTTTCAACTTAATTCCTGCTACATTTATTACTGTTGCTATCGGTCGTGGATAAGTCTCAGTAAAAAATCACCATTGTGACAAAAAACCGTATCAAGTTCCTATTCCCCGTCCAAAAAAAGATCCCCGAATGCTGCAAGAAATAATTTGTTTTTCCTTCACCACCTCATAGATGAAATCTGAGCAAAAACTTTCCATTTTAAAGCTCCCAGCCAAAAGCAACAGAAAAAACTGAAATAAAATCCTGCATCAACTGGTTTGATAATTTTTTATACATCGCGTTCTAAGTTTTTCCCTTTCAACAACATGCCCAACTGTAAAAAAATGTTACCATCCAACCCTACGGTAACATGTCCGATTACAAAAAAAACTTGTTAGTCCCCTTTCCCTGACCTTTACACACTTTAGTTGGGGATTAAGGGGGTGGAATCTCTCGTCCAGTTGACAACGGAAATTGAATTCTCAGCCCAAAGTAAGGAAAACTATTTTCACAGCGGTATCTAAGTTCGGATTTCGACGCTTTGAATGGAAGAACTGCTTTAGACAGCTTTCAGATATACAACTGTTCAATGTTTTCGGTTTTTTTTCGTTGATAATTTTGTTTTTCATTTAACGGCTTTTTCGCATCGGGATCAAGTGATGATGAAAAAAATAACGCGTGAGATTGGATTTTAAACTACGTTCCACCAACTTCAATTTCGGTATTAGATTGCTAATTAAAAAGTTCTCAAATCACTGTTTAATATTTGAAATATCTCTAATAATTGTACTTTAATATATACAAATTGAAGTTTGTGATATGTCTTATTTTAAAGTTAATTTATTTAAAGTCAGTACTTTCTTGTTTATTGCCTGTGATCGTTGATGACCGATGATCGATCTATAAAATCTATACGTGGTATTTGTATTTCAAAGTGTGTAATTGCTGCTGTAAACATTTATTCTTTATGTATTACTAGATGAATTACCTGGCATTGCTCGGGTTGAATTGTTTATAATTCATCGTAATATACTCAATACTATTGCTATGGAAATTTCGAATTGTTTTTAGCCCCCCTGCAGAACCAGGACAAATCGAACGGGGTTAATATATAGCCTATGTGTTCCGTAGAATTCTACAGGATGAATGTACCAAATTTAGCGTGAATTGGTCTGACATTGATAGTATAAAAACGCAATGTTATTCCTATGAGGATTTCGAATTGTCTTTAGCTCCATGTACCATATCGACGATAAGAAAAGACAATTTTCAACACAAATAATCTTACATTATCTTAAAATTTACATTCCAATAATAAAGCTACAGTTTAAGAATTTACAGACGGGATACATAAACGATATGGTACTGAGCGATTTTCAGCGCAACCGCATGATTGCACCATATTCTAAGGTTCTAAAAAACTCCAAGGTCATCTTGAGAGGCCAATCCTGTAGATGTTAATTCTGACATAATCTGTACAGCCAGACCTGGTGAGAGCGCCCCCTAGCAAGTGCTCTGTCCAGGATGACGAGACGTTACACCCCTCTGCACACCCAAGACAAATAGAACGGGAGTTAATATTTAGCCTACGTCATCCTCAGGGTTCCAAAGAATAAGTGTACCAAATTTGGTGTAGATTGGTCAAACAAATTGGTGTAGATTTGTACAGAGAACAAACACACAGACAGACAGATTCCAACTCTGCCTTATATGTATAAGATAAAAAGAAAATCTTTTTCCACAGGCATATAAATTCAAACTTGTGATATTGGAATGGAAGAACTGCTTTCTGCAATACAACTGTCTGCAATGTTTTCGGGTTTTTTTTCGTTTTTCATTTAACGGCTTTTTAACAGCTCATTTAACAATTTTCGGATGCATAACTGTTTCTTCAATTTTGTGGATTTTTGTTCCTTTAATAGTTTCGCGTTTAAGTTAATTTGATATTTTCCTATCTTTCTACCGGGATCAGGTATGTTCGAAAAACTATCGCGTTGGATTGGTGTTTAAGTTATGTTTCACATACCACTTACAATTTCTGTAGATCGATGACGACTCTTAATTCCAGTTCTCATAACTCTAATATACCTATTTTCAAAGTTTTATACTATCCATTCTTAATGATATATGAATTTTAATATAAAGTGAGTTTGACATTATTAATAAAGACAATAAGATAAATTATTTCCACAGGGTGTCGTCAGATTTCTGGCTTTGAATGAAGGAGATGCTTTTTACAGCTTTAAATATACAACTGATTCTTCAATAATTTGACATTTCTTTCGTTTATTTCATCTTTTAATTTATTTGGGTTTTTCCTTCGTTTTCCGGATTGGAATATACAAGATATTCAACTGAACAAAATATCGGAAGTCCCAATTTCAAGATTTAAATTTGTAAGGATCATTTCCGATTTCAGTATTGAATTCCCTGACGAAGGTTGTTAATTATACTTAAATCTCAAAATGCAGATTAATGTTTGAAATCCCACAGAAATCTGTTCCGAAGTATGCTATGTCCTGTTTTTATTATTCTATGCCTTTCATTGCAGGTGGGGGCTTATTGCATCAATCTATGAATGGTGCTTTTGATTTTTGTATTGTGCTTTGTGCATACTATGCGTAATTTATTTTATAATGGGGCATTGAGTGTAATTATTCCGGGTGTGTTGTATAAAAATCCATTAAAGTAGACACGTACGAGGCAATTTAGAAAAATACGTGGGTTCGTTAGCTGCATCATGTGTATTATTAGGAATAAACCATGGAAACATCAAGGCCATTTATGTTGTAACTTTGGCAAAATTAGGTTTGTTATACTCATCTAGACGAAATGCAGACAATGCATGTTTGCTAGAATGATATCCAGACAAAATTAAAGTATGTTTTTCGTAAGCATCGATGTAAAATATTTTAATTTGGTCTCTTATAATCGCGATTATTCTTTTGTGTGCTGTTAATCTTATATATAAAGCAGAAATTTTTTATTATATAGCAAATATTCTAAAATGCTGGGATCTGACGTCATGAAATTTGCACAGCTTATTCTGTCTATAATTTTTAAATTAACGTAATTGTCTGCACATTGCTACATTATTTGGAGAGTGGAGTGTCAGCTGAGTTGTGACTTCGTCTTCTGACCGTGGTTCAAAATTACATGGTATTATCATTGGAGATTTCCGTTTGTGTTTGATCCCGGATCTTCGTCAATAGCCCGTTGTGTTGCTATGATGGGACGATAATTCAACTATTTCCTATCCTAGAACTATAGAATTGGAATTTAGTGCCAAATATTACGTTGGTCACGGTAGCCCGGTTGGAAGAGTAACGGATTGGCAACCGGAGGGTTGCGAGTTCGAAACTCGGTCCAACCATAGATCGTCGTATACATGGGGTCTAGTGCATGTTCAATCTGTCGTGGCCTTAAATGGAAGTGTGTGTTGGCGGGATGCAGAAGTTTGGAGAGAGGGGTGCCAGCTCAGGTGTTGACTTCGTCATCTGGCCGTGGTTCAAAATGAATTGGTGTTGTTCTCAGATCTTTCCCTTGGGAACTGATCCCGGACCGTCGCCGATAACCCATTGTGTTGCTCCAGTGTGACGTTAATTGAAATTCCCCCCCCCCAGTGTGACGTTAATTAATTACGATTACGGGACATTACGCAAGAGGCGCAAAACGTCAAAAGCATCCTCGGACAATGCAATCAGTACAGAGAACACAATCACGTAAGGTGGGGGTATTTCAATTAACGTCACACTGGAGCAACACAACGGGCTATTGGTGACGGTCCGGGATCAATCCCAAAGAGAAAGATCCAAGGACAACACCACGTAATTTTGAACCACGGTCAGATGAAGAGGCAACACCTGAGCTCACGTTAAGTGGAGAAAACTCAAAAGGATGTTCGACTACTCAACAAAACTCTTTTGGAAACAGATATGTACTTTGTAGGAAGCAGCATAAAATCTTGGTCGGAACCGTATAGTAAAGCTATTTGCATGGTAAAACTTATTGGCATGGTGTAGAATTTTGGAGATTGGAATGCTTGTTCAAGTGTTGATCTCGTCATCTGACTGTGGTTCAAAATTACGAGGTGTCTTTCGTAGGTAGGTAGTTAATTAAACGTAACACTGGACCAACACAACAGGCTATTGGTGACGGTCCGGGATCAATCCCGAAGGGAAAGAACCAAAGGAGTCCTCGGATCTTTCCTATCTGTTTCCTGAACGCATTCTGAGCATGTCGTCACTTGGATTGTTTACCGAAAACAATTTCAGTACTTCGATAAATTCCCAATATAAATTCCGAATTGTCATGATAGTTGATTGACCAAAATCAGTTAGATTAACTACATTTTAAGGCTGTAACTACGAATTTAAACGGCGATAAACTACATTTTAAGGTCACCCTGATTTGTGTATTGCAAGAACATTTGGATAGCAGAAGTAAAATCTTAGCAGTCCGTCTCTGATTTGCTTTTTGTTTACACTGAAAGTACTGCTCATAAAGAAATCGTAGGCTATGTTAATTTGCAAAAAGTACATAAATTATAAGAATTGGAAAGATCCCTAGAGTAATAAAAATTAAATTTATAGATCTTTCTCGGTTAACAGCAGGGTCGGACTAGTTTTATGGCATGTGTGAAGAATTTCTAATGGATCGAAGTATTTAGGGGTCAAATGGGCTGGCATACGGGAGAAAATTAATGCAATAGAAATTTTTCAAAATTTATAATTTTTCCAATTAGTAAAAGCTTTATTGGGAAAGCAGGCTGTTCCAGGTCATTTATCATTTCCAACTGGCGTTTTCATCAGCTCTATCCTGTCTAACAATGTTTCATATTAAAAATAATGTGGCTTTATTTTGGAAACTATCGACTGCAGATATCGTGTACAGATAAAGAAAATTCAAACATATACATAATGTATATCTTTCTAATCATTAAATAATTGATAGATTTATTCCATATGGCCTACAATGACTTCAGTATAACTCAAAACAGCTACATTTTTAAGTATAGAAACATTTTATTGAAATTGAAAAATATATTATACATTTTTATTGAGAGAAAAAGTAAAGGACATTTTTACTTACAACTTTATGTAAGCTTTAAGACATACCATTTAAACAATATGAAAAATACATCCCTAGCGATTTCACTGACATGAGATTATTTCTATACACGATGCTCTAAATACAGTTTAATTCCATTACTTACTTCACGCTGTTCCCCATTTTACAGTGTAGACTTTTAAACTAGCAACAGACTAGAAGCCGTTTGGCATTCTCTACTCTAACAAGCAGACACCCCAATTCTCGCTCATTACTTTTCATTAGAAAACGTCCAAACTTGACAATAGATAATTGTCGTTTACGACTTCCCTTTGTCTGTAGACGATGAATGGCTTAAAAAATGGTCCTCTTGATGCTATTCCCCATTTATGTCAAGCGATTCTTTCCCACTTATGGTTTATTTCCTGTTTGGCAATGGAGCGAGAGGGCTCCATGCAGACTCGAAACAAAGCATTCGGGATCCCGCATCTGACCCCCAGGGGTGTCGGAGGGTTGCATCCCTTGGCGCCTGGAACGCGCCCAACTGGGCGAGAGTTATTGATAGTGGAGGCAAACTTCGTTGTCATACGATTTCCCCCCGCAACGAAGTGGACTGCATTTGATGTCCTCTTTTCGGTTATTGCTTCAGGACAAGAGGATGATAGTTATTGGTTGGACATTTGATTTCAATTGAGACTGCTCCAACAAGGAAATATTTCATATGCTTGTAAAATATTTAGAGAAATTTCTACAATTTTTCTTGAAAGGAAGTGATTTCATTTAAAGTAGTTTCGTATTCTTGCTTCAGATTAAGGAGATGATAGTTAATAGTTGGAAATTTGATTTGAATCGAGACTCCTCCAACAAGGAAATATTTCAAATGTCCGTAAAGTATCTACAAAAATTTCTATAGACAATTTTCCCAGAAGTGAAGTCGATTGAATTTAACGTAGTTTCGTATTCGTGCTTCAGAATAAAGGGATGATAGCTATTGGTTGGACCTCTGATTTGAATTGTGATTCGTCCAATATGAAAATATTTTAGATTCTTGTAAAACTATTTACAGAAATTTCAACACACAATTTTCCCAGAAGTGGATTACAGTTAACGTAGTTTTGTATTCTTGCTTCAATATAAAGGGATGATAGTGTTTGGTTGGACCTTGAATTGAATTGAGTTGAGTTGATTTGAATTGAGACTTTTGCAACAAGAATTGCACTCGTTTGTATAATATTGAACAGTAATTACAACTACTGTCTCCGGATGTTTTCCTAGAACACTGCATTTAATATCCGATTGTGCATTCTAGCTAAAGTATAAAAGGAAGAGAGTTATATTGATTGTGAATCACTGATTTGAATTGAGACTTCTCCAACAAAAAAGTATTACAAAAGTTTCTCTGTTATACATTAATTTTAATAAAAAAATTTCTTAAGGCAAAGTGGAGTACATGTCATTGGAATGTCTAATTTTGTATTCCTGCATTAAAATAATGGAAAAATGACTATTTATTAAAGAATTTATTTGAATTGAAACCCTTCAAACAAGAAAATATTGCAAACATTTGTCTAATACAAAAAGTAATTTCTATTAAACTTCCAGGCAGGTTTCTCAGTAGCAAAATACAATATACTTAATAGTTTCTTTCCTATTCTTGATTTAGAATGGAGGAATGAGTGTTATTGATTGAACCATTGATTTGAATTGGGACTTTTCACACAAGAAAATATGACAAACGTTTGTTTAATATTGATCACCAATTCTTACTTATGTTTCAGGCAGTTTGTCCAGGGGCGAAGTAGACTACATTGAATATGCTGTTTTCTATTATTGCCTTTAAAGTATAGCTGTAGATTGCGTGGTTCACGAAGCGAACAAATGAAAATTGTATAGCAATGGATTCGAGAGTGTTATGGTGTTGGCGAGCGTCAACTTGGAATGGGTGGAGCCCCAGTTAAAAATAGTTTATTTTCTTTCACAACGGAAATGATTGTCACTCTCACAACATATACACGGAAAGTTAACAAGTCCCTGGTTACTTGCTTCTTCTAATGGTAGTCCGTTCCTCCAAACAGTGGTGCTCCAAAAGTGGATTTTTCATCAAATATTAGAGTAAGTCATAATGTTTTGAAAAGCCCTGAAACTCTGCTTAACCCTCTAAGTGGTTTCGACTAGCAATCTCGTCCATCAAGATCTGACCAATTTGCTAATGATGGCATAGACATTCTGATCACGAGATATCTCGTTATCATAATGCCAATTGAATTCTGATATTGCCGTTTTTGATGATCAGTTTTATTAATAACGAGAAACCTTATTGAGACAACCATCAGTAGAGCTATGGCCCCCCATGAAGTGTGTATAGGGAGAGGAGAATTTTCCACTTTGCTCCAGACCAATTGGTTTTGACGTGATATCTCGTCCATCAAGATCTGACCAATTTTACTAATGACGAGATATCTCGTCATCACTATATAGCCAAATTTTTTTATGACGTGTTCAAGATCAGATTAGTTTTTATAGTAACGGAATATCTCGTCAATCAAGATCTGGACAATTTTGCTCATGACGAGATATCTCGTCGAGACAAACACCAGAAGGGTTAAATGAAAGGAAATAAAGTGCATGGGTAGTCCTCTTATGCTTTATTCCCACAAGCGGACATCTTAGTTAACGGCTCTCCCTGTCATTTAGCTGTGTCTACTCTGAAACCCCCAACCTCATTTTGATATAGCCAAGCTTATCTATTCCTTTCTTCGATGCACACAGCATTTGAAAACCTAATTAACTTCTGAGAGAATTATCCTGAAAGGGCTTTCTGTTAGGCTGACATAATTTTAATTATTACCCACTTCTTACCAGTTTAACTGGAATGGGTATTATTTTTAATGCCTATGTATTAACATCAAAGTTTCTTTACAAAATTGCATTTAAATGACAACATAGTTTCGAAAATCTGTTATTGGGTTATTCCGCAGAAGTTGTCTTAGATCCATATTTTGAATTAACTAGCATTTCAATGGAAATTCCACTACGCAAAACGTTAATGCAAAAATATACTTTGTATTACATTTTTCAATGTTTTTGAATTTAAATACTTAAAATGATAATTTCCTAAAAGGTTTCTTTTCCACTGCATCGTCGTTAAAACTACAATTACTTAACGTAATCACTGATAACAGCTTCGAGTGACCGTAGGTTATGAAAAACATAAGAATATGTGTCTCAAAAGTAAGGCTTCTTAAAAATATATCTGCTCTAATAAAATGTAAGACAGTTATTTCCTTTCTGTTTATTTTATCATTTTTCTTAGATGTGTGATGTATATCGAAACCTCTACGCAAAATAACTAACTAAACGATACTTTAAAGAAGTATAACATACCTCCATCATGAAATAGCTTTTGGTAGACTGTTGCAGTGTCTTTCAAACATCGTGCTACAATGGTGACATGGACGTGATTATGAACATACGCTCCTTCAAACGCACACCTGCTTGCACTTCCGACAAATACCAGATGAAACTCGAAACAATCGGGGACGCTTCGATGGATGATCCATCACGAACATTCGAATATTTAATGCTATAACAATCACTTTCAACAACTGATTGAAGCCCTGTGATAACAATCACTGTTTCTATTCCTCTCAAGGGAGGGGATCCTTCATTCTTGCCATTCACCCTTTTCTCTTCATGGTGCCTCACATTCGGCTGCTGAATGCAACACAGGACACTTCACGGTTTCAATAATCCATTCCATGACCATGCCTATGAAAGTACACCCGTCATCTCAATACAGCTCTCATTCAATTGGTAATTTATCAACTAGAGGTGACATCTATGGAATTCAGCCATTGCTGAATTTTGGAGTGGGATTATTGTGATGAACTTACTATTCACTATAAGAATTTACTTACAATACAGTAGCATAATTGTTTCCCACTGTTTCTTTGTAAATTCAACTTACTTCTGTAAGTCCCGTGTTGTACTTCTGGGGTGCACGGGGAGTTTGCTTTTGTTCAATAATAAAATACAGTAGTATAAGCAACAATATAGCCTATCTCCACTATGAAGTATGTTTGGGTACACAAAATCCACACGTCCTTATATAGCTATATGCCAATTTTCATTGTCTTCTTAGGAAAGATTTTCATAACCTAAATTCCGTATAATGCTTGGAGATTTATAAGATACCTAACAAGATCTACCTTATATACTGAAAATAACCAGGGCCGTTGTATACCATTTGGAACAGTAGAGGATTAGCAAGTCTTCCAAATGTTGCGAGTTCGAATCTCGATCCACCCAAAGACCCTCGTGTACGCGGGACTGCTGCAAGTTAAATCTGTAGTCGCCTCAAATGTCCTCAAGTTGGCATCGTGTGTAAGTTTGGAGTGCCAGCTCAGGTGTTGATCTCGTCATCTGACCGTGGTTCAAAATTACAAGATGTTGTCTTAGGAGCCTTCCCTTCCTGATTGATCCAGGTCCGTCACCAATAGCACGTTGTGTTGCTAAAGTGCAACGTTAATTCTACTACCTACTTGAAAATAACCGTCACTTTATACGTGTTGACAAACTTTAAATTCCACCAACCCCATACAATGACTGGTCACTCTATACTTTCGCTTTAAATAAAGAAAGTACACTGATGAAAGCTCCTTCAGCCACACGTTTCCCCCAAATCAGGAAATTTCCCGTTAAACCACCTCTTCCTCAACCCACAACGTTCATCTCCAAAGATGTCAGTGTCGGGGACAGCTTGTCACCTTGATACCATCGATCAGTGTTCCCCCAATGAGGGGATGCAACCAACTGCCAGCTTATGTTTACTCTTCCCACGTCAAATACCGAGTATCTTAAAGTGCCTTAAATGGTTTACTCTAAGAATAGTCTAGTGCGTTAGTGGCCTATGTTATACAGAGAATAATCGTAATCTTCGACCATAATTGTAATCTTAAACTTTACCATACGGGGGCCAAATTTCTTTAATGCCTCGTAGAACGGCATATTTCGCTTAACTTCCTTCCCCCTACAGAATTTGGGCGAGAGTCTTGAAGGACTTTTACGACTGACCACCCAGCGCGATTTCCTTTCATAGTGTTGTCCAAATGCCGCTCAATGGAAATTGGGGGAATGGTTGTTTGAAAATCTCTCAGGTCCCATTTTCCAACCCGGTGCCACTTTCTATCTTTACCATAGAGTTCATACAATGATACACAGGGGACGCACCGAACAAAAGGAAGGACCCTCTTAAAGGCCAGTCACTGACAGCTGGTAAATGGTGATCGATGTCAGTGGTCACTTAAAAGGGGGAAATTCCAAGGTACGCCATCAGTACCAAGCCGCTCTAGGAAGGAAAATTCTCGCGGTACAACGGTTGTACCCCTGCCGTAGTCTAAAGGTTAATGCTCTGAAGAACATTATACTGCTGAACAAGTGACTGAATATTTATTTTTATCATATGATCATCTCCAGCCTCCCAACCAACGGTCAACAAACAACTCAGTAAAGATCTGAAACGATAAAATTTCATTCAAGGCGTAGCGTCCGTGGAATCCGAGAAACCCGGCATCTCTTAACCCTCCTCTCGACGAGGTATCTTGTCATTAGAAGGACGAGACATCATGTCATTAGAAGAAGACATGATCACGATTACATAAGCATAAAACTGACTAGATCTCAATCTCGTCATCACAAAAAAATGGCAATACTTTGATGATGACGAGTTATCTCGTCTTTAATAAAATTGGTCAGATCTTGATGGACGAGACATTTCGTTGAAAACAACTGTAGGGTTCGTAAAAAAATAATTCAGTGGCATAAAAACCTGGGGAAAAAAGATGATTTTAATACAGTAAAATCTGAATAAGTGTCAGTTTTTGTTTTAACTCTCCTCGTGGCTTATTTTCGGGGCGAAAACTGCCTTGTAGTTCTAGCCTCAGTAACTAAAACCTGTTTCAAACTGTCACCAGTTAAGGGCAAGGGACAATTTGTTATGTCTACTTGGATCTTCATTCCTCTTGAATTACAAGGGCAATTTTGTCTCGATGAGAAATCTCGTTCCTAACAAAACTGACCAGATCTTGGACGAGATATTTCGTCGAAACATTTGAAGGTATATCGTATTTGGAAATAATGCCTTCTTGACTAGCAAGGAAGTATCATGTATTATATTAAATGCTTGCTGTCGACAACTTATTTGTACTATTCGTGTTCTCGTAAAATGTAGGCCATTCTATTTTATTTTCTGATAATTTTATCATTTAGGAGATGAATGCGAATTTTTATATTTTTCTGTGCCATGGCTTTTGTATCACATATAAAATAACAGTTGGAGACTGTCATACGAGGTCATTGTATATGCTAGAAAATAGGAGGAATTTTGTTACTGCACCCACAAGAAAATGGGAGGGGGTCAAACAACTAGAATAATTGATTCTGGGATGAGTGGACTTGCTGACACTTGTCAGAGAATTGAGTTTTAAATTTGATTTTATTGGAGGTGCAGATGACAAGAGGGGAGAATTTGTCGTGATAACATGGATGCACCATGGACGACTAAGGTGTATTACCTGATACACGTGCTCATCATTGAATCAGAAAGTGGAAGTGACACAGCCCTAGATTCGCAGAATCCTACTTGGAGAATCACATCCATGATCAGCTACAACCCAGCTCAAAAACAGGTGCGAATCACTCGCCTAAAAACTCATACATTGATTAACTTTGAACCCTCGTAATACATGTACACTTACTTTTTTGACACTCCTACTATGAAATTAATTAGGTGTAATATAGACCGCTGTTAGCTGAACGCTTCCATATGATCACTGTTTAGAGTTCTATCGACCAAAAATTATTATACAAGAGTTTTTCCTTACGTTATTTGCGGCCGTAGTGGCTCAATGGGTGTGCCCACTGCGCTTTGAGTTGTAAGTTTGTTTCCTGTGCATACTTCCTGGGCGTATCTGTCTTCTGTATCAGGAAAACTTTTATTGTGTGTGTATGTCTATTGCTTGATATTGTATGTCTCGTGTTTGGCGTAGCATGGCCAAATATGGCCCGTGAGCCGTAAAACAGCAAACCAACTAACCGATCTTAATATTATTGAGATACATAATGTGTATAGTTTTTGCAATGGCTAATAAATGTGTACCTTTTACTGATATATTGTGTACGCTTTTATGTGACTGACTTACAAGAATATTTCATGATAGACAAGCTATGGATTCTAATAACCACCACTTTACACATGTGCAACAATTTAAATTTGGACAAACCACTTTGGATCACGTTGTACTGACCACCCCATGCTCATCAGTCTTATACAGAAACAACAAAACACCCACTCGCTACTATATCCTTCAGCTACAAGTTTCCCAAAATCAGGAGAAATTCCAGATAAACTACCCCTTCCTCTATCCAAAGATGTCAGTGTCGGGGGCAAGCTTGTCACCTTGACACCATCGATCAGTGTTCCTCCTGATGAGGGGGTGGCCCCAACTGTCCGCTTTTGTTTATTCTTCCGACGTCAAACACCGAGTATCTTAAAGTGAGCCCATCGCAGTGTCACGGAAAGACTTAAATAGGATCAACTGAGGCGTGTGTGTGGGCCGGGAATCCATTCAGATCAGATCGATTCTGAGACCATGTCAACAGATTGCTAAGAGGGAAATCATTCGTTCCGTTCGATTTTTTTCCCTTTGAAAGTAAATACTGAAAATGAGTGAGTTGAGTTCGGTTTTCAGATGTGGTAGGTACTGAGTGATTCCAATCAATTGGGGATTTGTAAATGAGATCGGTTTCGAGGCAATGCAATTATGATGATAATAGTTCTGGGTGTGGTACAATTGGAGGACTGGTATTGAGGGGATGTATTGTGTTCGGTGGATCGATTGCATTACCATAAAATGAATATCTGGTTAAATTTAAGTAATGAAAGTTGACTACAATGGGCGAAAATTGGTTGATGTGGTGTGATTGGAAGCCTATAGAATTATCGATCACAGATTGCTTGTCTACTCTTCATCATTGGTATCCACCAATTCAATCACGCTATAGTGTTAGAACTCGTTAAATTAACTTAAGTGCAATGGAAGTATTGCCATTTATGGAATAAAAATAACGCATAAGCATGGTTATTCTTCTCACTGAAATCTATGTCAGACGGTGAAAGAGATCTTTTTGCCCCCTAGATGACTTTATTATCATTCACCAAATATTTAATTCCAAACTTTTTTTGATGCATACTACTAATATGTCCCATTAACCGGATTCTGGGATTGTTCTGAAAAAAGCCAAAATTGTATGAGAAAAGGATTATTGTCCACATGAGAGAAGGATAAATCCTCATTAATTTTGAAACAGTTCATTGTGCATCTACCTTTCCACATCTTTCACTGTACCTAAAAGAGGATAATCATGTTTTGATAGGTGAGACCTTTGAGACTTCAATAGAGGTAGTTTGAGACACAATAGATTTATACTAATAGAAGATAATAAATATGTTTTCGAGCAAGTTCTTTCATAATTAAAACAAGTGCAACTAAATATCTATAAAAATTTGAGAATCTTTTAATTGATATTATTATTTTAATTATACTCTATAGTTATATTTTTTAATTGCATTCTTAATTTCATTATTCTAATTTTTCTCAACAATTTCTAAGATTTATTTTAAATACATAAAATTTAGCACACGTTGTGAAAACAATCAAGCATGAATTTAAAGAATGATAAATTTTCAATGAATTCTTATATTTACAAACGCATGACTGTTGTTTGATTTGTGTTGCTAGTTATTTGTTAGAGTATAATAAATATAAATATTGTTAGTAAAATTCTGACATAAATGTTTATTTTTAGGACAATACTTTCTAAGCACATTTATCATCTCTTCAGTACATTAAATTTATAGAAATATGAGAAGAAAACTGTGATTTTCATCTCTCTGGATTCAATTTGCCGTGGGTAGTTTAGAAATATCCGCACATTCTCACGAATAGCGAAATAAATACCAAACGCTCCAGTTGTTTGTTGTGTCACATCTTTTTGAATTACATCGAATACCTCACCCCTTCTATTGCCATATTTCACTCTTCTACCATCTTTCTAAGTCATTTTCGCCTTTCTCTAGCAGCATAAATATAGAAGTAACTGCTGTTGTTCAGGAAAATAGCCTTTGTTGAATTAGTTCAACAGCGTCTGCAGAATTTTTATGATGGCTGGACAATACTGTAGATGTGATATAAGAATTAGGGCACAAAACATTTTCTATATATAGTTAAAGCGTCATTTATAAGAAACATGCCCGGGATGGGTTTAACTAGGTGACAATTGCAATAAAAGTGGTATTAAAGATTTCGTTTAGAGATTGGAAAGTCATCGTTAACCATAATGGTTAGCCAGCCAAGTGGTTTCTACGAGATATATCGTTCATCATGTTCTGACCAACTTTTCTAATGACGAGATATCTTGCCATCAAGACAATGCCAATTTTTTTATGATGACGAGATCAGGATCTGGTCAGTTCCCTTCTAATGACAAGATATCTCATTTATAGAGATCTGATACGTTTTCTTCTAATGACAAGTTATCTCGTTCATGAAGATCTCATGTTTTCTTCTAATGACAAGATATCTCGTTCATGAAGATCTGATACGTTTTCTTCTGACAAGAAATATTGTCCATCAAGACCTGATCAGTTTTGCTAATGACGAGATAACTCGTCAAGATAGTTACCAGGAGTGTTAATTCTATATTTTCATATTTAATAAAACTTAATAAAACCGGATTCACTCTTTGTCAAGACAAGAGCATCTGGGACGATAAGCAATGAAAAAGGAGTAAATCGTTTTTTTCAAGAACAATTTGCTAAAGTCTTCTAAATCTAAATGGAAACTTTTCTCAAAGCCGGAAGATACCAAACTAAAGAAATGATTTTCTATGAATGACGCTTAACCATGTCTAGTTTTTAAAAAGGGGAAACTAAATAGAACAATCCCCCTGATTGATAAACTTCACTAGAGTATCACTATACTTTGAATCCTACATATATTATTGTTGGCAACGTCAGATTCCATCGAAAATTACACTTTCCAGTCCATTGTATCATTTTAGTGTGGGAAGACGCTCGGAAAAACTGCCCACAGTCACCAAGAACAATATTAATGCCATACGCTCCAGTGGCAATGATATTTGGCATTTGCCTTGGTTCCAGATATGCCTAAATTATCTTGCATACTAGCATCTCCAAGTGTTATATTTCATTGAAAATTTTTTCTAATCCAATTTTACACTTTTCAGTGCAGGGATACCATAATAAAATAGGTTTTCAAGATCGCGTTACAGAAGCGAAAGACCTCACTAACCATATTGGTTAATGCTGTGCCATATTACACTCCACCATCTTTATAAGTCATTTCTGCCCTTTTCTAATAGTATAAATGTAGAATTAACTTTTGGCTTCCAGCAAAGAACTGATTTCAATGAATGATCCCTAATCCTCTCTCGCGGTTTTCGAAAAGGAAAAAAAAAGAACTAGTGCCATCCTTTGTGCTTGATCAACTTCGCTCATGTGTAGCTTTCAGAAGCGAAAGACCTAGCTAACCACATTGGTTAACGCCATGCCATATTACATTCTACCATCCTTCTAAGTCATTTTCGCCCTTCTCTAATATAATAAATGTGGTATTAATTCTTGTCTTTCAGGAAAATAGCATTGATTAGATTGGCTCCACCGTCTGAAGAAGATTTAAGATTGTTGAGATATAATGCAAGAATTTCGACACAAAATATTTAGTGTTCCCTCGATGATCGTAATCTTTAAACGCTCATCAAGGCACACCTTTTCAAGAAAAATGTCGGTTTCGATAATCAGTGAAAAAAAACCCCAGCAAAATGTCTCTCTCCTCATAAAGAAGGAATTGCGAAACGCTTCTATTCCTAAATAGAAACGTCTCTCAAAGCCGCCAGACCCCAAAGCGAAGTATTCATTTCAATGAATGATCAGTAATCATCTCTCGCGGTTAATAGAAGTAGTACATCCTTCTTGTTTGATCAACTTTGCTCTTGTGTAGCGTTCAAAGCACTGACCACATTGGTTAGCACAGTGCCATATTACATTCTACCATCTTTCTAAGTCATTTTCGCTCTCTAACAGTACAAACGGGGAAATAACTTTTGACTTTCAGACAAACCATATTGGTTAGATTAGTTCTTCCGTCTGAATATTTAATATTGGTGGAATATAGTGTACGTCTAATACAATAATTTCGGGGGGAAATATTTACTGTGTTTCGTTGATGAACGAAATCTTTAAACGTTCAAGAAAGAAAAATATTAGTAAAGATAATCAGTGAAAAGAGAAACATTAAAATATTTCGATCCTCATAAAGAACAAATTACGAAACGCTTCTACATCTAAATGGAAACTTCTCTCAAAGCCGTCAGACGCCGAACTGATTTCAATGAATGATCCCTAATCATCTCTCGCTGGTTTTCGAAAAAAGCAGTACCGTCCCTCCTGCTTGATCAACTTTTCTCGTGTGTAGCGTTGCTTTCGCTCCTAAATAGATTATTTTTAGCAGAGAAACGTCAGAATCAGGCGAAAATTACACTTTCCACTCGCGTGGTTTCATTTTAGCGTGGGAAGACGACAGGGATGAAAAAACTGTCCGCAGTCACCAAGAGCAAAATCAATGCCCCACGCTCCAGTTGCCTGGTGCCAGATATTTCTGAATTATATCCGATGCTTCAGAGTTGTGGAAGCACAGTTGAATTGATTCGGGTGGTAGAAGTCGGTTTGAAGTAATCAGTTGACGGTATGCTTCGGTTTTCGGTGGCCTTTAAATCTCATGAGCTGAAAAAAGTTATCGGATGGGAAGTTATCAATACGCAGACTTTCCACTTTGCCGGGGTGGATTTTAACGATTCTTGTGAGGAAGATGCTTTTAGTCAGTTTCTAAAATGTCTCATCTCTCCGACATCCTCAAAAGATTCAAGGAAATCTATATTTTTGCCGATATCTATAATAAAGTTGAGTATGTGAGTGTTTTTGAATCTGCGGTCACAGAATTGTTTGCTTGGATCCCGGTAATACAAAGTAACGCATGCCCGTATGTAATATGAGAATTCCAATTTATTTTTCTTTATGTAAACGAATATTATATTACAGGGAAGATACGGTAACATAGGTCATTGGGGAGTTAAATTTCTACTCACTAGAGGACCTCACCTAGATTTTGTAAATTTTTTTAGCTTTTTATTGAAGCTGCTATATAATAGATTCACATTTTCCCATAGCTATTTTGCTCATAAAAGTATAACCAAATAAAGGTGTGGAAAATAAAGATACTGAATAAAATTTTTCTAAATGTTTGAAAAATTGACCAGAATTCTCCTGGTCTCCTCTAGTTGACTTACTATATTAATAATAGTTATTTTTCCTCCAATGAATGGCAAAGTATGTATATTATGACGTAATAGCTACTACTCCATTCCTGCACGCACATTCGTCGAAATTGTATCAGGTAATTGAAGGTTGTGTCGTGTGTCTATTTATACAACAATTTCTACCATCTATGGAAGAATGGTAACTTCAGAAACTGTCCTTATAATTGTAAAATATATATTTGACTTTAGCATATCATTAAGTCTTAATTTCAGTTGTTTGTTACTGAACAGATATGTATGTTCAGAAGTAATCTATGGTGATACGGTTTACGTTGCCGTTTTTTTTTGTCAATTCTCTGAGTGCGCTGCCTCGCCCTGGCATTTGGGACAGATGATGCACCTACTGCCAAAGTAAGATGACGCAATGTTCTTTGCTTCATTTCCCGTATAAAGATGCATTAGAACAGTTCTTTGGTTATTCGATTGTTCAAAAATATTTATTTTGGCGACATATTTTGTTTGAGTTCTGTAAGCATATTCTGTACTTAATAAATAAGATGATTTCCTACGTTATTTAAAATCAATCTGATCGTCCAACAATTTTATTCTAAAAAATATTCCGAGTTACATAGGACTAGGTGGTATAAATAAGTTTTTATCGCAAGCTATTTCCAGTACAAATTTTGAGAATATCAGTATCTGTTAAGCATAGTGCTTTTATCTTATACTAGAAGGAATACTTAGACGAAGAAATATGAATATTTTTCAAAGATTGATTAGGACTAGTAAGTAGCACTTTTTCTCTTGTTCTATAAATGGGATTTATAGATGGTTGATATGAGTGAATAATGAATTTCCTCGTTTTGGCCTCATCAAGGTGTCCTGGGAGAGGAGAAGGAAAAACGACTTGTTGATAATGTAAAAAATCTGCAGAAATAAGACGGCTTAGATGAAAAGACTGTCACGCAGATTGCACTCTATTCCTTAGAAAGCTTATGTATTAAACACCCATTCACCCTATACGCATAATTTAAGAAAATGACAATTGTGAGAATACAGGTGAACCAATAACCCACAAAAAGGCATAACCAGTGAACTGTAGAAGGTCGAGAATTTTATTTACTGATAAAAAAGCTGATTGGATTGAATGTGTGAATCGTAAATTTTGACTGCATGATGACACATTATATAGTTAATACTTATAATGATTCCGCAAAAAATTTAGATATGGATATTAAAGGATTAAATCTATATGTGTATTATTTAATCATAGTATGTGTTTAAAAAATGTACACCATCTTACAACCTTAAAGTAGAGTTGGCTCCGTAAAATATCCTCTTTTCAAAACTTTCGAACTGCCATTTTTAATTCTTAACTTCCAAATAGTTTTGACGAGACGTCTCGTCTATCAAGATCAATTATCTTAATGACGAGATATATAGTCACCAAGATTCTTCAGATTTTTGATAATAGTGAGATCAAGTTCTCGTCGCTTTATTTTCTAATTACGAGACATCTCGCCCATTAAGATCTGGTTAGTTATTTCTAATAAAGAAATATCTAGTCCATTGAGATCTGATCAGTTTTCTTTTAATGATGAGATATCTCGTTAATTAAGATCTGGTCAGTTTTTTCTACTGACGAGATAACTCGCCCATTAAGATTTGGTTAGTTATTTCTAATGAGGAGATACCTAGTCCATTAAGATCTGGTCAGTTTTCTTTTAATGATGAGATATCTCGTTAATTAGGATTTGGTCAGTTTTTCTAATGACGAGACATCTCGCCCATTAAGATCTGGTTAGTTCTTTCTAATGAAGTCCATTTCTAATCTTGTCCATTAAGATCTGGACAGTTTTCTTTCAATGATGAGATATCTCGTTAATTAAGATCTGGTCAGTTTTCTCTAGTGACGAGATAACTCGCCCATTAAGATTTGGTTAGTTATTTCTAATGAGGAGATACCTAGTCCATTAAGATCTGGTCAGTTTTCTTTTAATGATGAGATATCTCGTTAATTAGGATCTGGTCAGTTTTTCTAATGATGAGACATCTCGCCCATTAAGATCTGGTTAGTTCTTTCTAATGAAGTCCATTTCTAGTCTAATCCATTAAAATCTGAACATTTTTCTTTCAATGATGAGACATCTCGTTAATTAAGATCTGGTCAGTTTTCTAATGATGAGACATCTCGTTAATTATGATCTGGTCAGTTTTTCTAATGATGAGACATCTCGCCCATTAAGATCTGGTTAGTTCTTTCTAATGAAGTCCATTTCTAGTCTAATCCATTAAAATCTGAACATTTTTCTTTCAATGATGAGACATCTCGTTAATTAAGATCTGGTCAGTGTTTTCTACTGACGAGATAACTCACCCATTAAGATCTGGACCGCGGTGGCCCGTTTGGAAGAGTAACGGGTTATCAGCCGAGGGTTGTGAGTTCAAATCCAACCACATACCGTTGTGTACAAAGGGAGATGGTGCAAGTTAAATCTCTTGTGGCCTAAAATGTCCTCACGTTGGCATGGTGTGGAAGTTGGGAGAGTAAGGTGCTAGCTAGGTGTGACCTCGTCATCTGACCGTGGTTCAAAATTACTTAGTGTTGTCCTAGGATATTTCCTTTCGCGTTTGATCCCGGAACGCAGCCGATAGCCCATTGTATTACTCCAGTGCGACGTTAACTAAAAAATACCCATTAAAATCTGGTCAGTTTTCCTAATTACGATATACTTCATCGAGACAACCAGGAGGAAGGTTAACGAACACCACTTATATACAGGGTTATTCAAAATGAAGCATTCGATTTCAAAATGCTATATTTTCATAAATAAACGACACAGAATGATAAGTAATACATGAATACAAAGGAAAAATATGGAAGTTTTCTACAAGTGTTCGATATAACTTCCTTTAGTTAGACGTATAATGTCAAGACGGTATGTAAATTCCTACCAAACCTAAAGTGTCAGTGGTAATTGATTGTACAGCAGCAGAAATACGTTGTTTAAGTTCACAAAAATTTGTGGGTAATGATGGGGCACATACACTTTTCCTTTTACAAACCCCCAAAGGAAGAAATCGCATGGGGTCATATCAGGTGACCAGCTGTATAACACCCACTGCTCTCAAACTGATGATATCACCTTCGAATACTCTGAGCCGTAGGTGGATTAATTCGGTACTTTTTACGAAATTCACGCTGAACGGTGATTACAGATCCACATCGCGCAAACGACAGCACACAAAAAAACTTTCTGCTCCATGGACGCCATTATCACTTCTGCCGCTGAAAAGCTTCAAAACAGCTTTCGTGAAATAGCTTCACGAAGAACACACGAGCATCATCTATTCATCACAATATAAAACTTCAATATTTTTCCTTTGTATTCATATATTACTTATCATTCTGTGTCGTTTATTTTTGAAAATATGGAATTTTGAAATTGGATGGTTCATTCTTAATTACCCTGTATTTCTTATTAAAAGAATGTACTTAGGATTGAAAAAATTTTTCGGTGATAATGCTTTTGAAATTTAAGTAGTCTAATTCCTTGAAAATGCACCATCTCCCCCTGTACCTCTATATTCCATTTAATTATAATGAATAAACAATACTGCAATAAAATAGACTTTGTTTGAAAGTGCTGTACAGAAAATGTTTTTAAAAATAGTTAATATTTCTCTTTCTTCATGACACGTCTGTGAATATTCGCCCTTTAGAAATATAAAATAAATCTTTATCTGGAAAAATTTGTAAAATTGGAAATTAAGAAACATATTCACTATGAAACTGATTTTCAGTATGATTGTTGTTCAGATTGATTAGGATTTGCATAATAATTAAAGTTTTTTTCTTGACTATTCTACATTCATTTCATCTTAATGTATGTTTCATGTAATGTACCTAAAATGAATACACTTTTTGCGAAATCTCATAACACGTTTGCGCATGGTAAAAAGTATTTTAAAATGACTGAATAATCTAACATACGGGAAAACAGACGAAATGGTAAGTTATAATGTCTTATGCAGTTACATAACTTTTCTCTTGAGTACATTTTACTTGAGTTTTTCAAATGAAAATATCAGTGCTGTTTAAATTAACCCTCCTGGTGATTATCTGGACGATGTGATCTTGATTTCGTCATCATCAAAAAAGATAATATCTTGATGGCGATATACTGTATCTCGTCATTAGCGAAATTGGTCAGATCTTGATAGACAAGATATCTCGTCCAAACCACTTGGAGGGTTAATACATGCATAAAAATAAGCAATTAAAAATTAGATCATTCATTTTCCAACAAAATGAATTTAGTAACTTTTGCATCTTAGTATTAAAAATTCTAAACATATGAAAAATATATGTAACACATAAAATATATTAGAAATTTCAAACACATGAAATATATAGCATGACTTGATCCCTAAAATATCATGATCCCTTGAATAGTGGATGAACGATTATTGTTTCTGAATTTTTTAAAACTTGAAAATTACTCTTCTGAAAAATTTGAAAAGTGGCTTATAATTATTTACCTGAAGCTTTTCAATTCACCTAACAACTTATTTTAAGATTGAATCAAATCCAGTTTTGAAGTAATTTATTTGAATGTTTCCAAGTAAAATGTTCATTATCGATTCGGAAATTTCGAACAAAGCCCAGCCATCAAAACGGACATCACTTCAACTTTCAAGATAACTTTACACTACCACAGCTACTGTAGTACTTCTTTCAAGCTGAATCCTGACCACACCTATGGCATTGATGTGGGAATAAAAGTAAGAGAGCACTCCGATTCCAAAGCTTTACGTCACTAAAAAGGTCCCTTTGTTCTAATTCAATTTGCATAGTCAATTTATCACGGGCCTGCACAATACCATTCTATGACTGGAAATGTAATTAGAGGTAATGAGTGAAGAATACGGAAGGAATAAAAACAGATAATGACTGAAGAGTAGTGCTTTTTTCATACTCTGCCACATTCCTGTGACCATTCTTAACACTCTTTCAGAATTTAGCTGTTGTATCTGTCTGCAACAATGATAGTGCCTTGCACAGTTTCTTAGTCAGTGGATTTAAGTGGAGATTTTGTGAAGTAGGGTGTTTTCATTTGATTGGGTGACTCTTACTCTGAGTAATGTTTGTTTGCTCATAAAAATGTATGGTCTTGTTTATTTAAGTTCTTTTGTAATGTAAAGTGGTGAATGCCCTTTTATTTGTTTATATGCTTATTACGATTACGAAATGTTTGGTGTAGATTCTTTTGAAAGGGGCAATTTTAATTTGAATCAACATAAGCAGCAAAGGGTAGGTAGAAGAATTATCGTCACACAACGGGCTATTAGCAAAGGTCCGGGAGCATTTCAGAAGGGAAAGATCCGAGGACAACATCTCGTGATTTTGAATCACGGTCATATGACAAGGTCATACCTGAGCTCTCACCACACTCTCCAAACATCAACACGTGAGGAAATTTGAGGGTACGAGAAATTTAACGTGCACCAACACCCAAGTATAGAACGGTCTTTGGTTGGATCAAGTTTTGAATTAGCAATCCTTCGGTTGCTAATCCGCTAACCTTCCAACCGGACTAACACGGACTTCATCAGTAAATAGAAGGGATTAACTCTTAGTTCTGCTTGAGAAATACTGGTTCCAAATTTTGTTACTTTAGTGCTGATGTGATACATATATCTGTCATTGATGACATTATTAAGAATAATATACATTTTGAGTAGGATATATAGTTTAATCTTACAGTTGGAAAATGAATTATATTAGATAGTTTTGAGTATTTCGGTTTTGGGTAATTTTTATGTGTAAGCAAATACAATACTTGAGCGAAAGAGTTTATTGTTATTGAGAAGTTACTCAGGAATCACGAGTCTTGGCTTATTGAACGCAAAATCATGAAAATATGAAACTCCGTAAATTAATTTTTAAAATTGGATTCAGTCCAATTAAAGCATGCATGCATATTTCCATAAAAAATGGCCACTACTAATGAAAAAGAGTTGTATTGTTCAAATTTGATTGGAAAGAGTTGAAATTGGAAGAGAGTTGGTATTGATGCAATTTGACCAAAAATGCACACTTAAATTTTTGGTCAAATTGCATCAATACCGTCAATCAGTGGACAAACAATTAATTATAATCATCTAGTTTCAATAACTTCTTAAAAACCTCATAAACAATATATGGCACCGTTATTTTCTTGCATAGAATCATTTGAGGTTCGGATCAAACTTTTAAATTGATTTTCCTCAAGTGATAACATGGCTTGTACATGACAACACAAAATAAAAAAATAGTAATGAATTTTAGTAGTTATGCTAGTGAAAAGAAAATATGTTCTATGAATTCTGCCATCACCAAGATAGTTAAAGACTTAACTGCTCTATAAATTCCTCGCAGAATCGTTAAGTACATGCTATTTTTGCTATGAATCTACAAAATTTTCCATCAAAACCTACACAAGGACCATTCTATGTGTTTTAATCAACTAGGTAGGTTGCTGAATTTATGTCACACTGGAGCAATACAACAGGCTATCAGTGACTGACCGCGATGAATCCCGAATGAAAAAATCTGAGTACAACACCTCGTAATTTTGAATCACTCTCAGGTGACGAGGTTTAACACCTGAACTGGCACCCCACTCTCCAGATTTCCACACAAGGCGAACTCTGAACGTCGCCAGATTTCCGAGGAGTATAGTATTTATTTTACTCCACAACACACTGAAAGACTAAATAATTTAATCTATTGGTTGAAAAAATCAATGGATTCTTCCAACTTTTAGAAAGAGTCTATTGTTCAATTACTCAGTTCCTCTCTATTAGAAATATTATGTTACTCCTTTGGAAAATTTATAATGATCAGGAAGGTCAAAATTGGTTAGAAGTCATGCAGGGGTGACTGCTGCTTCCAAGATGTAATTATGCGTGCGAACTCCTAATAGGGTTAACCATAAATTACTCATTATTGGTTGGATGCAAGTTGAATTACGTCGTACTGGAATAACACTAGGGAATATTGACTGCGGTCCGGGATCAATCCCGAATAGAAAAATCCGAAGATTCCTTGTAATTGTGAAATCCGGTCTGATAAGGATTCAATAAACTAACCGATAATTGCTAATAGTTCACTAACAACTCACCCATTACTAAGTACAAGTATTTTTACTGGCGAATTCTTAGTCTTAATTCTCGCCTGGTAATGCTTACAGTTATCAAGTTTAATCTGACCAAGAGAATGATTGGCAAGTGATATAAATTCTGAGAACAGGATCAAAAATTCACAAGTACTCAATCCAACTCTTAGATGCTTGTAATTGTTTTCCGTGTTTTATAAAATCTTTACTCGGGTATAATCGAGCCTATTATGTATCCTGTTTAACTTATCTTTGTAATTTGCTCATGTAATTTAACATTTAGTGTCATGCGAACTAACACATTTTACATCATGCCAGAAAAATGATCTAAATAATACGTTTTCATGCTGCTTGGGATATTACCAATGGGATAATAATCTATGAGAGGGATTTGCAGAGTAAACAAACCAGACCAAATGTGAAGATTTTACTTCCGCTATCCAACTGCTTTCGTATGATACATATCGGGGACACCTTAAAATGCTGTTTATAGTTATTTGGGCAACGTGTGCCCTTCAATCTAATTGGCATGACGAATCAACTAATCTCAGTTCGGAATTTGTTTTGGTGACGTGCTGAAATTGTATTTGAAAAACAATAAAGTTACTTCACGTTCTGAATACTTAGAGTCTTACTTGTTCCGTCTCCAAAACACTTCCACAGCCTATATTTACATTGACAAAAAATGGCTCTTATAAAGTATGAAAGTTTAAAAAATTTCAGGGCAAGCGAAAATATTAATGTCATATTTATAACGCGTAAGATGTTTTCTCTTTTCTACTATTAAAGGGAATTTTTCGCATTAAGATATTTTATTACATCGATAAAGACGCCAATGCATTTTAATCCAGATTTCAACGTAGGATTCATTTTATAATACGGCCAAACAGACGGTAATATTGATGTAAATATTTATGCTTATTCAGTAAATATTTAGCCATATTATAAATCGGCTAATGAGTATGAATTAACAAATAAATTTTATTACATTGCTGTTTTGTTATTATCTTAAATTATAATCCTTCAAAATATTTAGCCATATTATAAATCGGCTAATGAGCATCAATTAACAAATAACTTTTATCACATTTCTGTTTTGTTACTATCTTAAATTATAATCCTTCAAATTGTGGTTTACCGTCAAAAGTACGATAGTTACTGAAACTGGTGATCCCAGTGTCATTATACACAATGATAAATTTATTCAAAAATAAAGCTTGAGAATTTGCAATATAAATTTTTTACTGAAATTTTTTCTTTATGTTGTGTAGTCTTTTGTAGATGTAAAACGTTATAAACCTTTTTATTGTACTTATCAAACTTGGGAAACAAAAACTTTGCATTCACATTTTTAACATAGAATGCAAAACATATGTATTTTTATGTCATGAAGAGGGTCCGCTCTATAAACTACACACACTACTGGGGTCCTATCAAAATCCCAAAAACTACACATTTACTGAATAGTTTCTTTGATCTTCATGTTTCTTATCAGTTTATATAATATTCCACTCTTGATTGCAAGACAAAAGTAAGTTATAAACGAAGTGTAAGTGCTTAAATAACACATTAGTCACACTTTAGTGATAAATTTATTCAGAACAAATTTTTTACTGGAATTTTTGTCTTGTAATGTGTAATCTTCTGTGTGTAGTATAAACCTTTCTCGTAAATAAATTTCTGTTATAAAATGTTCTTAAACTGGTCAACCATTTGATTGTGTGAGTGAGTGTGTGTGTGTGAGAGAGTGTGTGTGTGAGAGTGTGTGTGTGTGAATTGAAATGTATAGTCACACAACATCGAAAAATATTGTTTTACACAAAATCAAAAAGAAATTTACAAAAATTTGTGTTTCATTGTATTAATATTGAAACTACCAGTGTATAAAATAAAGTGCATGTGCATTCATGTATACATATTAGAGTCACAAGTTAATTATTGAGAAAAGAAATTTACAAAAATTTGTGTTTCATTGTATTAATATTGAAACTACCAGTGTATAAAATAAAGTGCATGTGCATTCATGTATACATATTAGAGTCACAAGTTAATTATTGAGAAAAGAAATTTACAAAAATTTGTGTTTCATTGTATTAATATTGAAACTACCAGTGTATAAAATAAAGTGCATGTGCATTCATGTATACATATTAGAGTCACAAGTTAATTATTGATATTTGGTATTTTGGTATTTTTAATTAACGTCACACTGGAGCAACACAACGGGCTATTTTTAATTATTGAGAAAAGAAATTTACAAAAATTTGTGTTTCATTGTATTAATATTGAAACTACCAGTGTATAAAATAAAGTGCATGTGCATTCATGTATACATATTAGAGTCACAAGTTAATTATTGAGTATTTCTATTATGTTTCTATTGATTAAATGTCCCGTCATCTAAATGCTCCATTACCTAATTTGGTACTGGGCCAAATCGGAATCACTATAACTCGAAACATTGACGAACTTTCACGATTCCCTTATATCTTCCTGTCTATGCCATACCACTATTTTCTAAAATTGGTCAGCATTTCGATTACGAAAATTCAAATGCATCATCAGAACACATTGAAACAGATCGCTTTATACATAATCAGACGGAAAAAAATTCGCAACTAAACTATTTACCATCAATTTTGCAAAGCATTTCAATAATACTTTATGTTTTATTCACGGCTTCATGTGCATTGAGAAGAAACATTTCTCCCAAGCTCTTGCACACATACTATCCATTTACAGAAAACACCGGACTGAATAATAAATGCTGCGAAAAAATCAATTCAGGGTTTTAGAATTTCCAGTCCTATTGTTACACGTGAAAGTGAGAAAAAAGATAAGTTCTCGCTCGCAATACAATACCAGGTTCAAACGTGATAATAGGATTGGAATTAGATTATGTTTCCTTCTTCAGTTTGTATGGGCAAATCGCATTTTCTGGAAGGACGAACGAGTGATTTGAATAATAAATCGTTACTTCAGTTTTACGAACATGCGTAAAAGATTTAGAAGTAAACATGACACGAAACAAATATTTTTTGTTGTTGGTTCAGTTTCGCACCGAGTAAGCACAAACAAAAGTTTCAGTGATAGAGTTCCCCTTCTATTTTGAATTAGAATAAAGCGCCGGGGAAAGGGAAGGGAATATGTATCTTGACGTTTTCTGTACTTTTTATCGATGGTGAAATGGCTGCAGATTTGCATTTGAAGTGATTTGGATAAACACGGGGAAAGTTTTTAGGTATAAATAGGGGTGACATGAAAATGCTAACCAACGATGCTGGAATTGAAATATTTCAGAACCCCTCATGGGATGCAATAGCGGCTGCTGGATTAATTCTGGTTCGATATTTGATGAATTTCCATCAGATTAAAAAGACCGCTTTCTAAGAACAACGCGTTTATTTCTACAGTAGACGAGGACATTACAAATTGAGTGCAGTTAATATTTACAACAAACACGTGTAATAATAACATAACGGAGCGGGGGACAGCACATCCAACCTGCTTCGAGCACAAACTGGAAGTTCTTCTTTCCTTCGCGCTTTTTCCCACCACACCCCTCTACAGCCTTTCGGTTACAATTAGGGGTGGTGATCTTACAGCGGCAAAACTCAAATAGGATTTTTGGAGTAAGTACATGCCTCAATGTGCAAAGTTACATTCTATACAGCAACAACTTTAAATATCTTAATTCAATACTGGACCGCTAGATGGCAGAAGTGTTTTAGAGCATACTCTGCAATTTCATACGAATGAAAACTTTATCCTTGTTTTATTTCTAAACGTAATTTTCGACGTGAATACGTCTTTAAAATCGGAACAGTACTGGGAGATATGCAGGAAAAGTCTACCGCTACGAAAAAGCGTTACAACTGTTTTGTCTTACGATTTCAGAACTAAAAGAAACACCCAGAAGATAAAATATAGCGTCGTAAAGACAAACAATGTCCGTATCTGATATGACCTTCGGACCAAGTGTACAGGGGCACTCAGCGTAGGAAAGGGGTTCGCAATATATCGAAATTCTACGGTGCTGAGCGAGCTTTGGGCCAATGTAACTTCGCATTGCATGGAGTGAAGACTGCCTACGTGGTATCATTCGAAATCTACCAAACTACACGACAAATAATATTTGACAAAAAATGTACATGTGGAGAATTTGGTGATAATTGATTATAATTTAAATAAATCTAAATAAATATAAATTTTCATGACTTCAGAAATAGAAAATAAATATAGAGTCATGTAGACCAAGGATATCCGTACCTGGAATGACGTTCAGACGTGTAACTGTAGATTGCTTGGAGTAAGGACTGCAAAAGTGTTGTCAATCAAAAGCTATCAAAATACGCTACAATTAATATTGGACAACAATATCCTATCAACAATAAACATCAAAGTACACTTTAATAGTTCAACCTGTAAATTAATTGTTGAATGATCATAGAATAAGCAATCGTTCAAACGTCCTTGTTTGCTTCATTCATTCAACAATTCAGTATCAGATCCGAGCATTCACATCAAAGCTACGGTTTGTGACTCGACGCAACCTATCAATTTTTTTAGTTGTGCAACTATTGCAGTCCATGAGTGATGTGCAGTTTCAAGATCAGGATGCTCTATTTAAATGGAACCAAATATTAATTTGATATGCATTTAATTAATGTATAGGAGTAGTTTCTAGGTTTTGTTTGAAATATGTGAAATTTTTCTCTATATTTCGTTCAATGTCAGAATCTAGTTAACATCTTACTCTTGATTGGATGTATCGAGATACCCTATTTTACTACTCACTGTGATAGAACCACCAATGAAAGTTTTCATTTAGCTGTAATGCTTATTTTATGATCGATATAACTGTAGGGATATTGGTATCCCACTGCTTCCACAATTTAAGTCGATAGATGGCGTGATGATCCGAGTCGGTTCCAAATTTACCTGGGGATAAGGATTCTCTAGTCACTTTTAGGGTAATCAGGCATTAAGGTATACATATGTTACCGGCAAAGCAGGCATTGTATATAATACTTAGGCAAGAATGCCTGGCGTTTGGGGCAAAGTATGAAACGATTAATATTTCACACGTATATTTCCTAGGCATTCTATGCAATAGTAAAAGACAAACAGGTAATGTATCAAATACTCCCGCTAATGACGTTTCTAATGTCAAGTGGCAAGTCACGTGATTTTCGATGCTCGCCTCAGACGGAGAATTCCCCTTTGGATTTCAGTCTTTGTTCGGAAGTGACGAAATACGCTACTTTGAATTTGTTCAGCCAAGACTTATCAGTCTTGTGCTGTATGAGCCCATGTGCTGTATGAAAATGGAAGAGCAAGGTGTAGTGTCCGAGAAGTAATCGTGGCATGTTGACATGCAACGACGATTCTACGATGAACTGTCTAAAGTGTGAGTCAATGCTGCAAAAAATAGTGTTTTCCTAACCGGAACTACTTACCAGAAGTTAGTGAGCGATGTAAAAAAGGCCAAGATGACTACTAAGAAGGAACCGCGGGACTATTGGCTACTGAATCGCCATGATGTGATGTTAGTGGAAACAAAAGTAAACTGGTTTATCCTTTTAAAGAAGGCGTTAGGGCTATCCAGTACTACATCAGGGACTCTGAGATATTTAACGTACTTCATAACGCTAATTTGGCCATTGGCCTTTTCATGACTATCGTTTAATACTTAGCCTAAATAGCATTTGTCATTCTATATAATGACTAGGTATTACATACAATACCTATAGGGAAAATATACAGGGTGTCCCAAAAAGGTTGTTCCGCAATTTATCTTTTTACCATTTGGAGATAGGTAGGCAATGTAAATTGCAAAAGTGCACCAAATGAGGTAAGTAATTAAGATATGTGAATAAAATTATCACGTGATAACAATTTAAGCGGATTCAGTTTTTAATTTTTATACAACCCCTCTAGATAAAAATCCGAGATGGCAGAAATGTTCCTTACCTGCATCCCTATCGTTAGCAGAAAGCTGCATTGCTGTAGGCTGAACAGTAACGGAGGCATAAGGACGCAAAAAATTGACTTATACCGCTTGTGCACAGCTGTTCAAGCAGTCAGATTAGGGACCGGATACACAATGTTAAAAAGCATTTTTTTTCGGTCAGAAAGTTCAACATTGTGCAAAGTAATGTAGTATTGCAACTGCAGATGTAAATCGCAATGCATTATAGTAGACAATGTAATCTTTAATAAAAATATTGTAGAAAAAATGGTTTAAATAAAAATAAAAGGAAATGTTTCCATCTGCAGCAATGCAGAACTTAGCTCTTCATTCTTGGCCATGGGTCAGTTTCCGTTCTAGATTAGATACCGCCCCCTTAAAATAGAAACTCTTGTATCTCCGTTACTATTCAACCTACAGAAATATGGTTTACTGCTAACGATAGGGATACAGGTAAGGAACATTTTTGCTATCTCGGATTTTATCTAGAGAGGTGGTATACAAATTAAAAACTGTATCCGCTTAAATTGTTATCACGTGATAATTTTATTCACATATCTTAATTACTTACCTTATTTGGTGCACTTTTGCAATTTACATTACCTACTTATCTACAAATGGTAAAGAGATAAATCGCGGAACAACCTTTTTGGGACACCCTGTATACAATATTAAAATAATTCGGATATTTCATACTTTGCCCCAAAACGGCAGACATTCTATATCTTGCCTAGGAAATCTATACAATGCCTCCTTTTCATACATTGCCGGTAACATATACACAAGAAATCGCGAAAACCGACCAGCATATCGAATATCGAATTCAAAATATTTTCCAACTCCTTAGCTTTCAAACTATACTAAGATCTTTATAAAAATTCGAAATAGTTTTCTAGTTACATGGGTTTCTGTTACGTATTGTTACCATAGACAAACGTGTTTCCAAAACTTTAAACTCAGTTTCTGAAGAACCGTGGTATTGCAACATGATGCTTTGCTCAAACAGTGATAACCCAACAACGAATCGATCTATTATAATTATTTTTGTGTCATGGTAATCTATATGACATAGTGGATGTTTTGAGCCTCAGTCAGAGTTATTAGTTATGAAATGAATTTTTAGTTGATTTTTAAATGTTGAAATTCCGGTAAAAATCTTGATTTTTTTAGACTTCCTTGGTGAAAAAAATTTATCAAAAAACCTTTTATTTCTAGCAACTTGATGGAGGGTCAAAACATGAGGAATAATAATTTGTAATGGGAATTGACTTTCTGAAGAAATTAGAATTTGAGATATCACTGTTCGAAAACATACTAGTTAGCTAATTATATCTAAATTACATAAATTATGATTAGCCTAATCTGAATTTTTCACATTCAAATGAGTTTAAACGTAAGCGAATGAACTATTGTTAGAAAATTGGATCTGTAAAGTCAAAATTTAAAAAATATTCTAGTGTATACGTACACCTTAAATAATTGTAGATATGCTTTTCGATGTCAAACATGGACACGAACATTTGGTCGAAAACTTTAAAACTTTCATTAATAAGCTAATGGCCCATAGAAAACTATAAAGAACGAGGTAAAACTCTCTTTTACACTCTAATTCTTCCAAATTCTAAATTAATTTGTATCACATTCCATATCATGATTAGTTTGTAAGTGCATAATTAAAAACTACGTTCACAATATCATAGTTTACGCGTGCTTACTAAATATAATAACACGTCGCAACAATGTTTACAAGTACACTAATAGCAGTTGCACGCGCGCAGTAAAAATTAAATTCACGGAGTATTGGCTCACAATAACGACCGCCAGAAAAGGTAAATATCTCGTAAAGGCGACCTTCAGTTGGTGATGTCTCCTGATGCAATGCAGCGATTTAGATTTCGTTGATTAGTTAAATTCATTTAGGCACGATTTGGCAGTTTTTGAGTCTCGCCGTGTAGCTAAATGCCTCGTTTTGCTCAGATTTCTCTATCACCCATAGATATCGGTAAAATTGTTATTTTATGATAACAGGGGTCAACGATTATTACTAATTTGCGATAATATCTGTGAATAACTAGGAGTTAGCAACTAAATTTATCTGTTATTATCAACTGTTAGAACTTGAGATTAATGGTTAGCTTTAAGAGTTGTTGGAATACAATTAATACCTAAAAGTTCCAAAGAATAAATTCCGAACCGATTAGTTGATTGACCAAAGCCAATTAGATTAAACGGCAAATGTAGCCCAAATGATGATAAAAAAAATTTAAGTTAACCTCGTAGGCAATTAATTAACGTCACACTGGAGCAACACACCGGGCTATTGTCGATGGTTCGGGATCAATTTCGAAGGAAAAGGTCCCGGAATGTCGCCAATAGCCCCTTGGGCGATCCGGGACTGTCCAAGGACAATGCCTTTTAATTTGAACCACAAACTAGCACATGTATGTATCACACGAGAAATTTGAATAGCGCGAGTTTACACTGAAAATCTCTCACATTATTTTAAATGAGCAAACCATTTTAACAGTCGGTAACACAAAGTCATTTTTGCTCATGCAATGTATTTTTGTGAAAAAATACATTAAATACAAGATTTTTGATATACGAATCACTCCATACGTGGTTAGTTCAAAGAGAATAAATTACCACGACGATATGATCGTTTAGAAATCTTTGTAACAAATCTGCCTCCTTACTAGCAATTTCCAATTCAATCACGAAACGAATACTAAATATCAAAACAGTTTCTGTTGTAATCTTCAGAAAATAAATTAAAATATTCCATGAATCTTTCAATTAAAGCACTTTTAAGCCAGGATTTAGTTTTCTCTTCAAAGGGGAGACAAAAATTCTGCGAATCTTCAAAAATCATAAATTGAAAATAAAAATGCATTTAATATGCCAACAAAGATTTATAAGAGACACTTCACTTGTCAAATGGAAACTCGATCTCCTTTTTGAATAATTCAGAATCAAAGGGAATCAGGTTGAGAATTTATAATCTTTCAACTTTAACAAAAAGAGTTGTTCGATAAATTGTACTCGTCAGATGGGAATTATAATTTACGGAGAATTCTAATCCAAGAATATAATACTCAGACATTCGAAAATCATGCATTCGAAAGGGAACAGTTCGGAACGAAAAATTACTGCGTGTCTGCTTATATTTTTTTAAATAAAAATAATTCCAGATTTATCAAAGCACATCACAATCCATAATAGAATGTGTATTCAATGAAACAGATACATTTTATCGTAAAAATTATTCTTCATAGATGCAATACGAATTGAAAAGTGTTTCTCCCACAATGTAGTATAATTTAATTTTTGAAGTAGACTAGGTAAAACAAAATAGACATGTTATAGTGACTATCTCGCAATAAATCCCAAAAAGAAGTAAGAAAATCATATGGATTTTCAGTTTATACAAACAAACCAGATGGAAAGGGGATTTTTCTCCTTGTAACCAAAATGCTCTCGCTTGATGTCATATCGAGGTTACCTTAAGATGCAGTTTATCGATGTTTGCAGTTTAATCTAATTTGGTTTGACCAACAAACTCTCATATGTAAATTCGGAATTTGTTCTTCTCAATTTCTAATATCAACGTGATGAACTCGTATTTGAAAAACAAACCAAGTGACGTCACTTATGGAATACGTACAGCAAGCACGTTCCACCACAAACACTACAGTCACCTACATTAGCATTATGGAAAGTGAAGTTTCAAGTCCGCTACCCAAGTTGGAAGGTATGCGGATAAGCAACCGACAAGTTCAAAACTCCGTCCAACCAAAGACCGTCTTGTAGGGAGAAAGATGATGCATGCTAAATCTGTCGTGACATCTGATGTCCTCAGATTGGCGTGGTGTGAAAGATTGGAGAGAGTGGGGTACCAGCTCAGGTGTTGACCTCGTCATCTGACCGTGGTTCAAAATTACAAGCTGTTGTCTTCGATCTTTCCCTTCGGGATTGACAACGGTCCGTCGCTATTAGCTCGTTTTGTTACTCCTGCGTGACGTTAATTCCACTACCAACCAACCCAAATGGTCTTCTATGATACATATAAGGATTACCTTATAATGTAGTTTATCATCATTTTTATCGTGGGTGTTTGGCGTTTAATCTAATTGATATTGATGAATGAACAGTCACATATCAATTCAGAATTCATTATTTAGACATTTTATAGAAAAATGTTGAAATGGAATTCGCAAAACATACCAAGTGACGTCACTTGGAATCAAGTTTCACTATAAAATGCTACTGCCATCTACATTTAGCTTGACAGAAAATGCCTCTCATATAATGCACGATATATCGTTTATTTTACGAGGGAAGTATAACTGCAAAAACAAGAAATGTAATGTACAAAGCACTCTACTTTCAGATCAAAAAAAATATTTTACTAAATTTAATAAATAAACAGCTCTAAATCGCACTAAAGAAAACATTTTCTAAGATACAATTCTACATATATTTAGCATTTATGGACAAATGCTTCAGGAACCACTTTAAAAGTATATAAGATGTTGAACACACTTAAGTCGCACATTCTCTTTCACATTGAATAGCACAAATGGTCCCTCAATATATTATTTCTTTTGAAAAGTCACTATCTTTTTATCTAAAATGGTGTAAGTCAAACAGTTTAAATTTTTGCTACTATTTCTTTTGAAAACATGAACTTTTCATTCTAATTATCTGTAGAAATTCGCAAGTGGCTAATTAATTGTGGGGAAACTATTCTTTCACTCAAAATGTTTTAGTAACTGACCCGTAGAATAGTTATACAGTAGAACCGGGTGATTATCCGGGATAATTCGTATCAAGACCACCTCGGATAGTAAGAACAATAAAAGCCTATAAGAATTCAATAAAAATATACTGCACAACATATTAGTATCACTGCTACTGAAATATTCATAATCCAAGGATATTGTGTCTACTTAATCAGACCAGTCAAGAACAAAGTGCGGAAATTCGTAAGCGAAGCTCTATTTAAAGTTGAAAAGGACTATCAAATTAGATTAGGACAACACGGACACTTGGTTTATTGGAGATAGGGTGATCAAGGTTCTAATGTATTCAGTATTATTAAGCTAGCATAAATTTAGTAATACCGTGAAAGCAGTTTAATCTATGTACTTTCCTTTTGGTTTCTTTTGTTTTTATATATCTCACTATATTTCTACTATAATCTCGCAAGTGACCCAAAAACTAGAATTCCCTCATTTTGTCGATAAACATTCCAAATTCAGACCTCAACACGTTAACCAAATATTCATGACGCTTTCAAAGTTTCTAAAACATCTCTACAGTGCACACGAAGTACACAAGAGTCCAAATTTCATGATTTAACCTCAAATACTCTACTGTATTTGTAACTAGTGTTAACGGTTCCGTGATAACAGGGTTAACATTAATATTAATGTGTGTTCCATAATATATATTCCTGGAGATAACGGTTTCATGTTATTTGCAACTGGACTTAAGGAAACGTAAAAATGAAATTACAATTATTAAGTTGTTAATAACTGTAATTTCCTTTTAACGTTTCCTTAATGTATTTTCTTTCTAAATTCGGAATCTAATATGCTACCAAAATTCATAATGTTCTCTGTTGTTCATTGAACATCACGGTGCACACGAAGTACAGAAGAATAAAAATTTCATGATTTAACCTGCAGTACTTTACTGTACTTGTAATTTTAGTTAAATTTTCCATGGTAACAGTTAATGTTTAACATTGTAATAGTACTCTGTAACATTTATTCCTGGAGTTAACGGTTTAACGTTATTTGCAACTGTCAACGGTTTAACACACACACACACACATTATGTGCAATTGGAGTTAACACCTCCGTGAAAACAGCTTAATCACTGTAATATTTTTCGTTTCCTAAATGTCTTGATATATCTTACTTCATATTTCTAACATAATTTCCCAAGTGCCCCAAAATAAGAAATTCCTCCTCTTGTCGATAAACTTTCTAAATTCGGATGCTAATAAGCCACTCAAATATTCATAATGTTCTCAGTTAAAACCTTAAAAATCTCGACGGTGCACAGGAAGTAGGGAAGAGTCAAAATTTCAGGACTCTTCATTCATTCAAGCCTCAAACATTTAACCTCCAATATTTTATATTATTTGTTCCTGGAGTTAATGGTTCCTCGATAACAATTAACGGTTCCTATTGTTTGTAATTGTAGTTAAAAAACGGCAGAGTTTAATCACTAATTTTCCCCTTTTTACGTTTCCTTAATGTCTTCATATATATCTCACTCCATATATCTAAAAGAGTCTCTAAAGTTACCCGAAATTAGAATGCTCTCATCGTGTCGCTGAACTTTCTAAATCTGAACACTAATATGTCACCCAAATATAGATAATTTTCTGTAATTTAAAGTTCTTTAAACATATCCACTGCGCGCAACAAGAAAAGTCAAAATTTCATGTGATATATCTCACATGAAAGTCAGTTGAAATTTCTTAAATATCTCTACAGTGCACACGGAGTCCAGAAAAGTCAAAATTTCATGATTTAAACTCAGATACTCTACTGTATTTTAACTGGAGATAGCAGTTCCATTATAATAGTCAGTGGTTGAAATTATATTAATACTCTATAAAATTTGCCTGGAGCTAATGATTTAAATTTATTTACAACTGGAATTAACACCTGTGATAATAGCTTAATCACTATAATTTTTACGTTTCCTTAATGTTTGGATATATCTCACTGTATATTTCTCAAATAATCTCCTAAGTGTCCCCAAAATTAGAATTCCCACATCTTGTCGATAAACCTTATTCGGATGCTAATACTCTACCCAAATATTCATAATGTTCTCAGTTAAAGTTCCTTAAAATCTCCACGGTGCCTCTTAGTACAGAAGAGTCAAAATTTCATGATTTAACCTCCAACACCCTACATTATTTGATCCTGGAGTTAACGGTCTCAAGTGTTTGCCAAGTGAATCAAGTAGTTCGAACTTTCCAACCCCAAACGAGTACAAAACGGCTTCGAATTTTTTCACCAAAGTCCTTAGCGGGTAAGAATCGAAGTTGCAAGGGTAATTTAACCCTTGTTATACTCCGCAGATTGCTTCATCCGACCATAATCTAAAAGGTCCCTGGCTACTTCAAATTATTACGGTGTAATGAGGGTTCTACTATCCTAAAACACATTTCGCTTTAATTTTTGATCAGCACGCTTACACCATTCTTGGCTCTAATTCCATCATTATTCATGGAAGTGGCTTAGCCTAATTACGCAACAGAAGCGACGGAGCGGGGATCCAAGCGTAAGCTCTACAGAAGAAACCACTTATTTGTGTTGAAATGTCGGTTGTTTTAATCGGTTTTCTTTGACTCTAGTTTTTTATGGTTGATCGTGACAAAATTTAACTTTTTAATGCAGTTTCAGGTATTTTTTGGATTAAAACCCTAAACTGTCCTGAAAGAATATTGCATTGCTTTTTCGTGCTATCGACATTTCTAGCTACTAACGACCTATGAAGGTTCATAACTGGTTTTTATTTATAGTTATTATAAATTTGGCTTAACTTGGTTCAGCTGGTTGTAAATTAATTGCGAGATTATTCAATTTGTGTTGAAGTCAATCTCTCTCATCTTCTCATAATTTAAACGTCGATTAAACTCAATTTTGTAAGACATCTATAAAGTAATTGAAAATATTAACTATATTATTCATTCAAGCCTGTAAGGTTTTCAAATGTAAGCATGATTGAAGTCTGTCAGACTAAGTCAGATGGTTTTAAGCTTCAGTGGTAAGGATAATAGAGCTCCAGGCTTAAACTCACAGAAGAAACCACGTGTCCTTTTAAAATATCGGTTGTTTAACTAATTAATTGATAATAATGAGTTTTTACACACTTATTATAGGATTCATTACCTTCGAAAATACTTATTCTCAAATTTTTAGCTTAAATTTCTTTGTTTTTCCAAAAATATTCTGATTTGTACATCAATAATGTACGATTTAAACATTTTCACGTCCGTGGTTTAAAATTACAAGGCATTGTCCTTGAATCTTTTCCATCCTGATTGATCCCGGACCGTCGCCTATAGTACATCGTGTTGCTCCAGAGAGACATTAATTAACTACCAACCAACCTGAACAGTCGCCAATGGTCCATTATCTTGCTCCAGTGAGATGTAAATTCAATTACTTACCTAGATATCTGCGCTTGAAGCTTACGATAAAATCCATGTTGGCGTTTGTTGTATTGCACCATGTTAAGTTACAGACAATATTCGTATTCAATTTATCTCATTTATAGAATGTTTGTTTGCATTGCAATTTTATAGAGTGAAATTTTGATACCGGATGAAGATTAGAAAACCGGAGTGTATTATATATACGAAAAACCAGTACATAAAATAAACAAAAATGCTATTAACTATCTCACTGGTTGTAATTTAAATGCAATGTGAGTGGATATACTCTTTTCTCTACATAACTAGATTTACAGTGCAAAAGAAATTATGTTGGAAAAATATAAAAATAATTAATTCTGGTATATTCGTATAAATTTTCAACTTATATACATTGCTTGAAAAAAATTAGAAAGGCTTAGCTCTACTTATTTTAAAAAAGTATAAGATAAGTGTTCATACATTTCATATTATAATTTATTCTTTTATTAAGAATCTAACATGCATTATTCATCGTTATCATAAATGTTGTTTATGTTTTTACTACGCTATTTTAATTTAATAACAACAATTTAGGTGTAAAAAGCGTGTTAACGCTCCTGGTAGTTGTCTCGACGAGGTATCTCGTCTTTAGCAAAAATAAATCTTGATGGACGACATATCTCGTAATTAGGCAAAAAAAATGGCCATTCGGTTATTTTGTTATCGTCAAAAAATCGCAATATCGTGATGACGATATATATCGTCATTAAGAAAATTGGTTAGATCGTGATGGACGAGATATATCGTTGAAACCACTTGGAGGGTCAAACAGTAGATCTAAACAAAACACAAATACATCCCTAACTACATGACGACATGCAGATATATTTTACATAAAAATTATCACAGAGGAAATAATCTTAGAAATGTACTCAAATTATTAAATCTTGCGAACTCTTGAAAGTTTTCAGCTTATAAATACTACTTGAATGAACTTGAAATGTATTTCTTTATTTCATAACAAATAGATAAAAAGCTTATGAGCATGAATATAGTTACTTATATATATTTTAATAAGAGTATTTTATTATATTATTCACACACATCAGTATTATAAGTTGTTAATAGAATAGCAATAATTTATGTATCAAAAGCGATATAAAAATACATCGAAACGGAACCCCAAATAATTGGAGTTTTCTAGACAAAAGTATCGTAATGAGAAAATAATCTTTGAAATATAAAAGAAAATTTAAAAGAGTATTCAAATCATTAAACCCTATATAGCCTTGCGAGTTTTCAATTTATAAACATTTGAATAAGCTTGAAAATAAGTTCCTTACTTTATTCATAATGAATGAGAAACACTTAATAATTCCCTAAAGGTATGGTTGCGTATTTTAAAACAAACTATCATAATACGATTCATCAGTGTTATAAGTATTCCTAACGCTCTTCTACAGTGCCGTTAATTTAATAACAATTTAAGTGTGAAAAGAGTGTTAAATAGTAAATGTAAACGAAACACACATTATTCAAGAAATCCCTAACGACATTCAAAGAATTTCCTAACCGAAATTATCATTCAGAGAAAGCAATCTTCGAAATGTAAAAGATAGTTGAAAAAGTATTCAAATCATTAAATTTGAATAAACTTGAAATTTCTTTCTTTACAACAAATACATTGTAACATTATAGGGTCTCATATGAATAAGGTTGCTTATTTTAATAACAAACTATCATAACATTATTCATCATTATTATAAGTGTTCCTTGCGCTATTGCACAGTGCTGTTAATTCAATAACAACACTTTAGGTGTCAAAAGCATGATAAAAGTAAACCTAAATAATTGAAGAAATCCCTAATAATATGCAAAGAGAATTTTTAAGCCAAAATTATCATGCAGCGAAAATAACCTTCGAAATTACTCGCCAAACACTTTACAAACTTCCACGCGTCTACACTTTCGGAATTCTTAAACAACTTCCCTCGGAAAAGGACACCTTTTAAAATGGCGAACAGTACTACGCACAAGATTCCAACGCCTCTTATAATAAACGACGATTTTATGTATTCCTTGATGGAACAGTACTGCTGGCCAGAAAACAATTACCGCTTGAGGATGATTACATGTCATCTGCTATCACTCGTGAGGCAAGAATTCTTCAGAAAACGTATCTTTAGTAGAAAGAGCTAGAAGGAAAGACGTGATCGAGGTCTTCTAAAACGTGTTTGGTTTTCTATACATCAATGGCGGCAACTTGCGTGCGGTTGGTTGTAGTTGAAAATGGCGTGTGGAACGTAATGGATGTTCTTTAATTATGTCTCATTTGTTTGCCAGGACTGTGTAATGTGAATCGGATGTGCAATATTTGGAAATAATTAAAGCAATTGATAGATTATTGCTAAGAACCAAGTATTTTATTTAAGTGCTTATGTTGGAACTTTCTTTGGGAAAGAAATGAGCAATTATCGGATGGGTCGAATTTGGGAGATACGTTCTACTGTGTAATGGGGATTTTGGATTGGAGCATTAATGTTTATTATTCGATGCAGCTTGTTATGGAAGTTTTATTAAGTTTAGGTGGGGAATAAATGTATCGATGAATATCAAGTACCTTACATGAATTTAATTTCATAAAATTTAGATACAGACTTAGACCCCTACATTATCTTGAATAAAATACTATGATACAAGAAAAAGGGAAATAATTACTTGATACAGATGGACTTCATTGTCCAAGTTAGATTTAAGTAAATAACTGAACGAAAGGAATTTTTAGTGTAAACAAACAAATCAGACTGAATGCCCAGATTTTACTTCCGCTATCCAAATACTCTCGAATGATGCATATCGGGAATATCTAAAAATATTATTTACTGTCGTTTTGGTGACTTTTGGCGTTTAATTGGCGTTGGCCTTCTGTTGTATTATCTTTCACCCCGACTCAATCCACATTTATTATTACTCTTATTATCGAAGTGACCTTTTACACATTGCAGTCACTCGGGTGTTGACCTCTTCATCTGACAGTGGTTAAAAATTAGGTGGTGGTGTCCTGGGATCTTTCTTATCGGGATTAATCGCGGACTGTCACGCGTTAATGCGACCATGCGACGTTAATTCAACTATCTACCCATTGTAGTCTGTTTTTCTTAGAATAGCCTTTGATATTTTAGAGTTAACCAACATATTTTTTACCATCAGACGTTTTGAAAATTTACAAGTACAAATAACACCTCTTTATTTACAAGTTCACCTCTTTATTTCTTCTATTATGTATTTTAAATTGTGTTTTAAAAGATTCAATTCAAAATTTTGAATGTTTCGTTCTATGATTGTTCCTTTCTCAGTCTATATATACTGCCTGTGACTGTCAAATCTGTTTTACAGTGGTTTTATTAATACTCTTGATGGTTTATCTACGCATGAAAAACTACCCTGTAGTGGATAGTCTCTGATGTAGAAACCTATTTCAAACTGCCACCAGTTCTGGTACAAGAGACAACTTGTTTTTCCTACTTGTATCTTTATTCAACTTGGAGTAATGGGGCAGTTTTGTCTCGATGCAATATCTCGTCCTTAACAAAATTGACCAGATCTGCGACGAGATATCTCGTTGAAACTCTTGGAGGGTTAATTCGTCTTTTGAGCAGCGTGTCATTGTTTTTCTGAACCTTGCACCATAAGCCTCAAACCGACTATTATTTAAGGAAGGAGGTTTAGGTCCTCATTAAAAACTCCGATACGAACATTAAAAAGATTCAGCTAAAAATATATAACAAATAAAATCACACATTGTAGAAGATAGAGAAAACATTAATTTCCTTTTCGCTATTTATTTTACTTTACTAAGTACTAAATAGTGCATATGGGATTATAAGCTCTTTAATTCACCTGAGAACATGGGAAACTATCTTAAAATCTCTAAAGCTGGATTATAAAAAAATACAGCTGCCTGGAAATTTATCATTACGTCCATCTTCGGGAAAACTGCTTTACGGTATATTAAAATTTAATAAATGCGCCCCTAAATGTAATTTAATTTCTTCCGCGATGTATCAATATATTTAACTGTTCAAACACCCAAAAGTACCATCAATTACTCTTTTAAAATACTGCCTACGGCTTTGTACAAGACTCTCAAATCCCCGGCTCTTCGAAGTTTAAAAAAGTCAGCTCTAGCACAAAAAAACGTACTCGAGACTTATAAAAAATATGTAAGCAAAAAGATGAAAGCTGCAGCTAAGCAATTACTTTTCCTCATAAGAGAGAACGCAGAGATTTTTATCCAGTTAAACTGCGTATAATCGATTTTTTTAGCAACAGAAATGCTAGCACTGAACAAACAAGTTCGGAAATTCAGTTTAACATAAATAGTATTGTAGCTTTCTGGCGAAAAATGAAGTAAAAAGAAATCAAGATTTTATTCAGAAAAAGTAAACGGTGGATTTTGTTATGGAATAAATTTATCTGATATTTATTTCGTGTCCAGAATCTGAATGTTGGCTTTTTGCTGAGTTTATTTCATAGATACCGGATTTGAATGAATTCAGACGCTTTATTGAACATGAATGACTTTAATATGCTTTAATGATCTATTTACGATTTCAACGAATAAAGTATGAATGTGAAAGAAAATAATCTCATTTATCGGACTTCGTTATATGAATATTAAAGATTTCCATGTATGATTTGGTAAATCAGCCAGAAGCTATAGATTATGAATTTTGGAATCTTGAAAGATGTATAACGATCATTCAATTTAAATAAATTCTTCTATTTTTATGAAATTATTTATTATCAATGCTGAATGCGTGCATTTTTTAAATACATCTGTATACATGAGTATTGAGCTCTCGATTTTAAATTGATAATCGTCCAAATGTCAATTCAAAAATTAATATCTGAAATAAATGTCTTGGGAAAATTGAATTGAAATTTAAGAAATGGAAAAAAAATTTAAAGATTTCTATTTCGTCATATAAGCGATGAATTCTTTAGGCATGATTGAAAAGAATTTATACAAATATCTAAACTGAGGGACAACATTGAAACAGATGTATAGGAAATGTAAATCCTCCTTGGGTGTATTTCTCTCTTCTGTGTGAATGGAACTTTCCTTGAATGGGTATACCCACTACTTTATTTTGTCTGTCTTGTGTTTGGCACAGCCTGGTCAAATATGGCCCATGTACCATAAAACCCAACCTGCCCGTATTGACCTCTATTTCTCCCGTTATCAAGATCGAGAAATTTAAATTATATATTATTCCCTCCCAAAACATTCCGATATAAACTGCCATTACTATCGACAGTTGAGACTTACAGGTACCCATCCATAAATATCGGAAAAGTACCTGTAATAATCGATAGAAAGTTTGGTTTAACCATTTCCCGATTGATTGTAAAAAGGAAATTCGGAAAATATAGTTGTTTCAGTAGTTTTAACGAAACAAACAAATTGATGGACTGAATATTAATAAGATTTTAAGTGCTGTTTTAAGCATCCCAGATTCAAATGCCCAATGTTAAAGAGTTGATGACTGATGAGCGAGTTTTTGAAATTCGCACAAGATGATAAAAAAGCGCTTAGTTCTCATAATCAGTGGGAAAATATTCAAAAGTTTTGACCATGAAATATGTGATTTTGTAAAATTTTATTCTGTATTGTGACCTTTATATTTATTATACGAGGTCTCTCCTCAAAGCATCCAACCATCAAACAAGATATAATATGCCTTGGAATTTGGCACCTAGTCTCCTTCAAAGTAGGCACCTTGGAATCTCACACATTTCGGCCAGTGTCTCTTCCAACTTTTGAAACCTCTGAAAAGTACATTCTTGGAATTGCCATCAGTTGCCGTGTCGTATTCTCCTGAATCACATCCACGGTCTGATATGTTTTACCTTTCAGATTAAGAAAATATAGAAGTCGCAGGGAGCAAAACCTGGGCAGCCGGTGAGCTGAGCCACTAGAATTATTTTATGATTTTCCAAAAAACTTAAGTCGAGAAGTGATGAATAGGCGGAAATTGTGTTGTGATGAATCTGCCAATTCGCACTCTTCCTCTCATCATTGACACGATGTTTGTTTTTCGTTTGCTCTGCAGCATTCGAAATACTTACGGTCTAATTTGGCGTCGTTGATGCCCTGAACATGAGGTTGTACCGGGCCAAGAGTTGGTCATCTGTGGCCATTTTCTTCGTACTGCATCTCCCAGCCGACGAGGAACATCGAGGTAGTACTACTTATTATTTTTTTGGTTTGGGGGAGCTTATCCATGATGGACTACACCTTCACAAAAAAACAGTCGACATTGTTTTGATGTTTCTGAGATTGTGTTTGAATAATTTGACAGACTAGTCAAATTATTTCGTGACATATGTATAAATGTCCCATGTCCTTGGCTTTCAAGTTAAATCAATGCAACACAAGCCGTTTTCGTAATGTTAGAAATGATGGATTCTTTCTAGACAAACCGCGTACGCAATGTAAATTAATTATTTTTTTAATATTGTCCATTCCATGAACATTTTTCGAGTGATGCTATGTAAAATCTGTCGCGAATAAGTCTCCCTTAAATTCATGGTCGAAAATTGGTTACTACATTATAGGTGCATGATTATTGAAAGATACTTTGGAGAAGGATTTGGAATAAAAAAGATGGCAGATGTGAAGTTGAGCTTACCCTTTTGTTATTAAATCAGATAGACTGGAGTGAGAAACTTTTAAAAGAACAGTAAGGCTTTCTGTTTTACTTTGAGGTGAAGTGACCTGTGAGTGTGGAAGTGATATTAAAGATACGTCGACAGTCGCCGAATTGATGAGTAAAAACAAAACGATAACAATAACAGAAACGGATGGTGAAAAAAGTATTTGATCTGAAGTGGTAACAGTACGCTGGGTATTATGGCACAGAAGATAAACTGAAATCTTGAAAAAATAGAGGAAATGATCCTTTGTAGGCTGTATTACCATTTTGAACACTGATGCACCGCGTTTTCATACAAAGAATAAAATTGCGGATGGGTTTCTGAAGGTTGCAGAACCCCTTCCTATGTTGGAGCTTCTGACGCTTCCAAAATTGGAATATGCAACAGCTTTCTACTGAATATCCTTGATTATGCAAATCGCCATCGGTTGTTTCGTTCAATTTTGAGGTTATAACCTTTATAAAAGAATGGTGTTCCTCAAATTTCGCACGTTAGTGTTACTATAGCATATTTCATAACAATGTACCCAAGTTCTCAAAAGACTGTCGAAAGGTACCCCTCTGTGTGTGCATTACTACTAAGACCCATCCCCAAAACTCGAGAGAAAGATATCAGTAATCACAAAAGTGCAATCATGGACAACTAAAAACATCTATTTCTTGTCCACACCTAACTTATCTTTTAAGGTTTCAAGAGTACCTCACTTACACTTTTCGCTTGGCTGGTTTTTAAGCTCAATTTCCACACAAATTGCTTATCTTCTTGAAACCATACATGGCCGAGAGGATTCCGTTATCACTTCTGTTGGTTGTGTCATGCGTATTTTAAAACATACGCGCTTTATCTTTTTGCAAGGTACAGGATGCTTACAACATGGCGGTGTACGGGTCATTGATTCTAATGCTTTTTAAAGGAAAGCACGAAACATTGCGGGTGTACTTTGTGAAAACTTTCTAAAATGAAAAATAAGAGTTGGTTTATCGCGATAAAGTTTATAGGTTAAACACTTGTTTGGGGTCTTGGCCTACTTTAATGCAACATTGATATACAGAAACATGTACTGTACATATATTCAACATATATTCAACAGAATTTGGTAGGTAGGTGAACTAACGACGCACTGGAGCACAGCGAGATATTGGCGATGATCCGGGATCAGTTTCGAATTGGAAGGTCCGAGGACAACACCTCGTCATTTTGAACCACGGTCAGGTATCGATCAATCGAATTCGAATAATAGAAGATTAAAAAATTAGAAATATGTTGAGCGGAAGGAAGACGAAAATTTTTGATTTTGGACAGAATCATGCTTTATGTTTCGTAATAAAAAATATACGAAGTCAGCAACTTTTTGCATAAGTAATGACAAGTGGTATACTTTTTCAAAAACTAACTAAGACGACAATTTTTGTTTCAGGATTTCGAAGTTAATCTCAAGCCCGTACAGGGCTCATTTTAATATTGAAATAGTTCTTTGAAATTTATAAAATTCGGACAGAATTGATATACATTTTACGGCTCCCAGAAAACTAAAATAGTTAAAATAATATGTATCCAATGTAAAAATATAAAGATAGTAAACTAAGTATAAGTGTAAACATAGAATAAAACAAAGGTTTAATCGAAATAAGTTTTATCTAAAAAAACTTTAAAAAAATTTGCAATTTAAGAAAAGTCATATTGCAGCTACTAAGCACCCTAAGAAAGTAAATTACAACATAAATCTTATTTTTAAACTTTCAACTTGAAAAATCATGGTATTTATTTGGGATAAGTAGTTAGGTAGTTGAATTAACTTCGCACTTGGGAATACAACGGTTTATTAGTATTGTTTTGGGAAATGACGTTATAAGACGAGTAAATTGTTTATAATTTATTATTTTTTCTGTAAGTACACGCGTAAAATGGAGTCTGTTATACACATAATATGATGACATTCACATTTTAAATTTCTTCAGGTATGTACATTTCTTCATGCTTCTACATTGCATTTGAATTTTTAGAACCATAGTTAGGAAAATAAAATAATCACGAGATAAAATACGTTAGTTTAGCTCTGAAAGTTATTTGTTAGATTCGAATCGATTTTAAAAAGTTGAGAAACGTGAGTCAGATTAAGTTATTTATAATCTTACACTTATCAGTGATATAATTGTATGTCATGCCACCAACTCATGAAGACACCAAGAAATATATAAACATTCAAAATACGAGAATAGACATCTTATAGCCAGAATTATAATGACAAAATCATCAAATAAAATGCATTAGTCAAATTCTGAATGCTATCTATTAAATTCTTAAAAGATATTTTTTTAAATGTGAGTCTTAAATTAACTGTGTCACCTTATTTTTATTAGTGATACAATTTCCTGTCATGCCATCATCTCATGAAGGACACCAAAAAATATATTATTTCCACTAAGTAGATCTATGATATTTTGTTTAAAAATTTCTTTATTTGACACATCTCTTTGAAAGATACCGCCGACACATGCCACCATCTGCTCTCATCGTTATTTGTAATTATTATTAATTTTCTATTCCAAGTAAATTTAATCTGGGTACATTAATTAAGTCTTTGTATTTAAGGAGTTGTCAAATGTAAAAATAATAACGTTACCTTATCAACCAAACACGTTTGATGTTCGAAACATACTTTACTCTGGAAGCATGTGGTGTAAAAGTGAATTAAATCCGCTATTCGTGTCCTGCATCAAATTGAATTGACTGTCATTCAGTAGATTCTAAGGTTATAATTTCTAGACATCGAGAGTTTAAGTCTTTTAGTGGTTTCGACGAGATATCTCGTCCATCAAGATCTGACCAATTTTGCTTATGTCTGAGATGAGATGTCTCGTCATCATGATCTTTTCTAAACAAGATATTGCCGATTTTTTATGATGACTAGATCAAGATATGAACAGTTTTTTCTAATGACGAGATATTTCGTCTATCGAGATCTGGTGAGTTCTGCTGATGACGAGATGCCTAGAAGTCGATACAACCACCAGGAGGGTAAAAAACGTTTTTTTTGTCATAAGACATGCACTTTTGACTTTAACCCTCTCGCTGCGGAAATCGCGGGATGCGCAAATTTTGCTACTTCTACGTTGCCCGCGGAAATCGCGGGATGCGCAGCGAGAGGGTTAATATAACATTGTATTTTCTCAGCTAATTATTATAAGTATTTAAAGGAAGACATTTGTCAGTTCACGACCCCTAACTCTAACCAAAGGACTGCAATGGGTGCGGAGACAAACGTGTGCAGAAAAATAAAGGAGACTTCCTGTTAGTGCGCGAGGCAGGGTGGATGTAATGTTCTCTGCTCTGTCATATTTGCCTTACGTTTTCGTTTTATGTAAATACTATTTGTGCTTTATTGTAATGCCCTTGTCTAGTGTGAAAATAAACGTGTTCTGAACCCTCCAAGTGATTTCGATTAAGGTGTACGTATACACTAGATTATTTTTTTTAATTTGATTTTTATAATCCAGTTTTCCAACAAGTCATAGGCTTATGCTTAAAATCATTTCAGTGAGAAATAATTAGATTAAGCTAATTATGAATTACCTAATTTAGATAAAATCAGCTAATTAGCATGTCACTTGAACAGTGATATCTCAAATTCTAATTTGTTCAGAAAAACAATTCTCGTTGGAAATTATTCATAATATTATTCTTCATGTTTAGAATCCTCCATCAAGTTGCTAGAAGGGATAGATTATTTTTTACAATTATTTTCCCCAAGTAAGTCTAAAAAATCAAGATTTTTTTAGGAATGTTCAATATTTAAAAATCAATTAAAATTAATTTCTGAACTAAAAACTTCGATTGAGGTTCAAAACATCCACTGTATTATATAGATTATAATGATACAGAAATAATTATAATGGATAAATTTATTGTTGAGTTATAACTGTAAGCATCCTATTGCAAAAACACAGTTCTTCAGAAATCGAGTTTAAAGTTTTGGAAACATGTTTATCCTGGTAATTTGTAACTAGAAAACTATTCCGAATATTTACAAGATCGTGGTATTGTTTAAAAACTCATAAATGGGGAAATATTTTGAAGCAATAAAAACAAAATCGATATTCTGTTCAATTTTCGTGATTTCTAGTGTATACATACACCTTAATGTGGCTAAGATAGTTGAAATGGTCAGGACTTTGTTAAGATTAAACTGCCTAATTTGTTAATGAATAATTGCACGTAAAAGGGGTTTGATGAAGTGCATACTTAAACATCGAAGTATTTTCGATGTGATATCTTGTCCATCGAAATCTGCCAATTTCCCTAATGACAAAATATCTCGTCATCAAGATATTGCCAATTTTTTTATGATGACGAGACCAAGATCTGGTCAGTTTTGCTAATGACCTTTTTGACACAACCACCAGGAGGGTCAACTTTAACCTTCAGAGTCACGAGATTTCCGAGAAGAGTATGCTCTTATGCTACAGCACACAAAAGGACTAATCTCTAGTTGAAATAATCTTAAAGAAGGATTCTATTAGTCTATAAGGTCAAAACTGGTTATAAGTCAGGAAAGACTGTAAAGTGCAGAAGTGAAGATTTGATTACTGGGTACACACAGAATGATTAAATAGCCAAATGTGTTTTTTAAAATACTTCTTGAAAGGATTCTATTGGTCGAAAGGTCAAAATCTGGTTGGAAGTCATGGCAGGGGAATCTGCCGTTTGCATTGTGGAATAATGCGTGCATTGATTTTCAAATAATTAAAGCACTTTTATGAAATGTTATTCCCTTTTCAGGATTATTAGTTTCACCTCTTCACACGTCTAACACTTAGACAAAGCAATTAAATGAAAGAACTGTTCTGCCGAGTCACACATTTGTAAGATTGATGTACATGATAGCACCACACTCTTTTATATGTAAATGCTGAACTAACAGTCATCAATCTACCATGAAGTTCTCGAGTCATATCATCAATCATAACTAATGTCAAACATTTGAACGACTTACTTATACAAATGTTTTTAACGCCAGTGTAGTAAGTTCGGGTTGAAATACCCATTGCCCTATTCAATGCACTGGTCATGCACATTTGACGAATTGTATAATGCACTGAACATGTAAATTTGGCGAAGTGCATATTTAATGTACTGCATATACCTTAATATGAATGCAGTCATCGTACTTAATGTAGTAAATATTTAAATTGTAATTTTAAGGGTATTGACTCAGTTATATAGTTGGATTTGTAATAAATGTGTTACAGATGTGTGCTAACTTGCTAATTAGTAATTGTAAGTGAATATATTTTGATGAAGCGAATATTTCCAAATAATACCTCTCCATGTAGTTTCGACACTAAATCTCGTCCATCAAGATCTGAAAAGTTTTGCTAATTACGAGATATCCAATTATCAATATATTGCCACTTTTTAAAACAAGATCAACTCTTGTCAGTTTTATTCTAATGACGAGGTATCTTGTCCACCAAATCTGGTCAGTTTTGCTAATACCGAGGTTTATCGCCCATGAAAATCTAGTCAGTTTTGCAAATTGCGAGATATCTCACCGAGACAACCACCAGAAAGGTTAAGAGTTAATAGAAGTTGGCTATTTTAAGATATTGCCTATTTTATGATGGAAAGATAAAGATTTGGTCAGTTTCTTCTAATGACAAGATTTCCATTATGGTCAGGCGGTTTTGCTAATAGCGAAATACCTTATCAAAATAATTGCCAGTAGGGTTACAAACTGATGAAGCCGAAATGGATCCACTTGATAAACAGATGTTTAATCGATGTCAACAAGATCAGGAAGAATCAAAAAGTGGTCGCTGTTCATATTTACATGCCCACAAAGTTAACTAACAAATTGTTAGATCGTCCAATGCAATGCAAATGGGGCTGAAGATAATCATGTTCAGTCAAAATTCCAAACAGGAGTACTGATCGCTCTTGAGAGGTCACCAATGATTCTTTACCATTTATCAATAAGACAGGATCATCTCTTCTCTGAAGAAATTGTGTCAAAATAAGATCTACTTCACATTTCCGTTATCACATCGACTTTTAGTTTTTCATATTCATATGATTAACACACTTATTTTTTTAAACTTTTGTTATTGATATGATTATCTCTAAAACTGCTTCGCAAGCACATATTCGTTGTGTCTTCCATGAAAAACGTATTTGACAAAGTGTGACCATTTTAATCTATAGAATATTTCCAAGGATTCCTTCAAGCAATAGATGTGGTTATTTTGCCATTATATGTGTAGTAGTGGAAAAGCAATCCTACACTTCTAGGATATCTGGTGACGCTGAGAAGATTAACATATAAAACCCATTGGTTCTTTTAACTTTTGTTATTGATATAGTTTTGTTACTAATGTGACTAAAAAACCACACTGTCTTTTTGAACTTTGTTACTTAAGATTTTGTTATCCATAAGATTAAGAAACAAAGACACTTATATTTTTGAACTTTTTTCTATAACATACAAAGGTTTGAATGCACTGATCAATATGCATATATATTTCCTGAAATATATATTGTTAATTTAATTTTAATGTCGCTAATTCTCCGCAAATGAATAGTAAAGTAATTGAAAAAGTTTGCGTGCAATAGAGATGAAACTAAAAAAAAGTAACACGCAGAAAATAATTCAGCTAAAATCAATAAATTAATTACATCCTATAAATAGTACTACCTCAGTTCCATTTTTAGAATTTGTTAAGCCGAACTGTACCCAATACAATTTCTTGTAGTATACGCAGTAAATTAATAAACGTTTCCAAGTATCTTGGGGTAACAGAATTGAATAGCCAACGTTCATTAAAGTTTCCCTACGCTTAGACCCTATTGAAGCGACGTTGGAGCTTTAATCTTTCATTGAAGTTTTTAATGAACACATTCCTGTTCCAAACATGATAATCCGTCACTATTCAAAGTTTTAGACGCGATTTTTTCCTTTAATAAGTAAACCTTTTCAAATCCGAAGGAATAAATACAAAATAAAAAGCAAAACTTTTGTGATGTAGAAGGCTAGCACCTGGCTATATCATAAATCACCCAGAAAAAACGCTTGGGGAGCCTTTTAAATCCCTTAATTAATTGCAATACATGCAGTAAAGCCTGTAAATTAATTTAATATTCCGCGTAAGACGGGATAAAATTACTGTAAGAAGATTTTTTATCTCTTCACTTCAGGTCCATTTTTTCCGAGCCTACGCAGCGAAATTTTCAAAGGTCTCCTTCCTGGGTGCGACTAGAAAAAAGTGTTATTTTTTGATAGGTAGAAGAAGGAAGAATTCGTTCCGGCCTTAACTTTCCTGTTGGATTTTAACAGTTATTAAATATTTTTTCATGAGAGATTATGAAAGTATAGTAGCGGAAAAAATATCCGGGGAAATTGAACCACCCGTCACCCATTCAATAAACTTCATATGAAAGTTAATAAATTACGTTCTATGTGTGTTAAAATGCGCGTAAAAAGTGTAATCAATACAGGGAATAAAGTTTCCTTGGTCATATTCATATGGTAATGCAGGACAGAAATGTAACATTGAGACCAACTCCCCTTGGAGATTTTCTTTCGGGCGTTATTCTCTTCACTTTCCGCTGATTTATGGCTCGTGTTTGAGGGCTGTGGTCTTGTCTTGTACAGATTTATTTCTGTAAGTTGAAAGGATTTTCATTTTTATTTATGATGCTGTTAATTTCATTTTTATTGCTGGTGGGCTGCATTTTCGGAAAATGCTTCTCTCCGGGAAGTTTTCTGATGGCCAAAGAAGTTACTAAATCAGTGAGATTCGTTACGGAGAAGCGAACCAGGACAAAATACGAGCTCTCCGGAAAGTGTCTAGCCAAAGAAAGGGGATATTGATGGGGCATGTGTGAAACGTCACGAACACATTGAAATACTCAGTTGTGTATTAAATACTCTAGAGTTTTCTGATGGCCAGAGAAGTTACTAAATCAGTGAGATTCATTAAGGAGAAGAGAACCAAAGCAAATATGAGCACTATCCAGAAAATATATAGCCTAATTCCGGCATCCAAGGAAAGGATATCGATATGCATGAGTGAATGACCACGCATTGAACTAATCAGTAGTTGGGTGGTAGATAGTCTTGATTTTTCTGATGGCCAAAGAAGTTACTAAGTAAGCACGATTCGTTATGGAGAAGAGAATCAAGACAAAATACGAGCTCTCTCCTGAAAGTATCCAGCAATAGTCTGTCAGGCAAGGAAATAAGATATTGCTGTGCATGGGTGAAGAGTCACGAACACATTGAACTAATCAGTTGGGTGTTAGATGCTCTGGAGTTTTTGGTCATCACAAAACTCAAGAGCATCTAGCACCAATCTTACAAACGGCCATTTCGACTCAGCACGGCTAAGCTCAGTTTGGATTTGTCTGGAATCCCTTCCCTAACATTCATTAGGTTTTGGCTATTTAACGGAATATTTCTAATCAAATACGAGTCAATCCGAATCCAAACATGTTGTTGATTAAGCAGCATGGAAGTTATAATTAAGGTATTATTGTCACGAAAATTACGAACACGAAAACGCAACGGTAGGGCATGTGCTCATTAAATTAATCGAAGACACTGGATGACAGAATGCAAGTAAAACATGTAAAACGTCTGGTTTTTCGTTTTCAGAAGCGTGATACTAGTTTCAGAGTTGGAATTCACAGAAATTAAAAGTTATATTTCTCTATAAAATATTTCAGCAGTCCATCACTGTAAGCCACAGAACCAACTTAAATGGTGGGTAGCGATAAATTCCATCATGATTAAATTTCATCATGAAAGCAATGTGTACATTGAGTTCTAGCAGAAATACATGACATAACTCGGCTTAAATTGGTTAACTGTAGATTGAAAAAGTGACCAGAATAATAAATTTTCTCTTTCATATAAAAGTACCAACATCACTCAAGCATCGGGAAAAATGTTTCTAACACCTTTTCGACATTTTTATAACTTTCATGAATAAAAGGTAACCCCGTTTATCATTTTCAGAAAAGTGTCAATTCGACAACGTTGTGTTTTTATAGAAAATTACTGTGTTTTCAACAAACTTTTAACGGAAATAATCCGTTGATTAACTGCAGGTACAACTCATACTGTAGGTAACCTTGACATTCTGTCACTAAGATAAAGAATTTTTAATTCTTCTAATATCCCAGTTCGTATTTTTCTTTCAATATCGAATGACCCAAAACGAATAAATAATTGGAAATGGGATAAAAATATTTAATTTACAAACACCCATATTATTTATATATATTCAGTGTTAACCTTAACACAATTTTTAATGAAATCAATATGAGTAGCATAAAAATTTGTTTCGACCCATTTATTTCAATGATATCAAATGATATTGAACACTGCATTTTGTCACTTCTATTTACCTTATTCTTTTATTGGCTCAAGTATATAAGCTATTTTTCCCTTCAGAATTTTAATTTCCATACTCAAATTTATATACTTCTATTTAATCACTCTTTTGGGGATTTTTAATTTTAATTTATTGTTATATTGCCTTTCTGTTAAGACATATGTGTAATACATACGCCATATATATATATATGTGTTATACATGCGCCAAGCTGAATATTACCGATCTGTGGTAATCTAAACCCATTCGAACCAGCCGTTTGTAATGGGTATTCTTTTGGCAAAGCACTATAGAAATATGACATTGAAACCAACTGACTTCCGAGACTTTTAGTCATAAATCTCTACACTTTTGGCTTATTTATGTCCAGTATTTGAGGGGATGTAGTCTTGTCTTGTGCAGATTTATTTCGGTAAGATAAAAATATTTTCATTTTTTATGAAGCAGTTATTTTGATTTTTATTGTTGATAAACTTCATTTTCAGAAACATGTTCTCCCCGTAAGATGTTTTCCAATGGCCAAAAGGTTAATAAATCGGTGGTATAGGGAAGGGAACCCAGAAATATATATATATATATATATATATATCTTCCATTTAAGGAATGAGAGTTTCTGTTTGTAATCACCATCTGAGATGGTCGGGGTATAATTTCTGTCGTTTTTAGTTTAGACATGCAATAAATTATTACAATTTGGTTTATTATGAACTTAACCACCATTACAAAATATTACCTCCAATATAATAGCAGTGTCAACTCAACCATGAAATACTCTTTTTTAGTCAAAGTTGCACTGTCTTTCACACATCTTGCTAATTGTTAGTTTTTGAAGCTCTTTGTTGTATTGATTTCTATTCACCTATTTTTATAAAAACACAGGGTTTTGAAATTTACTTTTATTATTTATAATTTCCAGTTCCAATTGATTTTCCAAGTGGTTTCAACGAGATATCTTTAAACATTGAAGTTCACAGAGTTCATCTGTGTTGATATACGAACCCGTTTATTTTTTAGATTAGTTTATGAAGTGGTTTGCCAGGTTGGTTGCATACCATCTTTAATTGGCTTTATAAGAAAGCTCTTTTGAAATAATTTACATGCAAAGGCACAGCCAGGGGGTTAGCTGATGGGTTTACCCTCACAGAAATAGAAAAATTAAATTTCTATCGATTTTAACCCTCCTGGAGGTTTAACTTCGGGTCGAAAACCAACCTGTAGGGATCAAGGTATAATGCAAAAAAACTATTCCAAACTGTTTCCAGTTCTGGGATAGGAACAATTTGTTTTCCTACTTGGATTTTGAGTAATTGGGCAGTTTAGTCTCAACGAGATATCTCGTCATTAGCAAAATTGATAAAATCTTAAATGTTTCTCATAGAAGTCACTTGGAGGTTTAAAACGTCGATCTGTGTTTAGGGCATTTGTTAAAAAACTTTACACGAATATAATGAAATCTCGGGAAAAATTAACTTACACTACATAATATTATATTTGTAAGATTACATTTCAAAAAGATCAAAAGCTGTTAGAGTTGTGTTGCTCCAGTGTGACGTTAATTGAAAATACCAATACCAAAAGCTGTTAGAAGTCATGCAGGGAAGACTAGATTACAGAACTGATATAGGCATGTGATATGTCAGAGATTTAAAGGAAATCAATCTCAAAACAGTAAGTTTACTCAGTATGAATTAAACGCAAAAAACCTGTTTGAACAGACCATAATTCTGACTAATAATTTACACGAAAGATAACTGCTGTAAATTTCCTAGGTTCTGTTTTTATGATGAAACAGAAAGCTCTCTCTAAAATTATAAAATCAACCAAATATATGCAGAGGACGCACAGAAAAAAATGAGGTGAATCTAATTTGGTTCGATGCTGGAGTCGCATGTTAAACACCGTAATTTGTTGGAAAGTTTTATTAGGTTTGGGGTAGTTGCCATACTTAACTGAGAAGCCATTTACTTCTGGCCGGGCGAAATGAAACCGAGAATGAAAATTCCACATTCTTATCACGTCGTCATTGTTATTCCGTAATCTTTCAGTTTTTCTGGCAATTTAACACTAATAGTTGATTTCCTACCGCTAGTTTTTAAACTTTTCCCTGCCAAAAGTAGTTGAGGATTTTCCCTCGCGAAGTTTAAACTTCTGCAACGTAGCCATATTTTTTATTTCGTCGAGTGTTTACCTCGGTTTTTGTTCCACGGTAAATTAATAAGGGTGAGAAATGTGTAATGAGTAAAAATAGTATTTTGACGTATTACATCATGCTACTTTCGAGGCTGTATTTTATTATGTTCTGTGTACGAGGAAATTTTAAATGTACTGTGGAAGTAATGTTCAGAATGAAAAATCAAGCAGAACGTGAACAAGACAGGAACGGAACAATAAAGACATCTAATAGGTATTCCAATCATTAAAAAGAACACCTTCAAATCGAATTTTACAAATGGTTTACTAACTTCTTTATTTAAATATTCCACAGTAAATTAATAAGGAAGGAAATGTGTGATGAGAAAAAATAGGTATTTGAACGTATTATAGCATTCTGCTTTCGAAACTTTATTTTATTGTATTCTGCGTACTGTATTATTTGAATTGTACCGTGAAAGTTATGTATGGAATGCAGAATCAAGCATAACATGAATATTACCGAAACAATAAACAATTATAGTAGATATTCAATCATTGAAAAAACACCTTGAAATCAAATTTCACAAATGGCATGCCTAAATTTTTTGCTTACACATTCCACAGTAAATTAATAAGGGATGTTGAATTACTATTTCTACATATGATGTGTAGAAATATTAATTCAATATTTTACATGATTTTTCGTTTGAAGTTTTTTTTAATGTATTCTATAAATGGGGGAGGTAATTGGAAATGTATTGTGGAAGTAATTTGTTCAGAATGAAGAATCAAGCAGAACGTGAACAAAACAAAAGCAACAAACACATATGATAGATATTCCAATAACAAATTTTACGAATGGCATGCCAAACTTCCATATTAAATAATATAAATATTTTGAACGCCCATACGGAAATCCTACGATCTAATTATTCATGGTGTAGAAAAAGTTGAACATGAAGCATCAAATCAAATCAAACTTACTTAAATGACTAGGATTTTAACTGGAATTGAATAAAAGGACCTAGTAATATTCATATTTCTATACATACTAGATCTTGTCATCGGAGAAAATCTGTACTTATAGTAAATAGTGAATATATTGTAGTTAATTATCTATCCATGAATAAAAGCATGGCAGTTTTACAGTTAGAAAATTCCAAATCGAAACCTTGGTTTTGAAATATTTATTTTATAATTTGTAAATAGGTCGATGGTTTCATGATGCAAGGGACAGATCTGGCATAGCTGTGCCATACAAGGCTTTCCCTCATAATACACATACATAAAGGCATACATACATACATAAAGTTCTACCGACCTAGAATAAAGAAATATACCTAAGGTAATTATGGGAATCGAGCCTACACCGCATACAGCTAGCATGCTGCAATCAAAGTAAGCAAATCCATTGATCCATGGTGAACCCAAAGACAATTGAAAAAGGATTGTGGTGATACATTTTACCTTCATCAGCATTCCCCTAAAGATGCAGAATTTAGTATGTTGAAGTTTGAGCTCAAACTTTTGTAGCCAACTAAACATGCAGTCTCAGTAACTGCTTAATGGTGACCGATCGCACATCTAATTATTTTTTAAATCAAATATAATGCTAAAAGCTACCTATGTTAAATTTAAAGATGCTTGTAGGGGACGTTGTTCGTCGCCAAATTCAAGAGGATTCCAGCTGAAACACTAAACTTTTAACACTGAAAGCTGTAAAAGGTTAGATAGCAGGTGGGCTACCATAATTGGTGCCAAAGCGCGCTCGCTAAATTGAACATCACCATAAAATGTAACCTTACTTTTAATAATTTGGCTCTGAACAGTTCAGATTTTACATTTACAAAAATAACATGAAAATTATTAGTATTAAATTATTATCATAAGTAATCAATAATTAAACAAGAATTGAGATAACCTTTCGACGGTACAGCCTCGTTTGGTGGCAACGCTCTTGGCGCACTTTTATTAGCGAGTTATAGCAGGTGAGTAGTTTACCGGCCCGTATATGCGGCTGAAGTGCGGCAACGCGACCGGATGTGGGCGTGCCCGAATGACGTCACGTATTGTTTGTTTACATTTTGGAAACTCCTTATTTTGGATTACTCCTTATTAAGGAAACAAAAATCGTATAGGAAAGACTTTTACACTCTTATAAATATATTGTCTATTTTAATTATTACTTGTTGGTTCATTACATGTTAAACCTATTTACGAAAGAATCTTAAAGTGCCTTAAACAGGAGTTACTAAATACTTTAGGAAAGATGTGTAAATGCACTCTGTAATGCAAGAAAGAACGCTTGAATTAATAATTCATTTTGAGTGTTTCTTTTAGTGTGGACTTATTAAAACTTTGTTAAAGCATTTTAAAATATTTCACACTTTAAAAGAATTATTTATATTTATTTTTATTAATTTTTAAAAACTTTTTTAGTTTATTTTACAGCTTAACTTTTTTTACTGTTTAACTTTTTTCCTGTTTAACTTTTTTCTCTTTAATTTTTTACTGTTTAATTTTTTAATAAAGAAAAGTTAAACTGAAAAAAATTAAACAATAAAAAATTAAACAGTAAAGAAAAGTTAAACAGAAAAAGTTAAATAGAAAAAAGTTAAACAGTAAAGAAAAGTTAAACATAAAAAATTAAACAGTAAAAAAAGTTAAGCAGTAAAACAAAGTTAAGCAGTAACAATAAAAAAGTTAAGTAGTAAAATAAACTAAAAAGGTTTTCAAAAATTAATAAAAATAAATATAAATAATTCTTTTAAAGTGTGAAATATTTTTAAATACTTTAACAAAGTTTTAATAATACGTCATTCAGACACGCCCACTTCCGGTCACGTTGTATGACGTCACTTCCGCTGCATATACGGGCCGGTATACTACAAACCACCAACAAGTGAAAGGAAAATACCAAGTTGTCGGAAAAGCCATGAAATCATGCAGCTTTGCCGTATAATGAACATGAAAAAGCAAAACAGAATAAATCCGTATTTTTGTTTCTAAACATCCAAAAAATATTGTTTGGTTTGGTTTTACAAATATTTAGAACAAGATGTTTCCTCCTAAAAATGCATTTTCATAATTGCTTAGTCTGTAACAATCATGTGAAATTGTGTTTTATCTCCATTGCTTGTAATAGTTTTATAACGTTGGATTGTTGTAGAAGATATGTGAATACTACTGCATCTTCTACGTTCGTAACAGTCACTTTTATTTTTTCAGTTATCAAGCAGCGATTTAATCCTCAAGTGTATGACGATTTTGTGGTTCGCGGCAATACCGCTGTACTTCGCTGTCATCTGCCGACCTTTGTTAAGGAATATGTGTCTGTCGATTCATGGATCAGAAATGATGACTATGTTCTCAAAATGACCGATACGAGAGGTGAGTAAAATCAGTTATTCCTTAGAAAAAGTATTTGAGAATCCGACCTAAACCTTATAGGAATGTATACCATACTTTACAGAAACATACATAAAAATATTTATTAACTCATATGTACAGCTATGAAAAAAATTAACCAATCAACCTTCAAAACAGATTTGTGACTAATATGCGCTTAACATTCTTAGTTGTTTCAACCTACAATTTATATTGACATAATTCTAAACAAATATTTCCCTAATTCTCTTTCATGGGGACACACTTGCCCCACAAGACGGGCAAATGCCTACTATGGATTGTTTTATTGTTTGCAATTTGATAGTAGATTGTGAGAGGGCCAAGAGCATATCATTTCATTCTTACCCCCTCTTTGGTCTGCGCCACGAAAATTCGAATCGTTCTACCGGTGAAACAAATCTATTGGACCCCTTCAAGTATTTCCAGTAGGTGGCAGCACCGACTTTAATCATAGACACTTTTTATACTTAGTGGACTCACTCCCGAAATCAATTTGCCAAACTACTTATTTTAAGTACAAAAACGATTAAAAAAGACAAATAGTAATTTTGGGAACATGTGTAAAATCCCGTTGATCATTCTCGCCAAACCAGAAAAATGTCGCCAAACGATGCGATATTCCGCCAATAATGAAAAGCATGAAATCCAACACGGTTTTTCCTATTTTGCTGTTCTGCTTGTCGCCATAGCGACGTGACGTGGTTTTATGTAACCTCGTTTAGCCATTTTTTTAAACAAGAGTTCTATCAGCTATTATTATAAACTGCTATTTCTGTTTTTCACCTCACATTTTGGAAAAAATGATTAAAATTTGGGACCCGAGATGACGAGGTCAACATGGCGTCACCAGCACCAAATTATTGGGGGATGACTCAATAGATAGGGTATAGATTACCAGGGGTCTAAGGGGGTCCCTCTGGAAAAATGTTGAAAAAATTAAGGGCTAAAAACACTTTTTGAGGCAATCTGAATGCCTCCGACCGTATTTTAAAGGTACTTAAATCTCCTAAAACATACCAAACTAAGCCTCAATCAAAGCGTATTTTGCAATTACCAGACACAAAAATGCTGTATAATATTAAAATTTTGAATTATCAACAGAATGCATATAATTATTAGTAATTTTGTCCTAAATAACCCATGGTTTGACCCTGGAAATATTTCGAATTGAATAAAACACATTTTTTCTCAACTAGGACTCAAAAAATTCAAATTCTTTTTCAAAAAATATTTGGGGGACGCGTCCCCCCGGCGGTGACGTCCGTGTTAACACCTGAGCTGGCACCCCACTTTCCAAATTTACACACCAAGCCAACGTGAGGACATTTGAGGTCACGAGTGATTTAACGCACACCAGTCCCCCGTGTACTCGACGGTCTTTGGCAGAAACGAGTTTCGATCTCGCAACCCTCCGTTGCTAACCCAGCTAATCCTTTCAACTGCCCCATTGAATGGCTAGAATAAATGCCTTGAAATTTAAGTTAAATTTTAATATAGATTGGAAATCAGACTTCGAAATCGGGTATTGTCATTAGAAATTATGAAGTGTGTGAGGAATATGATATTACAATGGTCCATGACTCAGTTTTATGCATTTAAATGAATAGAATACCTTAACCCTATTGAATGGTACATTTTAATTTGCTCTACTTCGAATGACCTACGAATAAGAAATGATGGTTCAATTTGATTTCCTCAACTGTATATTTAAGTATAAAATTGATTATAAGAATAATAGCAGTCATATTTCAGTAATTAATTTACGAGTAAATGCTAATATTTTCATTCAAAAATGTATGAAATATTATATACTTATACTGAACACAATACGGGAGAAAATATAACCGCAAAACTATTTATAATCATTCGAGTTAAACTGAGCCGCTTCGTCTGATGCACTTTTCTCATTTACCATTAAACTTCAAGAGTACAATCACTTAGCAGAGCAATTACAATTAGGTTTAAGGAAATAGCTTACTGAAGTGGTTTCCAGAAGCTCCGAGACATTTATTCCTTAATCTTTTGCAACCACTACGAGTTTACTGCGTTATAGACTAAGTAATAGAAACCCACAACAGACTAGATCGAGATCATTTATCACTGTCAATCTAATGCGAAAAGTAATTATGTCGCTAAGATAAAATCTCATTCGAGGTTTGGTTCGGACGTCTTTCCTCTTGTTCGGAAGAAACTGCATTTTACAACTATGCGCCATTTACCATAAATAACTAACACTCCTCGGCAATGCAGGTGGCAGTGAGACTATAAATGCTTCCTTTGAACCGGAATTGAAAAATAGGAATAGAAGGCTATTTTCTTCTATACGTAAAAGGAATTGTGAATAGAGTATAAGAGCCGTATTATGAATCTAGGTCATTCTTTTTCTTCGTAGTGAGGCAATAAAATTCTAGCTTTTCCGGTTGTAAAAGGGTATGAAAAGTTCTTTGTATTTTAAGATCGTATCTCTTTAAAAGGTTTATACTGTGCCATTCAAAAGGAGTTGGGTGAATTTAGAGTTTCAGATTAGTGAAAGAGTACGACGTTTGATATCGGTGACGTCGTAATAAAATAGTTCTAACTATTTTTAATGCTGCAAGATTTCATGTGAAGTGACTGAATTATTCAAACTAACTCGGAAGTCAAAATTTGAGTTGGAAATGAAATTGTTAAATTTGATAGTTTGTACCCAAGGACACAAATCATAGTTTTGAAGTGAATACTCGGGCCTGATGTTGGATTGAATGAAGCATACATGGGTAATTTGAAAGATTGGTTATTGTGTGAATGTTTAACAATTAATTTACAGTTTCAGCGATTAAGGAGCAATTTGGTATTGATATTAACTATTTTTAAGGCTGCACGATTTCATGTGAAGTGACAGAATACTTCAAATCAACTCGGAAGTCAAAATTTATGTTGGAAATGAAATTGTTAAATTTCACAATTTGGGCCAAGGACACAAATCATAGTTTTGAAGTGAATACTCTGGCCTGGTGTTTGATTAAGGATTGAATGAAGCAGACATGCGAAGTTTGAACGATTGGTTATTGTGTGAATGTTTAACAATTAATTTACAGTTCGAGCGATTAAAGAGCAATTTGGTATTTATATTTAATTGATAACTTTAATGATTAAAGTCCTTGTGATCGTAGTGTAGTTCTTTTGCTTTCGAATGACACATTTACGCAATTCTCACTCCACGTAACGCAAAGTTACATTGGCACAAAGCTCGCCCAATACCGTAAAATTTAGACATATTGCGGACCCCACCCTCGCAGTGCACTTGTGCGTTAAATCTAAAGGTCATGTCAGATATGAACATCCATTATCTACACGACGCTATATTTATCTTCTGGATGTTTCTTCTAGTTCTGAAACCATATGAAATTTTATATTTATTTAAATTCTACTCAATTACCACCAACGATTGATGGTATGGTGGTAATTGAGTCACCTCGCACGATTGATGTTGTCCAATGTTAATTATATCGTAATTTGGTAGCTTTCTAAAGACACCATTTACGCAGTCTTCACTCTACGCAATACACAGTTACACTTGCCCAAAACTCGTCCAGCACCATAGAGTTTCGACATACTGCAGACTCCCTCGCCGCTCTCATAGAGCCCGTGCACTCGGTTCGAAGGTAATGCCAGATACGGACATCCTCTGTCACACTACGCTCTGTTTACACATATGTTACTTCTAGTATTCACGTCAAAAGGTTAAATTCATTTCGTGAAACAGTATTTAATTTTAATACTCGTATATATCTCAGTACTTGGATTTCATGTTTCGATTTATTTGTTTAAAACTAGTAGATCTGTGCATAGCGTCTGTGCAACAGTTCTTAATTGTGCACTCACTCATACATTTAAATCCATTTACAATGAATGTATGTGTTACCGTGAAAGACCGAAATTGGAGAATGTCGACTTTCATTGGTGAATGTCGACACATACCAAATACGTCGGTGAAAGATCGAATATTTCATTACATTCTTGTACATTCGGACCCTCACCGGTGTATGTCGACAATCACAAATATGCTCTGGTGGAGGTCGAAAAGAGAGGAGCCGAGGTTTTTTTCCGATACCCTAATTTATATTGAATGGATACTGCAGTGAATCGTGATCTTTTTCTTGAAAAGTTAAATGCATTAATTGCGGGTAAACGAGAAGACAATTCTTTTCCTTTTTCTCAAGAAAAGTACTCTAAAATACTTTCTGAAATGTTACGAACCTCACAAAAACAATTTCCTCCTGCTCAAATTGGTGATACTGTACGAATACAAGTCCCTGATGTCGACCGTGGTCGTACAGATAACCGAAATGTGTTAGCGGTTGTTTTTGAAATAGAAGACTCCGACTTCTATAAACTGGCTAATAAAAATGATACCCTCAAGCAGCTTTACACACGTAATCAGTTCGTAATTTGTAAAGAAAAGTTACTTTCCATAGATGAGATTTCTTTTAAAGAAATGTCGCTGAGAGAAGCAGCTGCAGCTAATTCGAGAAGCGGGGGACAAGGCTATACACGCTGTCATTGCAAAAGGAAGTGTTCCACAAATAAATGCAGTTGTAAAAGCAAGGGACTCTTGTGCAATTCAAAGTGTCATAATAGTTTAAGTTGTTGCAATAAATAAGATTTGAATCACATAATTAAGTAAGTTTTTTATTACTATTATTTTCTTTTCTCATTTAGAATGTACTGTATAATTAAGTAAGTTTTTAATTTCTATTATTTTCTTTTCTCATTTAGAATGTACTGTTTGTTTTAAGTTCTTGGTCACTCCTCTCAGAAAGAGAGGCGAAAAAGTTACGTCACCCTTGTGACGTTTTATCGCGACTGAAATACGGAGAAGAAAATATAAATCTCCGACATGTTCAACATTCACCATTAGTGCATGGTGAATGTCGACATATGCCGGTGTAAGTCAGAAATAAGGGTATTTAGCAAATATTTCGAACATACACCAAGCGACTATGTGAATGTTGAAATTCACCGATGAAAGTCGACATTCACCGGTGAAAGTCGACATTCTCCAGATTTCGGTCTTTCACTGTAACATATGCATAAATATGCGCATTTTATACCTTTAAAGGAAATATAGTTAAAAAATGATATGCACAGCATTGCTTATACTTCTTAATGGTCTTGCCTATTCTTAATTTCAATGAAGTACATGGCAAAAAGTCCCCACACCTCAGTCGTATGTACAATCAGCCTCTGATACAGATGTATCTAGCGCCTCGTTTGGTGGAAACGCTCTTGGTGCGTTTTTTGGCACACGTTTTATGTCGCCAAGGAACGAAATCTTAGTAAAAATCTTTTTTATCTTTATAAATCTTTATAAATTTAATATCTTAAAACGTCTTTTTGCTTGCCATGGTTGCCACAAAAAAGGGAATAACCCTAATAAAGATGTCTAGCGATGAGACGAGGCGCTAGACACAGATGTACCCAGCTTCTGAAAGTGCATTCCAATTGCATCCAATTCACCAAGGCGATTAGGTGCTTTTCAACATCTAAACCTATTTTCACGTTCGTTCACATTTTCTTATTTGTCCTGACGTATATCTCATGTTTCTCAATGCCTTCTGTAATCAGAATGCTAGAGAAATTCATTAGAGCAACCAGTCAGAGAGTTTTTTCGTAGAAGATAAGTATGGCTTCCTTTTAAGTTAAATGTCCTAGTAATCAGCCTAGCTGTTTACGATATGCTCTAGAATTACATGTTTTGCATACATATAAACCTGTTCGGTAATCTTAAGGGGGTTTCTGGCAAACAAATCTAATTTATCCGCCGGATGTCACGAATAGTAGACTGCATTCGTTTGAATATTATTTGTAATTATCTATATGAGGAGTGGTAGCAATTACGCTGTGATTGCAGAAAATATCCGGTAAATTGAGCTACAGAGACAATTTTTTCTTTCTTTCCGTTTCGCCTTTTGGGTTGTGTTTTTTAAAGTAAATAAACTCCTCCTTTAGGAAGTGCTGGCTTTGCGGTCATTTTATTCATTATGGAATTTATGACGTGAAATGCAGTCTAAAATATTTGAATAAATAAAAATAGTAAATATAATAAATTAGCAATAATTTAATATTCGAAAAACATATTCGATAATTTTAAATTATGTGTAGAATTTTAAACATCTCTCATATTTTTCTTTATACATTTTTTTAATATATGCTCTATCTGTACATATGTATATACTCTATCTGTACATATCTATATACTCTATCTGTACATATGTTTATACTCTATCTGTAGAAATATAGCTAAAACCTTAGCAACCCATTGGAATCGTATTACATTGAGCTAGACAATGTGAAAAGTCTGCATGTAGTAACCTATGTTCGCACAATTTTTTAAGAATGCAACCTAATGTTATTTTCGGGGCCGCGGTAGCCCGGTTGGAAGAGTAACGGATTAGCAACCGGAAGATTGCGAGTTCGAATCCAACCAGAGACCGTCGTGTACAAAGGGGACAGGTGCATGCTAAATTTGTCGTCGCCTCAAATGTCCTCGCGTTGGCGTGGTGTGGAAGTTTGGGGAGTGGGGTGCCAGCTCAGGCGTTGCCTCGTCATTTGACCGTGGTTCAGAATTACGTGGTGTTGTTCTCGGATCTTTCCCTTTGTGATTGATCCTGGACCGTCACTAATAGCCCACTGTGTTGCTCCAGTGTGACGTTTATTAAAATACCTACCTACAAAATGTTATTTTCAAGGGCATCCTCCAAGATTCTTACTCAATAAAAATGCGTGCCGCATATACTATAACTTCGATGGCATATTAAGTGTTCTCTCCAATAAAAAAGTAATACAGTCAAATTGGAAACGAAAATAACTACTGATCCTAGCAATTACAAGAATAAAAATAGTTAAAGCGCACTTCAATCTACGTGCCGGCTTTCCAACAAATGCGATTGTCATTACACTCCGAACAAATAATTGCAAATGATAGTCAAGCGAATGCAATCCAGTATCAGTGATATCCTACGGACAAAGATCTTTTAATACGGATAATATCACGGTATTTTTAAACTCATACATATCCAAAACATACAAGCATCTCGGCTGTCTGCTTACAAGGGTACTTAATTAAAAGTTGAACAATCATCAAAACTAACACTGCAATAATTGGAGTTCTACTTGTATTTCAATAAGCTGAACAGCAGAAAATCTTTGCTTGTACAGTGACCTATATTCACACAATGTTTAAGTGTGGAAGTAAAATCTCAATCTAACTTAATTTACTTTTCGAAGAGTTTCTTTAAACTAAAATTCAATGAATAAAAACGTGTTGTATACATCTTTACTTTATTGTATAGGAAGCCTAAAATACTGTTCACTATGCAACATATGAGAATGTGATACATTCAAATCAAGACTCACAAGAATATATAGTTAAAGTGAACTTTAGTCCACGTGCCAATTCGATTGCTTTCCAACACGTGCAATTGTCACCTCTCCTCGTATAAATAATTGCTAATGATATTCAATCGAATGCAGTTCACCATCAGTGATGGACAAATGTAGATATTTTAATACATATAGTTCCCCTAAGATACCCGGTATGTAGGCTTACGTATATCCACTAAAATGAAGACTAGAGCATCTCGTTGGTCTGATTAAAAAGGCACTTAACTACACTGCTGGCCACCGTAAATGCAACACCCTGAAGGAAGCATGCTAATAATATGAAATTTACTACATGCATTAGCGGAGGTGAGATATGCAAATGATTAGAATTTCAGCGCAGACGCACATCACGCGCGCCTGTGGCGCCACTTCAAAGCGCTATTTAAGGCTTGGAGATTTCGACGATTTCAAGTACGGCAATTGTGTTTTTCTTGTGGTTTTTTCAAAAAAACGATCAATTATGCCTCGTAGAAAACAGCGATCATCTTTTGATCAAGTATCCGAGTTCGACAGAGGAAGGATAGTGGCCTACCGAGATTGTGGATTATCTTTCAGGGAAATCGGTAGTCGTGTTGGACGAAACCAAACAACTGTAATGCGGATATGTGATCGTTGGATGCAGGAGGGTACGACGGACCGACGTGTTCGATCGCATCCACCTCAGTGCACCACTTCACGTGATGACAGGCATATTGTGCGTATGCAGGGACGGATCGCTCAGCCACATCACGAACCATAGCACAGCACATTCAGTCTGTACCGCATCATCCAGTGTCTGCGCGTACCATTCAACGCCGTTTACAGCAGAGTGGTCTGTCCGCAAGACGTCCATTGCTTCGTCTACCCTTGACGCAGAACCACAGACGTTTCCGCCGCCAATGGTGCGATGAAAGAAGGATGTGGATAAAAAGGATTCAATCGATAAAAACGTGTTGTATGCATCTTTACTTTTATAGCATGGAAAGTATAAAATGCTGCTCACTATTCAATAGATGAGAATGTGATACAATCAAATCAACAAGACTATCACAAGAATAAACAGTTAAATTGAACTTCTGTCCACTTTGGGCCGATTCGACTGCTTTCCAACAAGTTCAATTGACACCACTTCTCGTATAAATTACATGCAATGACTGGAATTGCATTGCAATTAGCCTGAGAACGTAAGTTAAGACAGAAAGTGTGTATATACAGACATATATTCACACAATGTTTTAAGTGTGGAAGTAAAATCTAAATCTAATCTAACTTTACTTTTCAAAGAGTATCTTTCTATTAAAATCCAATCAATAAGAACTTGTTTCATGTATCTTTACTTTTATCGCATGTAAAGACTAAAATACTGTTCCCTATTCAAAGATGAAAATGGGATTCAATCAATTGAGAGCCAACAAGTCTATCACAAGAATAAACAGTTAAAGTTAACTTCAGTCCACGTGCCGATTCGATTGCTTTCCAACAAGTGCAATTGCAACCACTCCTCGTATAAATAATTGCTAATGATATTCAAGCGAATGCAGTCCACTATCAGTGACATCCTACGGACAAATTAGATCTTTTAATACGGATAGTCTCCGTAAGATACCTCGTATCTAGGCTTAGATACATCCTCCAGTACCCTGTCCCCGGTAATCCTCTGTAAGGCAGCGCTTCTAATGAGATGCGGACAGAAACAGGAGCGGTGGTAGACAATTGGTGAAATAGGATTCCGTGAAAGAAGCAGGCTCCAATCAAGTGCTGTCTCCCCCGGGTACATCTTAGCATCACGTAGGAAATGAATTGGGGAGAGGAAAGTGTATAAGGAAGCGATTTCTTCAAAGTAATTCTGGCCTCGTGTTACCTAAGCAAACATTTCTTCCTTTAAGGCCAACCGGGGAAACGAATTCTATACCTTGCATGACGCGTTGGAAGCGGCTGGAGGCGCGTGTTATTCATCTGTGGGTTAGTTAGCTCTTGTGGGAGTGAAGTTTTCTGAGGTGCATTAAAATTAATGAACGGGCGGCTCGTTTTGAAAACTTCTGGCATAATGTTTACGTTTAAAAGTGATACTATCGAGTAGCGTCAGTAAAAACATATAATTGTGCATAGCTTTAATATTCTATATATCTTTAACATTTAAACTACGGCTGGGACAAATGAGTCCCATCAGAAGTTTCCTTCGTAGAGCGGCTTGGGGCTGTTGGAATTTTTCCCCCTTTTAGGTGACCGCTGACATCGATCATGATTTACGAGCTGTCAGAGACTGGCTTATAAGAGGGTCCTTCCTTTTGTTTGGTGCCTAGGTGCCTCCCCTATATATCATTGTGTGAACTCTCAGAAAGGTAGAAAGTGGCACAGGTGATATCTCTCTCACTCCAAAGAATACTCCAAGAAGTACAAAGGCATTTATGAGAGCGGTTTTCTCATTCAACTCTACTCTTAGGGAAATAGCATGTCATACCTTCTTTTATCACATTGTAGAATGGTTTAAAACATACCGACAGCAATCTGACTCGAGGGGGCACGAATGGTTCTCACGGTGACCATAGAAGCATCTTTTCTTTGAGTTGTCCAAGCATCACTCACGACGGAACGGTTGTACAGCACTTTCTTATCTCCACTCGAATTGGAAACATTTCTAATGTTACCACTATTTTCAATCTTCCTCTTTCATTCGGTCTAATTAGCCCTTATACTGCAATACATGACATTGGCCGAAATCAACTTTCTTTCATTACTATAAATTACGCGGTAGTTTATTCATATTCAAATCCGTTTATCCATTAATGAAAAAAGAGGTCGAAGAAATTCGACGAAGAAAATTTTGGTGATAGCGATTCACAATGTGAAATTGAACATCCTGTCATGGATCTTTTGTCCGAACAAGAGACTTTTGTAGTTGATAGCTCATCTACAGAATTCCCAAATATAAATTGGAAATTTCCCAAACCATCAGTTGAAGTAACTGTTTAGGACTTCAGTGGATATGGGCTTTCCTCAAACGTCCAACCGTTAGAACTGAAACAAGAGCTTGATTATTTCCCCCTGATGTTCAATTCGGAAGTTTTACGAATTTTAATTGAAGAAACTAACAAGTTTGCAGTACAAATTTTGAGTATACGTGCAAACTCTCCAAAGAGAAAACACTCATCGGATTGGAAGCCCACGACTGCTTCAGAAATGCAGAATTTTTTAGGATTGATTCTACTCATGGGTCACATAGAGAAAGAAATTTTCCACTAACTTTAAATATTTTACTTTACAAAATGGCAATTTTAAATTGGTTGATTTTTACCTGATTTGCACAAGGGTATTTTGAAGAATTAGAAAATTATAAATTTCTAAGTTTACAAGTTTATTAAGCATCAAAATTGCTGCATTTATGTTATTTTAATGTTGGTTGGTTTCGGGTCTTATGGCGCAAGGGCCATATTTGGTCAAGCTGCGCCAAACACAAGACAAACAACACAATGAGAGAGGAAGGAAAAGCAAAAGGGTAGACTAGGGTAAAAATGAAAGGGAGGAAAGATCACTTGGGTATATCGTGATCGTGATGCCCCTACACACCTAAATAAGATGTGGGCTTGAGGGCGTTATTTTAACATAAAAGAAGCATCCACTTTTCAGGACCTTAATATAATGGTAGAATGTGACCATGTTTTTATTAGCCAAAAATTATTCGAACTATTCCAATACTTTATTTTTATAACGTTTTGATTGTACCTAAACATTCAATATTTTACATAGAATCATGATCTACAAATTATTTTAATTTAAAGATGATTTTTCAATCATCTTTAAAACCATATGCAAAAACAACCGATCAAACTGTCGGTCAATATTCATAAAGAAAGTATGTACATCTTTTTTTGTGACATAAAATCTTTGTCGCAAAAGAAGTGATTTTCCTAAATCCAATGGAAACTTGAGTGCTATAAGAATATTGAAATTAGATCAAAATGTTGGAGACTGGTGTGCATATGATACTCACTTGATAAGGAAATTTACAGTCATTTTATATATCTTCTCTTGTCTATGATTGAATTCTAAAACTGATTTTAAAGTGAATTAAAACCTTTACAACATATATTAAAATAACAACCAATTACTTCTCTACATGTACAATTGTCAATAAATTTCAAAACAAGGATTGACGGGAGTTCCACATTCAATTAAAAAAAAGGTTTTTGAAAGCACGGTAGTAAGATTTTTTCTCATAAGGGGTATTGAGACTATTGAATACCGGTCAACAAGCATTCATTTCATTATTTAATCATTTTTAAGAAACTCATAAAATAATAAATTTATAATCATGTGCAATAAAATAATACTCCTAAAGAGAACGAAACATAAGTGTATTCTTTATATGCTTGTTTACGTATTAATTATTTAAATAGAAAGTATCTGTAATTTTTTTGTAATGTAAACACTTTACACTCTATTTTCTACCAAAATATGAATATTATGAACGATAATTAAGATAAAAGATTATACAAAATCACACTGACCATTTTTAAAATAAACTATCAAAACCTTGTATTTAATTTGAAAAATGACTTGTGTTTATCAAAATCAGTCATTGAAATACTAATATAAGTAAAACAAATAGAGTATGCATTTGCTATTGTTCTAACTTCCTTAATCGATTTTTAATTAAAACCTCATACTGTTTCTAGTACGAAGAATCAAGTGGAGTAGAAAAGAGCGCATATAGCAAAAAGTGGGAACCCTTGAGATTTTTGAAACAACCATTCCGCCAACTGGGACAACACTATGAAAGGAAAGCGCTAGGTGGTGAGTCGTAAAAGTCATCCAAGACTCTCACACAAGTTCTGTAGGGGGAAGGAAGTAAATCGAAATATGCCGTTCTACGAGGCATTAACGAAATTTGGCCGCCGTATCGTAAAGGCTGTGTCGGTGGTGTAAGAAATGGAACGAGGTTGTGCAAGGAATGATTTTTTGTTGGGCGACAAATCATGAATGAATGGAATCACGCTGTAGGCATAGGGCGATGATAAGAGAAGTTACGAGTTTTTCTTGATGCTCATGTTGAAGGCGTAATTATTGCCCATTTGACGAGGCAGCTGTCTCACCATGTTGTCGACACCGACGTATGCATTGATTACTTCCCAATTATCTTGTAAGTGCCGTCACCTATCGCATCAGCCTCTCGGTGATGGGATTTAGCAATGAGTTTAGCGAAATGCGTCGCCATACGTGTACTCTGTGCACCTGGTCCAAACTCAGCCTCCTGCTGCCTCAACACACTCGGCCCAGGCGTCAAGTCGTTGGTTTCTGTATCCATGTCCATGGTTTCGAGCAGCATGATGATTTGGGGGGAAATATACAAGAAAGAGATGGATGCGGTACAACAATAGACCCATGCCATTTTAGTTGCCTTTGCAACTTCCCACTCCGACTTCTCCAGGGACACGGTGCTCATACGGTATCTAATTTTATGTCTTTCCGAACATAGAAGCCTCGTCTTTCTCAATAAGTGCAGATCATTGATGGTAATTGTACTCTGCGTCAAGTTTATTGGACGTCTTTTAAATTTTTAAATCGATAATATGACTTCGGATTCCGTACCTCAGTCCAAATTTAGCTTTCCCCTCAGAATTGATGCGTGCAATAGAGAGGCCCTATGGCTTCAAACTCAGGTACTGACATTAAAGCTATGACAAATGGCTCAAATGTGATGACATCTACAGTGATGCGCGGGAACTCAATATTGAGCCAAATGTGGGATGCATTCGTTTCATGCTCGCTCAGGATCAACCATCAGGAAACGTACAAACTGTTGATTCAGTGTTTTTTCTATACAACGGTATAGCACGATATCTGTGCGTATTTCCATTTGAGAGCAGTACAGGAGAGAAACTTGCATTTTTAAAGCCCACTTCCCAAGGTACTCTTTCAAAATGAAGCTAAAGACGTTATTCTACTTCAAAAGTGCATCTCCATAAACCACTAAATCTTATCCGTCTCATTTCAACTGGGCTGCCAGCTGAGAAATATCCATAGACCAGAGGGGATATCAACCCTCTAAGTGTCACGATGTTTCCGTATAGTGTAGAATTATTTTACTCCACAACATACATAATGACAAAATAACTATATCGGTTGAAAGAAATGTAAACACGATCCTATTGGTTTAGAAGTCATGCAAGGAAGACTGCAGATTACAGAACGGATAAATGTGTGGGAATCTCTCAGAGGGATAAAGAACATGTGGCTAATACATTAATACAGTGTTATCTGTTTAGCAATTAGAACTGTTGCTAAACGCAACACCTTGCAATCTAGCAACGGGCGTCGGAGCCTGGTATCATAAATCTGAAATTCTTAAAATAAGTGCTGTCAACATAGAGAAGTTATTGAAGAAGTCCAATAGGCCTGCTTATCGCAATACATCTACTGTCAACCACGAGAACTGATTCAGACACAAAGTCTGCATCTGTCTACCGTAGAAACGGAACTTATTTTATTTTCCACGTTGGATACTCCAAGGAACGTATTCAAGATTATTGACTCACTTGATGGCAAATTTGATTTATATTTGTTAAGATTTGTACTTGTCGCCGAGAATATTATACTAATAAACTACCATTTCAGGCACTAATATTCATGGAAAATAAAATAAATTAAGACATCCCAGAGAGTCACCCCTATTTAAAGTGAATGACCCCTGTTTCTATAGATCGATTCAATGAGCCATATATTTGATCCAAGGCTATCTGTGAGGTAATCTGAAGGAATGATTATTTTCGCGTTTCAGCTTTATAAATTGTAGTGCATTTATTAAATAACGAATTTTCCAAACTGTTTCTTCATCGTGATAACGACAAGTAGAAAGCATATTTCCAGGAAAGATAATTAAGAAAATTAAATAGTACACCGGCAGTACTCACGCGGGGAGGTTACACACCCCATGGTACTAATGAAATCCTCTCTAAATTCTATTCATGTCAGAAACTTTATCCTATCAGCAGGGGATTTTAGGAATGTCACCTTTGATAACAAAGAAGTTTGAATCCCATGACGCTCTTTGTGAGAAAGAGACAGTTTCCTGACCAGGGGGTGGCCAGACACTGTTCGGTTCTGCATTCTTCGTGTCTATCCTGCAATATTTGCAATTCTATGCCCTGTATGAAGTTGTGAACTTTTACGAGACATGTCTCATAATACGTTTTATACTTTTTAAAATGTCTCAAATTCGATTGTATTTATGATAGGCTGAAAATACGCGAAACTGACAAAAAATAGCATAATTTCGACATCCCTTTGATAACATCACTGAGAATTGTAAAGCACCTACGCCATTGGGGACTAAATGATCATCGATGGAAACTGAAACGTTCTTTGTTGTTGTATTTGACTTTGAAATCTTCTAAATAAGGAATAAAACCGCATTAGTTGGTGTGCAAATTTTTGCCACTTTCCAAATGGGAATTTATGTAGAAGAGCAATCAGATGGTAACTTTATAATTAGCAATTTTGCAATTGATTTTGTAAAGATTATATGCTCCTCGGAGGCTTAGCTGTCATATAACTCTGGATAACTGGCATATGAAATATCCATTCGTAAAAGTAAATTTAGGTTATTTCCATCATAAATACTTATAGCATTATGATTAATTATTTTAAATTTAACATCTGAAGTAATTTTAGAAAATAAACAGACCTGTTTTATATGTAGTAACGTATCATACCTGTGGAGTGATAAAACATTCTGCACTAAACTTCCGCCGGGTTAAATAACGCAAGATTCCAACTTAAAAATCACTCGAAGCGTTCACACTAAAACTTAAACACATATTATAAGTTAAATGACATAACAGACCAAATCTTTCTAAGGAAGCCAACACCCTTCTTTCCATGCTCCTGCATTAAAGCAGCACCTTCTGCAAAATCATAATCATGTGTATGCTAGCCAGACATCCACAGGAGCACACTCTGAATCACTATGAAGATTTACAATGGCTTTGAAGCATAAGAAAATAAAACCAAAGCACTGGTTTATAATTTCAAAACTCACCAAATCTTTCTCAAGAGATCATCATGATTCTTGCCTTGATCCACCATATAAACAGAACAGTTCACAATATTACACAAAGTGTATGCTAAACTTGTCTCCGCCAGTACTACATATTGAACCACTATGAACACCTCCAAATATTCTTGAAGCGTAAACAAACCAGATCTTAAGTACTGGTTATATATTACTTGCCGTGCTCCACCATTCAAACAGAATCTCACAAAATTACTCAATGTGTATGTTAACCAGTCTTCCACAGTATCACTCTGAACACCATCAAATATCCTTGAAGCGAAAATTAACCGAAACTTTAAGCAATTGTTAGAATTTAAAAAAAACAAGACTACATCGCCCAGTGAGGTAGCATACTTCTTGCCTTGGTTTACCATGCAAACAGCACCTTTCGCAAAATCAGACTACGTGTATGTTAACCGGATTTCTACTGGACCACATATTAAACCGCTCTGAAAACCTTCAGATATCCTTGAAACCCAAACAAACTAAAACTCAAGCGCTAGTTATAATTTAAAAAACAAAACAGAAGACCAAATCTTTCTCAATAGACCAACACACTTTGTGTCATGATCCACCATTCAAACAGCACTTTCCGAAATATCAGACCATCATATGTATGCTAACCAGACTTCCACAGGACCACGCATTGGAGCACTGTGAAGAATTTCATTGTCTGAAGCATAATCACACCGAAACTTAAGTACTGGTTATAATTTAAAAAAAACAGACCAAATCTTTCTCAGGATGTCAACATGCTTCTTGCCCACCATCTAAACAGCAACTTTCACAGAATTATACAATATGTATGGTAACCCTTCTCCCACAGAACCACACATTAAACCATTGTGAAGATCCCAAAATATTCTTGAAGCGTAAACAAACCAAAACTTAAAAGCTGGTTGTACTTTAAAAAACAAAATCGAAAACCATATTTTTCTCAGCGGAAAAACACGCTTCTTGCCGTGCTCCAGTAATCAAACAGAACCTTCCTCAAAATTACACAATGTGTATGCAAACCGGATTTCTACTGAACCACACATTAAACCGGTCTGAAGACCTCCAGATATCCTTGAAGTATAAACAAACTAAAACTCAAGCACTGGTTACAATTTAAAAACAAAACAGAAGACGAAATTTTTCTCACTAGACCACGCTTTTTGTCGCGATCCACCATTCAAACTGCACCTTTCACAAAATCATACCATGTGTATGCTAACCGGGCAGCCATAGGACCACACATTAAACCACTCTGAAGAACTCCAAATGTCGCGAAGCAATTTTTCAATTTACCTACGGGACGTTACACCACAGTTTTCGCTCGGAAGCCCCAAGCAAGTGAGCCTTTTTGTACGGGCTGTGTCTGAGTTTCATTCAGCGCACGTAAGGGCTGTTTAGAATACAAATGCCTAACTAGAAACGGAAGAGCTTGTCAGAATAGGGCCGTATCGGAATTGTGACAAGGGCAGCGTACCTATTGACTACAAATGGAATTCTTTCAGCTGGGTAATGTCCTTGTGAGAGGGCCAGTGGGGATATCAAAGAACACCTGATTGGAATTGTTTTGTACCGATTTTTAGGCTAGTGGGGATCTATTAAGGGAGACAGTGCTGTCTGATGAGCATTTGGAACTGATCCCAACTGAAATAATGTTTTCATTAAGTAAATAAATCGTTTTTTTCCCAGGAAATAATATCGTCGGCTTAACAGTGAAACCCACTAATTCAGAAAACATGTTTCTGAAAAAACGAAGGGGAAAGGATTTAAATATTCAATATCCGTTATATTTAATGAGCTTTTTCGTAGTTTTAAAAACAATTTTTAACATTTAAAAGGCAATTTTCATCTATTAAAAGAAGTTTACGTGAGGTTTCGAGGTCAAATTTTCGAAATGTTTGACTCAGTATCCTGGCTCAAAACATAATCGCTGAGTCAATTAGCACACATACGTAGATCGCTTTGTAAAAAAGTTCAATATAATCTGTATGGTTGCTTCTTAAGGTAGGTGTGTTTTTGTAGTAGGGTAAATCAAATATGGAGGACATTTCAAGATTAGTGGAGATCTTTAAATTTTTTTCTGAGGATGTCTTCATTTTATAAAGTGTGTCCCTTACTACTAATATTGCCGAGATGAATGCTTTTCGAAATTTAATACAAACTACATGATTGCTGTTCACGTGAATATAAAGCTGTGTAAACCAACTACGGTGGACATTTTAAGGTTGGCAGAAATTACTATATTTCAACAAAAGAAGGCATGTCACCCATTTGGATACCACTCATGTAACTTCCCAAAATGTGGCCCTTAGGGCATATCTCCTTTAGGTGTATACGGGATTCACGGGCCCAAAGTATTCTAGCTATATTTTATTTTGATATGGGGTTTACTGTCTTTAATAAACACGGCTGTTACACTCCCCGGATACCCAAGCGGTATTTTACTTCTTTCATCCTACCTATTCCATTCCCTAACCCCTCTTTCCCTTTCACGATATTTTTTACTTGATGTTGTCTGTCTTGTGTTTGGCCAAATAATCCTTAAGCTTTTATAGGGATCAACGGTTTCCTTTATATTGTGCAATCTATATGAATATTCCTTGGTGCAGTGTAAGCCAAATATGGAGGACATTGAAGATTGGTATAGATCACTATATTTCAATAAAAATATAAAACATGCCTTCCTTTGAAATACCACCGATATAACTTATTTTATGCTTCTTATGACTCCCTAAAATGTGTTCCTTACTACAACTTTTGTCAGGATCAGTGGATTTCGAGTCATGACTACAAGAGATTTCAGTATTTCCTCTTCATGAACACATTCATCTTTGATTCAAATTCTTCCCTCCTGTAAAAGCATTTGACCGAATGTATCTGTTCCTGATCGAGCATTTCAAGATAGCAGAACCTCAGGAATATCCACGGTGAAATTTCTCGGTAGGTTTGTTCCTTTAAAGTCCGAAAAGATGGTTTTCGAAGCATCGATTCGCAGAATAAAACTTCGCGTTCCAAATTCATAATTATACTTCGACGTCTCTTGTCTTCAGAGAAGGTAAATTAAGCGCTCTTAGACATGTTCTGTAATGGAAAGCGCGATGATGTTTGTGAGCCGGGAGCATTTTGTGGGAAGTTTTAATACATAGAAACACGTGTGTTTGTCAAAATGGAGTTGGTTTGGGTATGAGCTTAAATTATACATTTTATTTCACAAAATGGAGTTAAGAGGATTGTGAGAAATAGAATTAATGCAATATGAATTTACTGTGTAAATGACCGGATATCGTTTAAAAATTGCAATAAAAATCAGTGTTTGTTCCTTTGAAGTGCGAAAAGGTTGTTTTCGAAGTATTGATTCTCAGAGAAAAATTTCGTGTTCCAGCTTTATAATTATATTTCGACTAGTCTCATCTCTTGCGGATATGGTAAATTAAATGAGCTTAGACATGTTGTGTAATGGAAAGCGCGATGGCATTTGTGGGCGGTTTGTGGAAAGTTTTAATACATGGGAAAATGTTTCAAAATAACGTTGTTTTAGGTATGAGATTATGTGTTTTAGTTACTCTTTCACAAAATGTAATTAAGAGGATTATGAGAAGCATAATTACTGTGATACGAATTTCTTGTGTAAATGACCGGATATGGTTTAAAAATTACGATACAAATAATTTCTTCCTCAAAAGATTTGATTCATTTATATTAAGGTGAATCTATGGTATTATCAGTCCAAAATGGTTTATTTCATCAGGATAAATGAACGGATAAGCTGGTATAGTAGTCATAGCTCTGTCTGTCACCCTGTATGTTCTGGTTTAAATCCCTGTATAAGCACATGGATGTCAGTGATTGTCCATGTTAGGAGTAACGGTGGCTCACCTATTGGGTGCTTTTTCACACAAGTAGCCGTCATTTCTCCCCTTGTAATGCTGAAAGTCGAGTAGTAAATTGTCGGGAAAGTCGGGTAAATTGTCGGGCGAGTAGTAAATTGTCGGGTAAAAAACATTTAGGTGCAATTCAATTTATCAATGTCCATACGTACAATTTCATTACTTTAACATTTCTAAGCCAAAGGTGACAAATTAACAAAATCAAATGCAAGTCATAGAAATCGATCAAATATAAAAATCAGGCAAAGTGGCGATAGATCACCTGATGGCTAAACTCAATTAAAGCTGGGTTAATTGTTCTTACCAAACCTACATTACAAGTTAGAGCATAAAGTAATTAACTTGTGTTTTCGTAAACATATGATGCTTAATATATGTACTTAAATCTCCAAATGGGTCCGACGAGATATCTCGTCCACCACAGTTCGACTAATTTTGCTAATGACGAGATATGTCATCCATCAAGATCTGACCAACTTACTAATGATGAGATATCTCGTCATCTAGATAGTGTTGATTTTTATGATGACAAATCAAGATCAGGTCTGTTTTTCAAATGACTGGATATCTTGTAGAAACAACCACCAGGAGGTTTAAACACATAAGATATGAATACGTTTCAAATACATCAGGACATTATCAAATATTAGTTATAAGACGTAGTCGAACATTGAAATAATTCGTTCGCAATCAGTTTTAACAGATAGCTTGTCTTTGAGATATTTACCTGATGTTGGCTATGGTAAGAAAAAACATATTTCAGTAAAATATGGGGTTGAGAGTTTTACAAACAGGATGACCTGGGAAAGTATTTCTGGTATGGATTCGGGATTTATTTGACAGTGGAGAATTAATGGTCACTGAGACATTAATATGCAGATGAGAGATTTTCAAAGAAGTGCGAGAAAAACCTAATGAAATGCGAAATGATATAATAGAGGAGAAATTTGATTATCCAAAATGATTGGATCGAGTGTAATCAAGCCGAATTTTATGCAGTTTCTTAAGCCTTGAATGAATCTTCGTGCATGAGTGTGCATCGTTAACCCTCCTGGTGGTTTATCTTCGCGTCAGAAACTGCCCTATAGTGGCTAGTGTCTTATTCAAAACCTGTTCAAAATTCTCAGCAGTTTTGGGCAAGGGACACTATGTTTTTCCTACTTGGATTTCATTCCTCTGGAGTTTTGGGGCAGTTTTTTCTCAATGAGATATCTTGCCAATAGTAAAACTGGTCAGATCTTGATGGACATGATATCTCGTTGAAACCATTTGGACGGTTAAGAACTTTTTTAAGAACTTCTTAAGTACTTCTTTTAAGAACTTTAAAAGGTACGCAACTCAAGTTCAGATTTATTGCAAAATTATTACAATGAGTACATTTACTTGACGTTGTAGTGTTTGGCGCAGTTTGACCAAAAATGGTCCTTGCGGCATAAAACCCAGAACCAACCAACCGAATACGGTTTATTTTTAACCCTAGCTTTACGAATCTTTCACTAGTAGTAGTAGTAGCATGTAGTGCAGTAATTTTTTTCTGTATTTAGTATAGATTGTTTTGAGTTACTACGATTGTATTCTCCGAGTTTCTGGTTATCTGAGGTTTGCCTGAGTGCACATTATCTCGGATAATCAAGGTTCTATTGCTCTAAGAATTTCAAGCTGAATAAAATGTGAAAGTTTGTATATATGACAGATTTCATCACTAAAATTAGAAAGTAAAAATTGAAAAATCTTTAAAACAACGAATAATAAATGTAAAAAAACGTCAATGGCCATTTCTGTGGCGCAAGATGTCCAACATCATCAAGACAGAACTAAGTCACAAGTGTGAGTTTAAATACGTTATTTCAGAATAATGTTACCCCAACTCACTTTTTAAACCATTTCTAGGCCACGTGTAAAGGGGGATGAACTAGCATCATTTATTAGTATGTTTGACAACGTAAACATAGATAAGGCTTCTCTGATGTGTAACTCAAGAATAGATCTCGTAGATTGGATCACTTCTGCTTAGACCTGAAACGGTTTAATTAAAAAAGTGAGTTGTGACAACACCTTTTAGAGAAACAAATTTAAGCTCATGTTTCTTCTTGTTACTTATTTCTGTCCTGCTGACGTTTGACGTCTTGTTCCATCGAAATGATCATTGCCAATCTTTTCCCAACCCTTTAATTATTTCAACTAGACACTTCGTCCAAGATCTGGCCAATTTCGCTAAGATTGGGATATTTTATCCATCCATATCTGATCAGTTTTGTTAATGCCGAGATATCGCGTCGTGGAAAACTGTTCGATTACTCTAAGGGAAATTAGGATCCAAGTAGGAAAACAAATTTTCCTTTACCCAGAACTTTTTGAAACATGTTTTCCACCAGTGTCTAGAAACTAAAAGGCAGTTTCGGACGTGAAGATGAACCACCAGAAGGTTTATCTTTATTAGTCGTTGTTTTGAAGGTTTTCAATTTGTGCTATAATCTTACTGAGGCTTTCATATGTTTATATAATAGAAGCAGCTTTATATATTTTAATAGGATTCAATAAAATTACCCAATCAAGTAATACGATACTAAATCGCCGATTACCATGTGACACGTACGGGACACAATCTCTCGCTAAGTGTTATATAATGCAATGCGGGAACGCCCAATTAGCACTATCTCGATAGTGCAGGTTACGGGTGTACAGGAGCGATCAAAATTCCTTGCACACAGTAGGGAATCACAGTAATGAATACCCTCTTGATTAGACATGGTTCCAAGTAACAACCCCACAGACAGCTCTGATTGCGACACATTTGAACACTGAGGGATGTTTTGTCACGTTGTGCAGATCGGTTATTAGATAAAATGCGTTATACGTGTGTGAAATGTTTCGTTTGTTATGAATAACTGCAAAGTAACAACGATTGATGTACTATTTATTTGTAATTATAGACGCGGAAAGTCCACATTCTTAGTAAAATTATAAATTAGACATTTAGATAAGGCATTAGAGATACGAAATGCATGCGAAATGTTTTTATTATGGATAAACTTCGAAAGAGGTGTTACTTATGAGTAATTTTAGACAAGGAGAGTCTAAATTCTAAGCAAGGTTACAAAAATTAAACATTTCGATAAAGCTTTAGAGATACTATATTCATGCGGAATGTATTATAGTTAACTTCGAAAGAGGTGTTATGACATGCAATTTCAGACATGGAAAAAATTCCAAATTCTAAGCAAGGTTACTAATTCGGCATTTAGTTAAGGCATTAGAGATACTGTATGAATGGGAAATGTTTTTATTATTATGGATAACTTCGAAGGAGTTGTTACTTATATATAATTATTGACATGGAAAGTAGAAATTCAAAGCGAAATTATGAATAACGCATTTCAATAAGGCAGTAAAGGCTTTGATACTATGTTAATTGAAATGCTCTTAATATGGATAACACTTGAATTATAAAGGCTGGTGTATTATTTATTTAAAATTTTAGACATGAACTTCCAGATTGTAAGTTTTTACAAATAAGTCATTTACATAAGGCAGTACAGGTACTATGCGTATGTGAAATATTTTGTTGCGGATCTTCAAAGTAATAACGACAGACATATATTATTTGTAATCCAGGCATATAAATTCAAATTCTAAGCAAGTTTACAAATCAAACATTTGGATAATTCATATAAGGTATTAGAGATAGCTTGTGCATGCGAAGTGTATTTTGTATTGTAGTTATCTTCAAATGAGGTTTTTATTTGTAATTTTGGATTATCCAAATTTTAAGGAGGTTATAAATAAGACATTTACATAAGACAGATAAGTCAATAGATAATACTATGTATACGCGAAATGTTTTGCAAAGGATGGAGAACTTTTCAGAATAGACTGAGTTATCATTTATTTGCAATTTTAGACATGGAAAGTAGAAATTGTAAGCAAGATTGCAAATGTAGTATTTATCCAACGCATTAGAGATACTATGCGAATGCGAAATTTTTTTAATAACTTTTCAACAATAAGGACTAGAGTTAATTATTTGTAATGTTAAGCACATCAAAAGTCCAAATTTTAAGTAATGTTGCAAATAAAATAAATGCAAGGCAAATACGGCATTAGAGATACTATAAGTATGAGAAACGCTTTTATAAATAATTTTTTAATTATGTAGACTCAGGTATTATTTATTTCAATAATATATCAAACATTTAGTACATAAAGCTGGTAAGGCATTAGATATACTATGTGTACACGAAATGCTTTTATTTTATTATGGATGACGCTTCAAGTAAGGCTGAGATATTATTTATTTATAATTTTAGATACGGAATATCCAAATTCTAAGGAAGGACACGGGCATTTAAGTTTGTACACAGCATGCTTGGAACATAATTAAACTGCAGAGTACAAAGTTCGGTACCGGTTTTCTAAATAGGTTGAGTATATACTAGGTTACAGTTTAGAAGGCGTTATTATTTGATTCCTCTTAAGGGCTTACATTCGGAATTCGAAATTCAAATCGTCACCTAGTACCAACGCTTTTATAGAGCATGTAGTTGGTAAACATGAAATTTTTTAATTCCTCTCACCCTAATATGTTGTATAAGACATACATGAAAATGTATGTTCCCTATGATATTATCCTTTCAACCTTTTGCAGTTATCCAAACCTTTTATAGCTACTATGAAATGAAATTTAAATTTCGCTATGTAAAACAAGATAATATTTAGAAGTCTTGTTTGTTATATGGTTACAAAATGTCTATATTAACTTTACAATTCCAAAGAGATTTCAGCTCTGCAATTTTATTGAAACGTGTGCTGGTATTCAATTTATATTTTAATTTAATTGGTGCCACACAAAATGAACTTAGTATAATATTGTCACATAAATATATGAAATAATCGTACAGCCTAAATTCGAAAGAAATTTCCTATGTTTAGCACTGAAATGGAATTTACGCTTAAATTTCATTTCCGCTTGTAATTTAATTAGTATCAGAGAATTTAAAAGGGGATTCAGAAAAAGAAAAAGTAAATTATAAACTAGATACACATCTCTATTGAATCCATACTCTTTACAGAGCCGCATAAATCTCTTTATCCAAACAAATTGAATTAATTTGTATCAGTTAAGCGTCATTTAATTGCGTTTCCAAGCATATTCTTTGTTGTGGCCCGCAGCATTTATAAGGTTAATTAATTAGGTAAAAAATGGTTGAGACTTAACTTTGACAGATAAAAACAAGTAATTAATTGCATTTATCTTTACGAATGATACAGGTATAGACATTGGAAGTGTTCTTTGGCTTGAACGAAAGATTAAAACGTTTAAACTAAACAAAAGATTCAATACGTTTGTTAGGATACTAGTTTAATCTGCAAATTGCTTACACTTATACAATTCAAATTTGAAGTTAGCGTGCAATATAGAAAGCTGGGACCTATTTAAAATTTAACTCTCTAATGAATACTTACGCATAATTCTACCTTGAAACCTGTTGATTCCTCTGCGTAACTTCTAACCAGTTTTAGACATGGTAACAAATAGAATCTTTCAAAATTATTATATTCTAAGGGAAAGACCAAAAGAACCTTTCCAAAAAATTATATTCCAAGGAAAGGACTAATATAATCTTTTCAGAAGCTTATATTCTAAAGAAATAACCAATAGAATATTTCCAGAGGATCATATTCTAAAGAAAGGACCAATTGAATCTTTCCACAGGATTATATTCTAAGGAAAGAGCCAATAGAATATTTCCAAATGATTATATTCTAAGGAAAGGACCACTAAAATCTTTCAAAAGGATTAATTAAGAAAAGGAGCCTCACACAATAGAATCTTTACAGGGGATTTATTCTAAGAAAAGAATCAATATAATCTTTCTATAGATTGAAAGTATTCATGGATTCTTCCACTCAATAGATGTGGTTATTTATTCATTAAGAATGTCGTGGGGAAAGAAATATTACACTTCTCGAAAAACTCGCGACTCTGAGTTTAAAGGGACGATTAGCCTTTAAAAGCTTTAAAAAGTGGTTAAAGCACTATCAATTTTATTGAGATTCACTTGAAAAACAGTAGCAAATTTATTTTATAGTTGACACAATTTCCCCTGTAATTTTCTTTTGCTATAATGCTTTCTTTGAATTATACTGAGTTTACGGACCTTTCTAACTCGCGAATTCCCTATCTCTTGTAGACTTACCGATTTCCTTGTAGTGCTTCTGTGATGTTTCAATTTAATAAATCTAGACAATTTTTTTTCAAATTTCCTACCCAATCTCATACTACAGCTCTTTGTATTTATTTGTAAGCTCAGAAATTCTTTTAAGCAGGTTGTTTTACATAATGGGTCTTCTCATAGCTTCTCAAAAAGTTAAAATTTCTCCCAGGTCAGCTTTGAACGATCGTAGTTTTTAACTTCTTTTGTGCCATCAAAAGTAGGTAATGTATTTACTTATCTAATAATGCATAATATTTATAAAACGAATTTAATATTCACAGGTAATAGTATTCAATATTTAAATTTCGTAAGGATATAAACAAATCAAAGACTTCACCAACAAACGGACTTTCCACCGACTAAGAGATAATTTCACTGATGGAACACTTCTTGCATTAAGCAATCAAGCAAAAAACAGTTTACAGACGTAATTCCATGCGAAATTTTGCGCTTGCATCATAATAACTTCAGTCATATCACACGTTTATACCATTGAAACTTGTAACGATGTTATCAATTGCGATAAAAAAAAGCCTAATTTCCATCCAAAAAATGTCACTGAGGCAAAAATTATCAAAAGGCAATAATGAACATTTCAGGAAATGAAGAAATCCTAGTCAATAAAGTTGAAAATATTCAATGTTTCCTTCACAATTGAATAGGCATTTAAGAAAATTGAAATGTCGCATTTCTACATAATTTTCATTTTTTAATGTTTATGTTCTAATAAATAGAAACACAATCACTAAATCGCATCACGCTGTTATAAAATATTCTTCTTAAAGAATAACTTTTATCATTGTCTTTCCCCATTTCAAGATATCCTAGAGCAATTTGAAATGTGTGGGAAAATTAGTAAAATTTCTATTTTCGCCAATCTCCAGATTCAACACTGACGGCTATTAAATTATATTCTGAATTTTCCCACTAGACATTTTCCTGAAGAATGCAATGATATATTTTTTAAATTTGTGTCAATAACTTAGTGAAACATAGGGTCCAAACCGGTTATCTTTAGTGCTTTTAGCTAGAAATCTGCATCTGTGACCTTGAACTTTTATGTTAATAACAAATATATCATCGGCTTTGAGCACAAACTAATTAACTGAAAAAAATAATTTTCTACTTTATAGCTGTTTAAAAACTGTTAGTTCTTAGATCAAAAATGAAATTGTCAACATTTTGAGTGTTTTACATCTTTTAAAAAGATTGCAATTGTGTATGAGTATGTATTTCTCATCATCATGAAAATAAGCATTTGGTGTCTCCAGAAAAATGTCAGTTAATGAGTAGCTGCTTTTAGCCGACGATACATTTCTGAAACTTAATATTTTGCAGTTGCGCATTACCATGTGACCCTTAAAATCGATGATATGTCGGCCACACATGATTTGCTCATTATCATGAAATTACCCTAAAATTTATTTATCTTAGGTTTACTGTTTTTGTTGACGAACTGGTAAACCTAATCCCGGCGATAACAACAGATATTTTCCAAATAACTAACAATTGAATTGATACAAAATTAAGTTCACAATTCATAGTCTTAAGTTTGCAATACAATTTGAAATCTACACTTCTACCGTATTTACTTAAAGTATCGTGAAATTACTGCATTTTTCTATCCTATGAAGAGAGGCAATTATTCAATCTCATAAGGATTGACGAACTCAAATTTTTATATTATTTCAAAATCCGCTGCTAAATCCGAAACAAAATATCTGTGCGTGTTATGAATTATTCAGCTCGCTTAGTTTCCATTTAACAAATTGTTTTCAAACACGAATGGGAAATTTTAAAACAAATATTGAACACATGGAAACCGCCTTTTCTCACACTCTTTATTTCTGTCAGAAATAGCGAAGTTGAGCTAAGCTTTCCTGAGAAAAATGTACTTTATGGTAAAACCCAGAGAAAACTCGGGAGGTTTCTCAGTTGGTTGAACGTGTTTCATATTTATTACTTCGAGTCACGATTTTGCAAAATTGAGAAAACAGAATCGTTATCTTTCTATTATCAAAATATTTCCTAAATTGCTACAAAAATAAACTTGTTTACTTTTTAAATTTAACACTTTTCAACTTTATATCTTGATCGTTAATTGCTTCCCTGTAATAGATAAACCCAAATATTCTATTAAGAAGCGTTCGAACCCAAAGTTTTCAAAAATATCGATTTGGGGAACTTCATGGGTATGGATAGTCTATTTTAAACCTCCAGGTGGTTTCGACGAGATATCTCGTTCATCACGATCTAAAAAATTTATGATCCAATGACAAGATAACTCGTTATTAAGATATTGACGACTTTTTGGTGTTGACGGAATCTAGATCTGGTAATTTTTTCTAATGACGAGATATCTCGTCCATCAAGATCTGGTCATTTTTTTCTAATGACGAGATAACTCGTTCATCAATATCTGGTCAGTCTTGCTTATGACAAGATACCTCGTCGAGAGAACCATAGGAAGGGTTAATACCCCTTTATTATTATTGCCTCAAAGATAAGGGTTAAAATACTACAAATTATATTTTGGCTGGGACAATGACTTAAATCTACATTTAAAAAACTTCTCATAGGATTGAAATAAAGTTTTTGGGGTTTCAACGTTTCTTAAAAGAAAATAAGTATTTTTACTTTATTAAATAAACACCTTTCAATTTTATATCCAGTTAGTTAATTTTTTCCTGTATATAAATAAATCTACATTTTCAATCAAAGTTTTCTAATTTTCTAATTAATGAAACACAAAAGTTTTTTTAAAAAATTCCATTTTGGGAATTTTATAGATACGGACAGTTTATTTTAAAATGCTACAAATTATATTTTTCATGGGACAAGGATTTTAAATTTACATTTTTAAACGTCTAATAATGTTGAAATAAAAAAATTTATGGTTCCAACGCCTCTTAAAAGAAAGCAAACATGTTTTTTTTAATTTAACACTTTTCAATCATGTGTCCTGATCGTTAAGTCATTAAATTTAAAAGTAAACATTTATTTTCTTTTAAGAGGTGTTTATATCCTAAATTTATAAAAATATGGATTTTCAGAAATACTGGTCGTCTATTTTAAATTTATTACTATCTATTAAAAACTAAAAATTATTTTGTTTTTGACAGGATCGGATTTTGAATCTATATCTAATATAGGGTTGAAGTAAAACCGAAGTATCGTTTGTAATAGTTTAAAATAGACTGTGCATCTCAGAAAATTAATATTTTCGAAATTTTAGGTTTTCAAAGCCTTTTAAAACAAAATAAATCCTTACTTTCGAAATTAAAAAGCATTTTTCAACTTTACGTACAGATCAATAAATTTTGTCTTGTAAAATGATGATGATTACGAATTACGAATCCTTAAATTTCTATTAAGAGGCGTTGGAACCCTAAATTTTCAAAAATATTGATGTTTGAATTTTTAGAGATAAGGATATTTTATTTTGAACACTTGAAAATTATTCTATTGATGGAACAGGTATTTTAAATCTACATTTTTAAAACTTATGAGTTGAAATAAAAAAAGGTCATTTGTAAGAGTAAGAGAGAGAGAGACTATACGTATCTAAAAATTTCAAACACAATGATTTAAAAAAATTTCGATTCCAATGACTCTTAATAGAAAATTTAGGTTCCTCTATTTACACGACACTTGTTAGAGATCAGGATGCAAAACTGAAAAATGTTTATACATACAAAAATTAAACATGTTCATTTTTTCAAAGATTGTAAGAGATACGAATAGTCTTTAAATTTATTCAAATAATGCCTCGTTTTATATTTCCATCACCATTAGAATCACTAAAAATATAGACTTAAAATCCGTGTCTCGTCAGAAGAACATATTTTTTAGGGAAGTGTAAAAAAATATAACGATTCATTATTTAAGTAAATACGGTGTATGGCTTGCGGAGAAATGATCATACAACGCTTGATATATACTTTATTCGACACAAAAAGATATGTATTAAGAATTCTTTATTACGTCGTATTAGCTAGATCTTTGTCGACCGGACCACTTTCACACTGGGAATTGAAGACCCGTAATTTCGACGTGGAAAAAAATTTAGTAGGGAACATGGGGGGTAAATTTGATTTGTTGGCATGCAGCGGTGTGGGGAAAAATCTTTGAGTAGGGAAAAAGGGAGATGATCTGATTGGTAATGGAAGACAGAACGCTGGAACCAAGTTAAAATATGAAGTTTAAAAGAAAAATCCCTGGTTTGGGAAAAAAAGGAGGTGATTTGATTGGTTATGGAAGGGCAAAACGCTGGAATCGTTAGTTAAGGCACGGTGTTTAGTTTAGGCAATATATACATATTCCAGAAATGAGTGAAAACAAAACTTACAGATATTTCCATGTTTTATAAAGAAATATGAATAATTAGTTTGAAACGTTGTATTCTTTTTTTCTTCATAGATCAGATCCCAAATCGGTGTATATTTGAAGTCCAATGTCCTAATGTGATTCTGTAATCTGTAAAAGTGTATTAAATGGCTACTGTTTACAAGTGTTCTCGAAATGAAAAAGATGTATTTTTTATGAAATTTTACTTGATAAGTTCGTTTTTCGTGTGATGTGATTATTTGGTTTAAGTAGAAATACTATGCAACAATATTTTGTGTAATTTTGAGATTAAGTTGTGAGATACGAGAATATCCAATGAAGAAAAACACACTACAATTCAAAGCCAATAAGAAATGTGAACTTCCTTATTTATTATTTGCAAGTAAGCAAATAGTCAACATATCTTCCTTTTTCACTGTTGTTCCAGCGATTTTGCCATTGTATTATGTTCTGGTGAAATTTTTAGTCTACATGTGATTTTATTTTTTAATGATTCTTTGGTTTCTTGATCTGCAACTTCATTTTCATAATGAGACTTTTAACCTAAAACTTGTCTTTTATTTTCCTTTAGAAATGCCCATTATGTGGCATTTTCTTCCTTTAAGAATCTTTGATCCACTGTGGTTGTCTCAATCGTTTGTAATGGGACCTAATCTGTAGAAATTTATTAGACATACCATTCTATACATTCTATTTGATAATGTGTGGTATTGATCAAAATTCTGTATTATCTTGTGCTATGAAAATACAAGAAAAACTTAGCAAACTGAATTTAATAGACACAAATTTTGAACTTCGAACTAAATTTTCTCAAATTAAGAATTTTAGACACTGAGCTTTGTAAGAAAACAAGACACAAAAGAAGAATATTAATTTACAATTTCCTAGTTAATTCATAAAAATATTTTTTAAGGTTGGGTAGTATAGTACTTAATCCTCATTTAACCCTCTGAGTTTCACGAGGTTTCAGAGTAATGTAGTATCTCTTTACTCTACAATACACATAATGACTAAATCACCACATTTATTGGTTGAAAACATGTTACCAAATATTTTATTGGTTGAGATAGTGATTCCTGATTAGAAATCATGCAGGGAAGACTGCAGGTTGCATAACGAATATATGCGAGAGAGAGAGTTAAGACTACTTTAGTTTACTTCAGAGTTTACTTCAGAGGGTTAAGCACAGATGGAAATGTTTATTGAATATAAAATTTTGAACTGGTATCTTCAATATGGTTTTGAAAGCAGGTACATGAAATTTAGATTAATTCATATTATGATATATTGGATCCTTCCAACTGCCCTCATTATTTTCAGAAAAATAAAACTGTCGGAAATTTTTTCATGTGAATTCTAATTTCTTAATTTTATATTAATCGAATATTTTACTTGAAAGTTTCCTATTCCTGAAGCAAATATTCAGAATATGATTATTTTTACAAGCGATTAAAACTGAATAAGTTATCTAATAGAATAATTAATTTAGTTTCCGTCATTGTTAGAAAGTGGGAACTTACTTCAAATAAGCAATTTAGACTTGTGAAAAGTATACTTTTTCCCTAATTTTCTGATTCACGCGCTATAATCAATTTCGCTTCAATAAATATGAACGGAAGATAATTTATTCAGTTGTATTTAGTTTAGGAGCATAAGAACACTACTGCCTGATGTTCATAAATACTTTTCTTTGCTTTAATTAGTAAAAATCAAGTTATTAACGTAGTCTCTGGTTCTTAGCATCTCAATAAGTGATTCGTAATAGCAGCATATGGTATGCTGGATAAAATACTATGATTATGTTTATAGAAAAATAAAATTGCATTTATAAATTCCAAACTGTGTTGACTCTTAAATCAAGATATAAATAAACCATAGTATATCACGAAAGCATTTTGAATTTTTTTCATAAAGGAGTTGATTAGGTGGTATCGCTCAAAACAAACATTTCTTCAAATATTCACACTAGTGGCACTTACTAACACTAACAGATCTGGTCGATCGATACAAAGTGTAACACAGAGAAGCACGAAATCTTACAATAAATTATTTATTTCTATACATATATACCGTGCGCTATTTACACAGACTGTATGGATATAGGGCTATGATATACGCAATGTTAGGTGGCAACCCTCTTGGCGCGTTTTGTGGTGCACTTTTCGTAGCGAAATATGGCAGGTGAAGGCAACCATCTTTATTAGTCTTATTGCCGTTTTATGGCAACCTCGGCAAGCGAGATGTCTAAAATTTCATTTCGAATATTCTGGAATGTTCTTTTCATTTCCGTTAAATTGTCCTTTGATGTCATTGGTTCTTTAAAAATATTTTTGCCAATTCTTTTCCTTTGTAAATTGGAAAAATTAAAGCGTTCGGTTTGATTTTAGTCACGGTATACTGAATCGCATCAGATTGTATTGTTTCTTGCTATTTTCTTTCGAAAATCGTTACCTTTTTCTATTTGAACGTGCCTTCTGTATTTAGTGTTGTCGATAAGTTTTTAAAAGTTTTCTAACTTTTCCCGTTAATTAGTTTCCGCTAAAGCTTATTATTTTCCGTTAAAAAAAATTTCAAAACATTTCTTCCTTAACGACATAATAAGTGCGCCAAAAACGCGTCAAGAGCGTTGCCACCAAACCTTGCGTTTTTCATAGATGTACAGGGTTAAGTCCACTATCCACTCCACTGCAAAAAACTTAAAAAACAACTGCCTCCTTTATTTTGTGACCGTTATTTGATGCCAGGTGCTGATAGACTTGCTAGCATATTGTGTTTATTGCATTTTTACCAAAGTTACTTTATATTTTTATCTAACTGGTTATTCATAGCACCAGTCTCCATATGGAATCACATCAACACAACGAAGCTACTTTTTTCCAACCTTCCGATCTCCTATCTTTTCCCAGACTGCCTAGTCTACCTGCATTTCCCTCTTCTCATGTCAAAGAGGTCAACCATTGGACGAATTATCCAGACCCATGGTGCACCTTGTAAGGAAAAGTGATGAGAATCATCACACTAACTAAAGATAATAACTTAAAGTCATGTTAGGTATTGTAATTGACAAATAGGTTTGGTTTGTTTTCTCGCTCTGAAATCATATCGTTAACCCCAAGCCAAAGGCACCAATCTGCAAAATTGACGTTTCAAGAGTAACGCGTTCAAAGTTATGATGTTTCGGGAAAAATTGAATTACGACTCAAAGGTTGTTTTCTCGTGAAAATCGGCATTTCCACTAAGAATAAAGATGATTCGTGGCTTTGTCAAAGTTTAAAACATGAAATGGTGACTTGAAAAATGCAGTTAGGTGAAAATCGTCAAAATGCAGATTGGTGCCTTTGGCGTGGTGGTAACGATATTTTACTACACGATGAGTAATTAAACTAGGACTAACTACTAAAATAATTTTTGGACCACTACATAAAATTCATTTAAAAAATCATATTGGTTTTATAAAATCTGGCCTAGAATCTTACCTTTCAATCTATGTATTGTACAGTTGAATCAGATCGTTAGAAGTTTATTAAAAATGAAATAATTAGTTCTGTTTTTTAATTGAATTTTTTTCTGTACCTGTCCCATTTAATCAACAATTTTTGTATTTATGATTACAATGAAATTTTTTTTTTTATGATGAACTAGTATACACTCCATTTTGGATTTGTCGTCCAACATTTAGTTAGTATACTTTCAATGTTAAGAAAACAATTTTCATATTATGTTTTGACATATCAGTCTACTGTCTACCCATTTTGGGATTTTTCATCATGCATTTAATAAGTTTACTTCTAATTATCCTTATTATAGTTAAAAAACATTTATTATTGTTTTATGAACTGGTTTATTGTAAACACATTTTTGAAAATTTCATCATGTGTTTAATAAGTGTACTTCCAATTATCCTTATGTTACGAAAGTATTTATTATTATTTTGAGATTAACTAGTGTACTACCCATGTTAAGATTTTTCATCGGGTGTTTAATAAATATACTTCCAATTATCATTGTATTACAAAAATATTATTATTTTAAGACAAAGTAGTGAACTGCAAACACATTTGGGGATAATTCATACTATGTTTAACCCTCCTGGTGGTTGTCCAGATGAGGTAACTCGTCGGTATCAGAACTCACCAGATCTTGATGGACAATAGGTTTAAACATTAGGAAACTGACCTGATTGATCCCGTCATCATCAAAAATTCGGTAATATCTTGATGACGAGATATCTTGCACTAGCTAAATTGGTTAGATCTTGTTGACGAGATATCACGTCATTAGCAAAATTTGTCAGATCTTGATGAAAGATATCTTGTCAAAACCTCTTGGAGGGTTAATAATTACTTTCAATTATTTAACTGTATTTTGAAAACATTTCCACTCTATCTCATTAGACGCAATGAATACATTCAGTAACTGTCGTAATAAAGATATACTTTATTATGGTGTTTATAAGCATTTAAACTATCAAATATCCACATTGGTGACATCAATAATATTTCTAGATTCATGGTTTCAGATACAAGTTCCAAGGTAAAAAATAACTTAACAAACTTAATCCAATATCCATTTTCGTTACTTAATCGCCTTCTCTAAAGTAAGTAAAAAGTTAAGCATAAAATATTAATCATCCGTATGAAAGTAAATAAAACTTGTAATGAAAAAACTAAATTTTAGAAGCACCCCTTTCTTAACTAAGTTAATTTTTTCCTTTGTTGCCTGCCGAGAAAACATTTATTCCTTCGTAAATTGTTCTTAAATTCTCCTCTTCAGCAAGGTAATCACTCTTTTCCATAAAACATTATTTTTTCTCTCTCATCCTCCCTTTACTCAATTTCATTAGAATCTATTGCGGAATTTTATTAACCGACTGTATTTTTAAAAGTTTTTAGAGACTTCGATCGTACTTGCTCCCGACATCCATTTATTTGTGTTACCTGGCGTTGTTTATGTACAGGACTTCGATTTTTGTAATTGCTTTAAAGTTTTCTTCCTTTACTCGTGTTTCTGGGTTCTTGAAAAGTAAAACAGAATAAACGTTTTTTGTTTTAATTTCGAGGAAGTTTGTTTTATTAAAAGGAGAGTGATTAATTCTCGTTGAGGGTAATAATTACGGGGTATTTCGGATCATTAATATCTGAGAAATCATGCAAAATCTAGTTTTTTGCGTTTTTTGTGTGGATTTAAATATGAATAATTAAGACTCCATAGATGGGCGTAGTACTCGGAAAGGAGATATACAACTTAGGAAGTATGACTCCATCTACATACTGCGCTGCATTACCAGGGGTGAAGGGCACTCATGAAATGCAAATGTGTATTTCAAGTACTCAAAGTTTAACTTGAACAAATGCGCCAATTTTAACTATTTGAAAATAGAAAAATATTTGAGAAACAGCTGTTTTTCTCACTGGGGTGAGGTTTAACCAGCCCCTGCGCAAAAAGCCGTGCGTGTAAGATTAACAAAGACCGTACTTGTAAGATAAATAATGAATATATTAATCTCAGGCCTACATACCTCATACGGCCGACCAAATACTTCTATCAGGCCCGTAAACAGATACGACCTTTGGAATACAGGTTTTCAGATCCTGCTAATCCTGCACTCGAGAGGTTGACCCTGGCCCGCACACCGGATTCAGCAATCCAAATATTTTATCAGGCCCGTAGACAAGATACGGACCTCCGAATAAGTTTAACTGGCCCACAGACTAGATACGCCCCGTCGGATAAGTTTATCTAGACCACAGACTAGATAGAGTCGTACGAATAGATTTATCCAGTTTGCCGGCTAGATACCGCCCTTCAAAAAGATTTAGCCGGCCCGCCGGTCATATATGACTCTCTGAAAAGGTTTTCCCGGGCCGCTTGACAGATATCACTCTTCAAAAATATGTGTATGGCCCCCATTAAAAAAATTATTTCACAATGTAACTTTTCAGTGTTAGCGTATTAGTTTATTTTAAGATCATAATTATTTTTTGAAGGTGTTTTACATTATCTTCGAATCGGGGACGTTGCAAAAGTTATTTCTGCATTGAGTTCCAACTGCAATAAGGGCACGACTTCTTTGCTCATTTCCCATGGTTTGAATCTCTTCCGAAATGCTTGTAACCCTGTTATGAAGTTCCATTGAGATCAACCAGTACCAATTTTATTTCGTCGGCTTACAAATGAAACACACTATGTCAGAAAACAGAGTTGGGAGAAACGAAGGGTGAAAATTCTGCTCCTTTAGTTTTACTCACTAAGTGTGTTTCTCATAAAGAAATATAACCTGCATACAAAGAAAATAACTTAGTAGACTTCACCAGTCACATTCTGTTTCAAAACAGGTAGAAAATCATGTATTGAAATTTTTGACTTAGTGTGTCCGAAGATTTAAGAATAAATATTCAATGAACTGTCCCTGTTATGTGATATTATCTCCATTTAATTATATACAATTTTAGGCAGTCAAAAGAAAATGTGACCATTCTTTTCCCAATATTTTATGTCACGACGGAAAGGTACAAAAAGTCAAATATTTGAAAAAATCTCCTGCACATTCTTCATGACTCAACAGCGTCGCTACAGTTTCAGTAAATATGTGACTACATAAATCTCCTCCAACTTTCAAATTCGATTAGATAGTAGAACAAAATTGCCTTTCCAGGATGTGATTAACAGTGGCCTCTAAATCATCGTGGAATAGTCCGATAATAAATTAACTCCACCTATAAAATAACTCATGGTAATTACTTATTGTATTGGCGTCGGTACCGCACTGAAATGCTTTTGTTTGATCAAAATGTGTCAATCGGTTGAGGGAAATGTCGCATTAACGGTTTAAACTGCTGGGTTGGAAATGGCATTATTGGTCTTTATCTTCAGCAAAATAGAGCTGGAATTACTTTTGTTGGAACCCGAGTATTTTCGGTATCGAGTTTTGTGAAGCGGGTGTGGTTTTATTGGGAATAATTTTTGCTCACTGTCTGTGTGGTAATGTGTTTTGCGATATTAGGTATTCCTGGCTGGTGGGTATAAATAAGTATTGATGTGTCTCATGCTTAAAATATCCGTAGACAAAGCATGTTTATGAGTTAGTAATAATCAGAATATCTGTTACACAATAGATTCAACAGATAATAACAAGCTATACAGGGTGACTCTAAACTAATACTACAAACTTCAGGGGGTGATAGAACACAACGAAACAAACGTTTTTCACCATAGAATGTATGGTCGCAAGTGCAGCGGTTGGCCGCTAGAGAGCGCTTTCCATTTCGGCACAAACACACGGTCCGATGCAAGTTGGAAAGAAGAGGCATGAAATATGGAAACAACGCTTTAACATCAATAACTGCTTGACAAAACCGAATAATACAATTAGATTTGCATAAATTAAAGATAAGTACAAGGAACAACGGGTAAGAAAGAAATGACATTTACAAAACATGAGCAACTTTTCACATGGAAATGAAACGGCATGTAGGAACATCAGTCGGTAAGTACAACTCAAATGCACAATTACAGGAGCTGTTCAAAATGTCGACCATCACACCTGATGCAGGCCTCGCATCGCCGACGTAAGGATTCCCGTTTGGTCTGGAAAATACCAGGCATTTCGCGGACTTCTGCCGCAGCTACTGAAAGCCTGGCAACGAGATCTTCATGATCCTCAATGGGGGTCTCATACATGTCAGCGTGGAAACTTCCCCTTTCCGAGAGTTATCGGTGGAAACGCGCAAACATCTCGTGTTGGGGAATGTGCCTGTTAGGAAAGCGATCTCGGTAAAGGCGTTGTGCATGCCTGCCATTACCGTCGGCCAGACCGTAAACAAAATGCATGTCTGCTTTCACCGCATTCGAATATTCAGCCATTTACAGTCGCGACTGACGTTGGGCTGGACTGAACGTATCATTACGGAGTACCTACTGCCAAGCAGCTTATCTCCTCATCCTAATTAAGTACATAAATGAAATCAGAAAAACTTTATTGGGATAGGAAAGAAGAGAGCTAGATAATCCTAAAAGAGAAAAGTTAGCTTATCAAAAGGTGGATTGCGCCCCTGGGGACGGAGCAACAGCTTTGGTCGGTGTTTACTTTCCTAGTATTGACCGTGGCCAACAGATGGCGTTGCTCAGGGGGCGGTATTTTTGGTGGTCCATTGGGTTGGTGAGTCTACACCACAGCGCCATTCGATTTTCATAAAGGTTAAAATATATATTTACAGAAATTTGGAAGGATAGATTGAGAAACTATTGAGAGTTTTTATGATACAATTAGGGGTCCAGTCGAGCCTACCTAACTGACCGACTTACGAGTGATCCGATGCTATCCAGTAATGGGATATTGCAGATTAATTTGCAGGGGGATACAATTGTTGGAATTGAAGTCAAAGACATCAGGGTTCAAACGAAACACTCCACAGCGACGCTTGGGGTTTCAGTGGAAAGGTCTGCAGTTGTTGATGCAGAAAAGCTCTAGGTCTTTTCTGAGAGCTTTTGACCGCAGGGTCATATGGTGGTAATGACTGTAGTGCTTCGTTTGGCACCTCGACTGACGTTGGGTGCGAAAACTTCCGCTTTTATACAAGGGTTTGACTGCGCACTCTAGCGGCCAACCGCTGCAATTGCGACCATACATTCTATGGGGAAAAGTGTTTGTTTCGTTGTGTTCCATCACCTCCTGAAGTTTGTATTATTAGTTTAGACTCACCCTGTATATATATTTCACGAACGTACGTGGCAAAGAAATTGACATTATTTGTATATTGGCGCAAATCAGTCAAAGGTGATAGACAAATAAAATAAAAGTATACCAGGGTCATTATCAGCTTTCAGTCTCGATTCAAATAAGACTTAGTTAGACTTATGGAACAGAATGTAATTGAAAAGTAGACGACAACTCTCCATTCTACATTCTAATGAAACTCTTTGGTAGTGTGATGAAAGAAAGGAAAAAATAATATTTTATAAAAGGTAAAAGTAGTAGAAATCTGCGCAAAACAGAAAATTTAATGACTCGAAATTCACTGAATTTTAAGACGTTGAAAACCAGTGAATAGTCTTCAATAACTGTATGCAATACAATTAAGTTCGATATTCAGGATGTGTAATTGTACAAACATGGCAGTGTTTTGCATATGTTTTGTGCTTAAGATATTTAATAAATGCAAAGCATGCTTATGAATTAGTATTAATCAGAACTATTCGACTGCACAATAGGTTCAAAAGACAAATAGAAGCTATATATATATATATTTCACAAAATTACGGTGACATGGAAATTGGCATTATTTGTATATAATGGCATGGCACAAACCGGCATAGACAAATAAAATGAGCCTCTATAAGATTCAGATTCATTAACGGTTTTGTTGCGCCATTCAAATGAGACTTAGTTACAGTTATGGAATAAGATAATATAATCTAAAACGCAGATAACTCTCCATTCTAATGCAAATCTCCAGAAGTATGGTGAAAGAAAGGAAGCAACTATGTTTTATGAAAGGTAAAACTTAGAGATTGGTGCAAAACAGAAAATTTAATCACGCGAAATTCACTAATTTCAAGATGCTGAGTATTGTAGGCATCATTGTAGAAACATGATTGTTTTGTGCATATATTACCATACTTTCTTTTCGCAATTTAAAAACTATTAATCATGAAACAAGTTTTTTGGAGAAGTTTTAAGAACGTAATAAAAAAAAAGATAGCATTATGCCATAAGTGATAGATAATATTAATTTTTCTTTTAACTGAATCCAAAGATAACATATAAGAGGGTTAGAATATTCTTAATGGATGTCATCAATACATAAAAGCAATAAATGCTATAAACGAGTCGACTAGTGCTTCGATATAGTATGAGAATTTTTCAGAATTTCAAATATATTCTTCTTCGGTATTTTTATACAATGCTTTAAAAACATTTCAACCAAACTATTTTTAACATAAAAGTCACAATACATCATAGACGACCTGGTTAGACATCAATATTATCCTCTATAATAAACTATATAAACAAAATTTTTCATTGGTTTTCATTTGTAACTGCATGCTCCAAAAATAAAAATGCTTCCAAGATGTCTGGTTTATGAGTTTAAGATATCAATAAACTTCTTTATTGATTAATTTCAGTCTAGACAACCAACCGATGTACCGACCAGTTTTCGAAGTAAGACATCCAGATTCAATGACTTGTATTATGTATATAGAAATGATTGTTTTTGACATGTCGTTCAGTCCAAAACATGGAAATATTTATTTTAGTTTTGTACTTTTTACAAACAAATCAAATCAAATCAATCAAAGTCGAAACATGGCAAATTATGTTTTTGATTTTATGTAACCAATGAGCAAAAAAGTGTTTAAAATAAAACTTATTTTATTCTTAATCTTAACCCTCTGAGCGACACGTGATTTCCGTATAGTGTAGTAGAGCCTTTCCCCACGACAAACATTATATCTAAATATCCACATGGATGAAAGAATTCAAGGTTGGTAGGTAGTTTAAATTAACATGACACTAGAGTAACACAACGAGCTATTGGTGACGGTATAGGATCAATCCCAAGGGGAAAAATACAGAGACAATTCCTCGCAATTTTGAACCGAGGTAAGATGATGTCAACACCTGAGTTCAACCTTACCCTCCAAACTTCCACGCCACGCTAACGGGAGGACATTTGAAGTCATGACAGATTTAAAGTGCACAGCCCCCATGCATACGACGGTCTTTGGCTGGATAAGAACTCAAGGAAAGATTATTTTTGTCAAGATTCAAGTCAAATTTGACTAGGAGTCAAGCTAGGAAGACTGCGGGTTCCAGGATGGATATATACGTGTGTGTCTTTCAGAGGGTCTTCATAAAAACAAATTTGTCCTTAAAAACCAATAAATAGGACGGCGAAAGGCTGCATTCATATGTTTTTACAAGTCGAAACAACGTCAATAAACATTGACAGCGTTTTTCTACTCCACATCTATTCTAATATTCGCACTCTTATGCCCAAACAGCAAGACGAGATTTCCATTGGCAACAATGTCGGTTGATGCACGTATCAAGGTACAATTATCTGATTAATCAGTCCAAGCACTATGCACAAGTACAGTATGGCGCAATCCAATTTATGTCAACAAAATCGTCTCATCACAATCCAGTTAATTGTAAAGTTGTAGACGTGTGGAAGACATATTTTCAACTGTTCCGAATACCGCACCGATCAAATCTTAGTGACGTCCTGTACAAAGCAAAGCTAATTGTCTTCTTGAAACGTATTCTATTCCTCAATCCCTCTTTCCCTCTTTCATGGCATTTTTACTTGAAGTTTTCCTGCTTGAATTAAGTTCCTTGTGTATGGCACAGCTTGGCCAAATATGGTTTTCGCGCCATAAAACCCCCAAAATACCAACCAACTTTGCTGAAGCATTTTAGCTGCGGGTGCTGCAGCTTTACGAAACCATCAAATAGGGATCTTTGAACGCCCGCCATTGCTTATACTTTACATAGTTGGCGTTATTCGAGAGTTAAGATATCAGATGTGGCTCCCCAATATATTAAAAATAGTAACAAAACAGTCACAAGAAAAAATATATATATAACATGGGAGACAGGCTATTTATTCATTTTATAAAAGTTACGTTCATAGCTAGCGTATTGTATTTGTACTCAACTGTATTCTATAATTTCAAAGTTCTTAAATTACAACGGATTTTGTAAATGATACTGTTTTAACTGTTAAGTTGTAGATTTATGTAATTTAAAAGTGTGTGTTTTTATCTCTCCTATATGGTGAACGATTAAGAAACAATCTATCTTGTCAAATGAACTTCGTGGAAAGATAGGTGATCGATCTCATGATGTTTTACTACATTTTCCTCGATAGAACTATTAAAGTTCTGAAGAAAAGAGTGACTAAATGCTGTACACATTAGTATACAAGTCGTATGTCTCATCACTGTCCAAAATAGTGCTGAAATCCATGTACTAGTTATACATCCATCAAAAAATATTCAAAACAATATTCCATTCACACATTTATCCTCCTAAATAGTCATGTAGATCCTTTCCAAACATATAACACTAGGAAAATTTATTGTCAGATCTTCTGAATTCCCCGCCTAGCAATTTTATTAACTTCCAGCAGGAAACGAAACAGCTTATTCGAGACATAGATGACATCCTCATTTCTTTAAGAATAAGATAAAAACATAAAGCACTTTTAATAATTCCTTTCATAAGTTTTCATATTGAATTAGGAAATAACAAATTTTGGATTCCGAAGTTCACACGTTGCAAGGAATTTTGTAAATAATGCTGTTTTAATTGTTTTCCGATTTATGTACTATAAATGTGCGTTTTCATTCCTCCTATTGCACTTTTACAACTATTGTTGAGCACCTATCCTTCTACAACAGTGGTTGTAGAAGGATAGGTGCTCAACATGTCAGTTTGATAGAGATAGGCCGGTTTCTTGAGCTTTTAGGACCGCGGTTGCCCAGTTGGAAGAGCAACGGATTAGCAACAGGAGGGTTGAGAGTTCGACACTCGGTCCAGCCAAAGACCATCGTGTAAACAGGGGTTGGTGCACGCTAAATAAGTCATGGCTTCAAATATCCTCATGTTGGCATGGTGTGATGTTTGAAGAGTGGGGTTCCAGCACATGTGTTGACCCTGTCATCTGATCGTGGTTGAAAATTTGTAGGTGTTGTCCTCGGATCTTTCCCTTTGATATTGATCCCGGACCGTCACTGGTAGCCTGTTGTGCTGCTCCAGTGCGACGTTAAATAACTACCTCATGAGGCTTTACTTAATATCAATATTTGCACTTTTTTCGTCCAAACCTCAATGTACAATATCAAAATTCTTATCTTCCAATTGGACTACAGCGACCCTATTGTAAAAGGATAAGTGGACGGTTTCATGACAATATTTGGAATTTTACTTTCGGACAAACTTAAAAGCCAAATTTCCAAATCATTACCTTGATATAAATATTAAAGTTCTAAAGAAAACAGTAACTAAACATTGCAGGCAATATACAAGTCGTATGTCTTATCACTGTGTCCCAAACAGCTCTGAAATCTATATACATCCCCCCGTTGAAAAGTATTCAAAACAAAATTCCACTCATGATATCAATATTCATCTTCCCAAATATCCATCGCGATTCAGATCCTTTCAAAACAGCAAACTCGGGGAAGACTTATTGCCAACGCTTCCGAATTCACCGCCAAGCAACTTTTATTGACTTCCTGCAGGAAGCAAGACAAATGTTTCTCCTTGTCGAAGCACCAGAGCTGTGGGTGCCGCAGCTTGTGCGAGCCATCAAATGAGACTCGAGTCCTTGCTCTTTGCGGAAGCAATTAAAGGAGCCGGTGCGGGATTCATTAATCTTGGTCCGTTCCTAGTACGAAGCCCACCTGGGGTAGGAGGACCAAATGTGCCGCGTCATCAATGCATTGACTTAATTTATCAAAAATTGTTTTGGGAAGTGGTTAATGCTGTGGTGTTGCTTGCTAGGAAGCGTTCGCCGCGGATTCGGGAAGTGGATATGTAACGAGACCGAGACGCATAAGTGTGTTGAGGCTTTCTAATGAATTATTTAAAAGTTCTTGGCATAGAATTTTCTAGTGTTTATATTTTATGTGTCTTTCTGTCGTTAATTCAGTTTTTGATGTTCAAGACGAATTGCTTCTTATAGATGTCATGTTTATTTTGTATTGTTAAACCACAGATATTGTTCTAGTTTGATTTCGAGCTTGATTCTCAATATAAGTGGGTCTGTAAGGCACTTAATGCATTGACTTAATTGATCAAATGCTGGTTTGGGAAGTGGTTAATATTGCTGTGTTGCTTTACTAGTAGCGTTCGCCATGGATTAGGAAAGTGGATATGTTACTAGAGTGACAAGCACAAGTGTGATGATGCTATCTAATGTATTATTTAAAGTTCTTGCATGAGATTGGAGTTTGCTATTGTATATGTAAGTGATGCTATGTCATTGAGTTTTTTTATTTGCAAGATGAATTTCTATTCACAGTGGCATGTTTACTTTTGGTTGTTTAATTAAGAAGTATTATGTTTTAGTCTTATGTAGTCCATTTTACTCTTACTCGTATTAGTGGAAGTGCCACGTCTCATCAATATATTGACTTAATTTATCAAAACCTGTTTTGGGAAGTGGTTAGTGCTGTGGCTTGCTTGTTAGAGACCGATCTCCTCGCATTTGGGAAGTGAATATATTACGAGACAGATACGCATAAATGCGTTGATGCTTTCTAATGAATTATTCAAACGTCCTTGCATAGAATCGGTTGAGTTTGCTTTTGTTTACATTGTAAGTGATGTCATGTCCTTAATTTCAGTTTTGATGTGCAACACCAATTTATCTTCATAGTGGCACGTTTATTTTTGGATGTTAAACCGATAAATAGTGTTTTATTATTGTGTAGTATATTTTATTATTACTCTTATTAATAGAAGAGTCACGTCATCAAATCATTGACTTAAATTATCAAAAACTGTTTGGGTAAGGGGTTAATGCTGTGGTGTTGCTTGTAGCTGTCGCCATTGATTAGAGAAGTGGGTATGTTCAATGAATTATTTAAAAGTCCATGCATAGAATTGACAGAGTTCGCTTTTGCTTATATTGCAAGTGATATGTCGTTAATTCTGTTTTGATGCACAGCAGGAATTGATCCTCAAAGGTGGCATATTCATTTTTGGGTTTTTGAAGCAAAGAGTTATTGTTCTAGTTTCATGTAGTCGATTTATTCTGACTAATTAATGCATGATTGTGATGTAAAAGCATGTATAAGCCAACACAGTACAGAACTGTATTAAGAGCCATTGTACTAGTTTTAAATAGTTGATTTATTTTGATAATCATTGGTGGATGATTGTGATATTGAAGTGTCTATAAGTTAATCACAGTAGGTAATTGTGTAAACTAATGCGTTTTACAAATTCCGAAATTCTGGTGTTTGTTTCCCAACTTGCGCAATAAGAATATGTGGGGTTTATTGGAGCTTGCTTAGCTATCATCTTCCTTTATATGGAATTATACGGAATTTTAACTAAAAGTTCGACCAATACAACAAAGTGAAATCTGGTATTCCTTATTTCAATCCTTTTTTAATTATTCAATATGTCACAATAATCAAAATTTGGAGTTGTGTCTAGATATATTTTTTCGATTGGTCAAGTGATGAGTTAGTGTACTGCTTTGCCCTATACGAGGACAAATTCAAGGATTCAAATAAATAATACATTACAAAACGTGAAAGCAACTTATTTCCATACAGGTTATTGTAGTATATTTTTAAAGTGATTATTTTAATCCTGCAAATTAGTCTGTTGGATATTTTGTGGTTTCAGAAATTTTAGCTGAGTTTTGGTCAAAAGTTTTCAATTTCTTGAGACATTTTTAATGGCTGTTTGATACATTTAAATTAATTTGTTTAAACACCGGTTGAAAAAAAATTAATAAAGTGCAGCAAATAAATTGAGATGTTTCTTCTTGACATAAAAACATTTCCTGTGAAAGTATACATAAAAAATGGATAGTAAATGTTTTCTTATTGAAATATTGCGAAAAATCAATTGTAAATCACAATTATCCCATTTAAACTATTAAGTATTAAATCCTTGTTTATAAATGTTAATTATTAGAACATGTACCAGAAGCAAAGAAATTTAATTAGCAAACTCGTGCATTTTCATAAAATAAATTGCTAAATTTTCTTCCATTCAAGAGCTTTGTTTCTTAAGTAATTAAAAGTTTATAAACTATTCAAGGTAATCAAACAGAAGAAAAAAAGCCCCGTTTACATAAAATAAAACATGTGTACTTCTGATCCTGTCCAACAAAGAGTTGCCTTTATAGTTCAAACTAAAATTCATTGAAAACTTAGACGCGAAAAACCTACCCTTATTAATACGGTACTTAAATATTTTAATCAAGTGTTACATAATTAACCCCATTGTTTAGCTACAAAGCATCTTTTGCAACCCAAACAAAAAACAAAGTCAACAATGCACTTTAATATTGACACTCCCACCAACCTAACAACACCTAATAAGTGTTGCAATTAATCTGACTAATTAAATTCCTCCTAATTGTCTTCCCACTTCCAGCTAATCACATGTCTCACACACCACCGCTAACTGCAGAGCCAGACCTCGAAAACTGTTTCTTTTTCCCCCTCGAAGAAAATTTAATTTCAAAAGACTTCCGAAAACTAACTCTTAAAAATAGCGGGCGAAAGAAGAAAAAACCTCAGTCAACCCCCTCCCCCCCACGCACACACTCCTTCATATCTACATCAAAACTTAATTTTGCACTATGCAACATCTGTTTCCTTTCTCAAAAACGAAAAGCCGACGTCAAACCTTGGGGTTAGTACTCCTTACTTGGACTTATAGCCTATTTGCGTGCGTATTCCCGCTGGATAAGAGCGGATAGGGTCATCCCCCTCCAGTTCTACTTCTGTTAGTAATTTGTTAAAGCAATTTTCTAAACATGGATGGGTTTGAAAAGAAGAGGGAAGGATTCTTCCTCGCAAAAACCTTGGCAATAAACCACCGCAAGCAGACATCGGTATTGTTATCTATTTTCAATACACATCTGGCCTTGTTTAATACAGAGACCGGGTTGGCTAAGGTAAAGCGCCTAAGTCTTGGGATATTGCTTTTTTAGAATTATGTTATCCGAGCTGAAAGATATGGGTGGCATTGATTTCTTCTTGCTCCCGTGCGACCATAAACGGTATTTCACTTCGAATCACTTATCGATTGCTCAAGTTTATTCCGTTAATATACAGGTTTAATGATCTACGATGGAATATATTAGAAGTTCCATTCTGTGTTGTTAAAATCAATGCGGAGGAAGTGTCTAAGGCTTAATATGTTATGATTTTCTACGGTGTTGACTGTTTTACCTCTGCATACAGGATGCTTTATTGAAGTTTTGGATGAGCATAAATGTTTATTTTGCCACCAGACTTTTTGGAAATGGTAGGCTCACCCATACTTTTGAAATAAAAGGAAATTAACTGTTGTAGTCATTAAACAGGGATATTTAGAGTGGCAGCATATTCCAATTGATAGATATAACATTGGGTTAAACCAATCTCTGTGGGAATTATAGTGTACCCAAGAACTCAACATTTTTAACATTGATTACGTTTGGTATCATTCAATTGTAGCAATAGACTTCAAACAAATCGGGATTTTGAGGGCCAACTTACATTTTCTTAGGCAGACAGCGAAAAGCAAAGGGCTATTGGTGACGGTCCGGGATCAATCCCGATTGGAAAGATCCAAGGACAGTGCCTCGTAATTTTGAACCACGGTCAGATGTCAAGGTCAAAACCTGTGTGTGTGTGTGTGTGTGTGAGCTGGCACCCCACTTTCCTAACTTCCACACCACTCCAAAGTGAGGACAGTTGAGGCCACGACAGATTTAAAGTGCACAAGTTTCAGTCGAACAGACCACTTACATTTTGGAAAATCAAAAGAAATAAACTGCGGTCAATATACTGGGATAGGCAGAATGGCATCATATTACAATAGATACATCGATACATAACATTGAGTTAACCAAGATTATGAGTCTTGTAGAACTCGTCATTTTTACCATTGGTTACGTTTTGGATTATCCAATTCTGATAATAGTCTCAAATGAACCTTATTTTTGTTTACTGGTGTATATTTAGAAGTCTTGTTCACAAAATTTAAGCATTATAGCAATAAACCCTAAGCCATCTAACGAGAATAGTGGACATATCGTTTGTATGCCACGCGGTATACCCCTAGTTAAAATTCCGGTTTGTAAGCCCATGTGTGTTCGTGATTATCCTTGTTTAGAATAACGGTGGCTTATCCACTGGGTGTTCATTCACAAAGAGCCATCACTTTGCTCTTGTAATTCTGAAGGTTGAAGAAATCAGTGGTCAAGCATTAGAAATGAAATAGACATATAAACAATCCTAAGTAGACATGTTATCAATATTATAACCTGTTATCAATATACATTTATTTTTGATTAATCAAAAGGCAGGATTGGTTAGGGTGGACCGTTTAAGATTTGAGTATTATTTTATCCGAGTTGAAAACGATGGCTGGCATTGATTTCTTCTCCTGCCAGCTAGCTCCCTTATACAGTATTTTATGTTGGATCACTTATCGATACTTAAAGTTATTCTATTGCAATACAAGTTTAATGGTCCATGATGGGATATATTAAGAGAAGTTCTATGCTGGTTTGGTAAAATCGATGTACAGGATGTGTTTCGAGTGGTTGTATAGCACGTAATATATATACTTGGATATACGTGTGTTACTTGAATATAATGATATTCTAATATCTTTAGCTGGCATGTTTATTTAAAAATTTATATCCTAAAGGAAATAGTGGGTCAACCATTTCGTAATATCATAGGAAGTAAGCAGAACCATATATTAGTAGAAACAAATGGCCATTATTCCATTATATATTTAGTGATCAGGCGAGTATTAAAACTTGACCAATTTGTATTACAGTATTTTCAATGTACTTACATAAAGGGATACATTGTATTTTGTTCAGAAGGACCAAACTACACATTTTATTACAATTTTAATTTCCATCCTTATCTCACTTTCTTAAAGTCTGTTAACCCTTCAAGTGGTTTTGACGGGATATCTCTTCAAAAAAAGATCTGACCAATTTTGCGAGAAAACGAGATACGTGTTCACCAGGATATTGCCGAGTTTTTGATGACGACGAGATCAAGGTCTGGTTAGTTTTTAAGCCTTCCAAGGAAGTTTCGTTGAGATATCTCGTCCATGAAGATCCAGCCAATTTTGTTAATGACGAGATATCTCATAAATATACTGCCGATTTTTTGACGATGAAGATATCAAGATCTGGTCAGTTATCTTCTAATGATGATGTATCTCGTCAATCAGGAACTGGTCACTTTTTGCTAATGACGAATTAGATCGTTGAAACCTCCACCAGGAGGGTAGTTAAGGACGATATATCTCATCCATTAAGATCTGGTCAGTTTTGTTAATGACCGAGGTACTTCGTCGAAATAATCTCCAGGAGGGTTAAAAATTCAATGAAATTCTGTATTTATTTATTTCATAAATAACGACAGGAACGTATTTTAGAAACATAAATAGGTGTTTCCTAAAGAACCAGCAAAGAATAAGCAATGTTTCATTTTCAACGAACTTTAGAATTGCTCAGAAACTATCTCTCGAAATTTTTTCACCACATTCTAATAGCCAACACACAAAAGCTTTCCAGCGCATTTATTTCAGTCGCCCATTTCCAAAGCAGTTCCGCAATATGTCGCAAAACTGAGCGGGCATTGTTCTTAATAAACAAATTACCTTTGTGTCGAAGCGTCCAACACAGAACTCCGAAATCTCTTCCGTTATTATTCATGTTAATTCGGTTCCATTTAATTAAGGCAATTAGCAGTAGTTCCATGCGAAATGGAAATCTCATTTTCGGAAAAATGACACTTTTGAAAGCGCTTGGAAGAAGACTCAGCTCAAATCGATAAGCGACACTCAACTCAGCAAGTCCTGGGAAAGTGCTTTACTGCTTACAAAACTAGTTCATTGATTAAATACGACACTTTCATATCCTTTCCAAGTGGTTCTAGGGTATGGAAGCTATTATCCGAAATTATCCTTCATTTGTTCATTTAAACTCACGCATTTCGATAGGGGTTTTAAAGTAAAATATTTGCTCTGTTTTTTATTTTATCTTGCAGATTCAATAACGGAAGTTTTCACATTTTCAATCAAATGTGAGTGATTTTTCGATAAATAACAAAAGAATTCAGTCGCGTTTTATAAACCCCGGATACAATTATTGTTTGCTTTTGGCATTAAAGGATGTTATTGATAGCTTTGCAAATATGGTTTTATTTCGTCTTGGATTTATTGAATTTATGATAGTCCATCAGTTTCATGTTATTATCTTTTTTGAGCTAGCTACTACATTTTGGAGGCTGGTTAAGTTGTTTACCAATTAGACTAGTACTAAACAATTTTTGTTTGATTTTAACATTAAAAGATGTTATGGACAGTTTTGAAAACATAGTTTGATTTCGTCTTGGTTTTATTGAATTTATGATAATCAATCAGTTTCGTGTTATTTAATTTTTTGTGTTAGCTACTAAGTTTTTGAGTCTGATTAAGTTAGTAATACAATTAGAGTATTACTTAGCAATTATTGTTTGACTTTAGCACATTAAAGGATGTTATGGATATATATGGATACTATGGATATAGCTTTGTGAATATGGTTTTATTTCGTCTCGGATTTTCTCAGTTTACTCATGATAAACCATCAGTCCTATTTTATTAACTTTTTGTATTAGATACTAGAATTTAGAGTTCTTCTAATTGGCTTTGACGAGATACCTCGTCTAAGACCGTGTCAATTGTACTAATGACGAGATTCGTCGTCGAGACAAAACTGACCTATTCTCCCAAGGGGAATTACGATCCAACTAGGAAAAGAAAATAGCCCCTTGCCTAGAACTCGTGACAGTGTGGAACAGGTTTTTGAATCATAGGCTGGCCCTTCAGAGTAGTTTCCGACACAAAGACAAATCACCAAGAGGGTTAAGTTGTTTATCAATTAGACTACTGTTAAACAATATTTGTTTGTCTTTGGGATTAAAGGACAATGGATAGAGTTTCAAACATAGTTTTATTTTATCTTGTATTTACTGAATTAATTTGATAGTTCATTAGCTTAAAGTTATTGACTGTTTGTATCTGCTAATAGATTTTAGATTCTGGATTAGTTGTTTTTATTCAAGTCAATTAGATAATGTTTAATTTTGGCTTTACAGGATGTGTTATGGATAGTTTCACAAAAATATTATTTCATCTTGAATTTACTGAATTTATTTCATCTTGAATTTACTGAATTTATTTCATCTTGAATTTACTGAATTTATTTCATCTTGAATTTACTTAATTTATTTCATCTTGAATTTACTGAATTTATTTCTAACAGTTCATATTTTAATTTTATTAGCTTTTTGTGTTTCCTCCTAGAGTTTACACTCTGAATAATTTGTTTTTATGTGTTAGGCTATTATTAGTTAGTCAGATACATTTTACAGAATTTATGAAATGTGTGTAGGGATATGAGAATACTTTTAACATCGTAACTTATTCCACGATAGTTGTCATCTATTTCATATGAGATTTATGTCACTCGCGCGTTAGTTTTCTGCCACTAAATTGCCTAAATTGCCCACCTATCATGTAGTGGTGGATCAAGTCAGTTTGAGTACCTAGATGCAGATAATTTTGTGAGTCCAATTGTCCTGAACATTCTCAGGTTTCCCAAATTATGTTTTACTAAAATCTCGGGATATTCAGGACACTCGGTCAAAATATTTCAAAATCGATAAAAAATCTGAGAATATCAGAGAATCGACCAAAATATATGTGTCTAATATTACTTAAATCGCAAATTAAATTTTTAATGTTAAAAGCAATAAACTTAATTTAATTAACTATATTAATTCATTATAAATAAACACTTATGCTAAATGAATTATAAGTAAAATTAACTGAACTAGCAACCAAAATAATCGAACTGATTCCCATTAAAAGTAATTTTCCCTTCGGGATTGATCCCGGACCGTCGTCATAGCCCATTATGTTGATCCGACGTTTATTAACTACCTATCTACTCATCAAAAGTATAATTTATAAATGAAAATTTTCAACTTTTCTCAACATTTCATCACACTTTCATGGTGAATCTTACTTATTTAGTTTTTAGACTCATTAAAATCGTCGTAGATCCCCTATTAACTGATCCTCCATTGGGATTTTGTTATTGTTTATCTACTGACACTAGTTTGCTAACTATGTTTTACGGAAGTCATCAGTGTAAGAGTAGTAACGTGCAGCAACTGTTTACCGCACGATTTACATCATAACCTAAGGAGCAAAATGCTGTTATCTGTTTCATAGTTTCACTTTTGTTCTTTGCTGTTAGATCTTATTACATGATTATGCTATCGGGTTTGCTTGTTTCTACTAGTTAGCTAGCTATATTATGCATAAGTTATGAAAATAATAGTACCACCAGAAAAATGCAAACCGCATTTTCAGAAAAATAACTCTTCCGAACTCTGCAAAGGAGACAGTCTAAATCGATTGGCGACACTCTCCACTCAGAAAGGCATGCAAAGTGCTCTTCTGCTTGCATTGAGGTCCTTGCTTACCCCAGTCCATTGATTAAATATGTCACTTTCATATCCTCTCCAAGTGGTTGTGGGGTACAGAAGCTATTATCCGAAATGTCCCACTTCATCCATTCATTTAAGAAGACTCGAGCATTTTGAATTAGTTTTAAAATAAAATGCTTGCTTCGGCGTTTGATTGTTATGCACGTTCAATAACGGAGGCTTTCACGCTTTCAATTAAATGTGATTGAGTTTTCGATAAATTACAAAAGAACTCAGATTGTTTTAGCTACCTTCGGATAAGTAGCGCTTGATTTTTGGCTTGAAATGGTGTTATGGATCTCATTTCTAATGTGATTGTCGAAGTTTTTAGTGACTATCCATTAATTTGTTGTTTTCCCTTTTTTGATATCTCAGACTAAATGTAGAGTCTGATTTTATAATCATTGATCCTTTTTTGCTGTTTAGTTAAGTGTGTTTCATATTAGTTATGAGAGTAAAAGTGAGACGAAGTAGTTATATCCATACTAAAAATATATTAAATTTTAAGAAACCTATGCCACTACAATTAAACTATGAAAAGCTTCGATAATCGTAAATTGCACATTTTCTAGTTACACTCTAGTTTAATTTAAGAATGATTATCAGCTAAAGTAATATCGGTGCTTGATATAAAATTCAATTACCTTAGCTGCCAACATGTAAATGTACTATCTTTACAAGTGACTATTCAAAATGATATGTAACAAAAAAGATTTTTAACCCTCCTGGTGGTTGTCTCTACGAGGCATCTCGTCATTAGCAAAATTGACCAGATCTTGATTGACGAGATATCTCGTCATTAGAAGAAAACTGACCAAATCTTGAACCCGTCATCATAAAAAAATCAGCAATCTCTTGATAAGGAGATATCGCATCAGTAAAAAAATTGGTCAGAACTTGATGGGCGGAATATCTCGTCAAAACTATTCGAAGGTTAAGTATGGTATATTATCTGGTTATTTTTATCATTGTGTACATAAATTATTTTGTCAGCATAAAAATATGCAATTCAAAGTAATGAGTAGAAAAGAACATAATCATGAATAGTTATATGCAGTAGAATTTTGATTATCTGAACTATGGTTAACCGAGTTTCGGTATTATCCGAGCCAAATTGATATTGAGTTTTCTTCTAATCTTTAACTTTATGAATTTTTCAGTAGCAGTAGTATAGTATAGTAATTTTTTGTGTGTATTTCGTATAGGCTGTTTAATGTTACTGTCCATATTCTATGATTTCTGATTATCCGAGGTGGCCTCATTTACCACATTTCCTCGGATAATCAAGGTTCTACTGTTTAGTAACTACATATTTAATAAATACCGAAAGAATCTCAGCAAACGTAGTTTTTAAACTCATGCTAAATAGTTCAAAACTTAGAACTAGCTAAGTGCTGAAAAAACATCAGTCATTATAGATAAGGCAATTTCTAACAAAAATGAACCAACACTTTCCAAGATATGTATCTCTTATTTATGTTTAGGGCCGTGGTAGCCCAGTTGGAAGAGCGACGAGTAACTTTGGAACCAGAGGATTGCAAGTTTTAAACACGGTCCAACCACATTTCGTTTTGTACACGAGGACTGGTGCACGTCAAATATATCGTGACCTCAAATGTCCTCACGCTGGCGTGGTGTAGAAATTTGGAGAATATGGTGGCCAGCTCAGGTATTGTTCTCGTCATCTGACCGTGGTTCAAAATTACGAGGCATAGTCCTTGGATCTTTCTCTTCGAGATTGATCCTGGACCATCGCCAATACCTCGTTGTGTTGCTCCAGTGAGACGTTAATTTACTACCTACCTGCCTTTTAGTTTGCAATTGATTTTATGACTGATACCCGCAGTGATTGTAAAAGAAAATGGCTACTGACTCGTTTTTATGTTATTTACTTTTGAAAAACTCAGTAACAAAGCCATAAAATCATTGGTCAAAAAGAAAAGTAGATTTCAATGAAACAATTACGGCTCTTGACTTTGGAAGTAGAATTATTGATTAAAACCTAATTAACCAGCGTTTCTGTAATAGCCCTTGTCTTCCCTTAATTCGACGAAAATCTATATTAAATAAAGGAAATTTCATTTTTCTAACGAGTATCTAAGAACCATTTACAAACAGTTAACTTCCAATTATAGCGCTAAATAGCTCGTCAGCCGTATCATCATTATGGGAAGTTTTTTAACATTTTAATTTCTCAAAATGCCGTTTAATAAAGTTAGCATTTGAATTTATTAAATATTCAATTTCGAGTGCCTCAATTAGGTCTGAGATTTACAATCATTATATAATGTTCCTTAAGTGATCCTTAAGCCAATTTCCATAAAATATTTAGCGTCTCTAAAACTAACTGAAAATTAATGCATATAAATCTTTAATGAATAATGAATAGCGATCTTCGAAGTTAAAGTGCTTAGTAAATCGGTGAATGCGTTAACAAGTTAAGTATTTTAATTAATCTAATTTTGACTCAGAAGGGGTTAGTAAGTTAAATAATCAACAGCTGATGGTTACCAATGTTTATTTGACATTGAAGTTGAAATATACATATTTGATGCTCAATTAATTGATTTTATAGTAAAATAATTCGTCTACCAAAAGTTTGGCGATATTTTGTAGCTCTATTTCCAGACTATCCAATCATAAAGTAAAATTATTATTATAGAATATATTACTATTCTTTTGTCAGGTGCATCCTGGGTGTATTTTTCTCTTCTGTGTCAGTTAAACTTCCATTGGGTGTGTGTCTATTACTTGATATACTTGTCTTGTATCTGGCGCAGCATGGCCAAATATGGTTCTTGCGCCAAGAAACGCCAAAGCCAACCAACCATTATTATTATTTAGTTCTGTATTATCCATTTTTAAAAGGAATTGTGTAAAAAACCGCAACCTTCACAACATTTTACAGAAGGTTATAAGTGAATTCTATTAAATCGATGCTCGATAAATATTATTTTTAGACGTATGGCTAATGCAGTAAAAACGACGAAATGTACCATGTAATGTACTTTTATTTATAACACACTGTGCTATCTATTTTATCTTTTCTTAAACAAAGCATCGGAGCATGTCATAACAGCAAAATATTTTGCCTTTACTATTGCATTATGACGATTACATAAATATGTAACGCACACAAATTTTTGGAAGGAAACACGTTATAATAAATATTTTATCTCCTGAAAACAAAGTATTCACTTTTCATGCGTGCTTTTTAACAAAAATTGTATTATATTTTACTTAAAACTCACCCACTCTACTAATAGTTCTGCTTCTTTTAAATACAGATCCAAATACGTAAAAGCATTCGTAACACATCAACGGGTGCTTACAAACGAAGTGAGAAAATCAATTTGTGCTTACGAACAAAGTAAGCACATCAATGTGTGTTACGAATGAAAATTGCATTACATTTTATTTAAAAATATCTAATCTACGCATTGTTGTGCTACTTTGAAATACAGACCCAAACACTTGAAAGTATTCGTAAGCACATTAATGTGTGCTTACGAGCAAAGTAAACACATCAATGTGTGCTAGCTACAAACGAAAATTGTCTTATCGTTTATTTAAAAAAATCATCCAATCTACATAGTGTGCTACTTTTAAATACAAACCCAAACACGCAAGTACATGGTAAATAAATGTGGTTGCTTATTCTAAGATCCATATCCGGGTTTTTAAATCAATTCTCAAATCGCTTAATAGATTAATATTCTTATTATTAAACAAGCTTAAAATAAAAAAATGAAGATAAAAAATAAAGTACAGAAAAATCTCTGGAAAGTATTGCTTTCATTATTTCCAATTAGGTGACATATTTCCAATTAAACAAGTGTATTTTTCCTCAGCGACGAAAGAAGTACACGATGACAAATTGAAATCGGTTGAAGAAATAACAAAATTGATTGAAATAAGCAGGGCTGCAAAGAAAATAACAACGCACAAAATACAGCCTTGAAAGAAATTTAAAGAACAATTTGTTTGTTTCCTTCTTTAAAAAGTAAAGAAAGACCGAAAATTCCGCTGAAACGTCAGATTGCAGTAAATCTTATTACGGACCCCTTTCCCGTTTTCCTAATTTAAGTAATGGCTCTAAAAAAGCTGGAAAAATTATCTATCTCCTTTTTTGCGTTACAAATCTGACTTGTTTTCGTCCTTATCGATCTAACATAGATTGCATTAAGCGACAGTAGAATGTGCCAACAACGTAAAAGCTGAATCTACGCTCCCTCTTCCTAAGCGCTTAATGATGATAAATTCCGCACGGGCAAACCAAAGTGCAGCTTAGGTAAACAATACTTGTCCGTGGTACAATCGCTGAGCAAGGGAGAATTTTCCCGATTTTTCAAGGAAAACTTTTCCAAAACCTGGCAACAAATCGGGTTAAATTAAAAGTAATAGGGACGCGGGCTCGACTGAATATTGTTAATGGTTATTTATTGTGAAATGCTATCATTGGTAATGATTAAGAGTTGGACAGAGACCAGGTATTTATCATGCTTTTGGTGGCATTCTCCTTGTGTATTTGAGACACTTACAGAACTGTTGTATGTATAAGATTCGTGGTTTTATTTTTCGTCTTAGCATATTATGCCTTTGTGACTTGATTTATTTTGAGACGTTAAGTGAAATATTTTTTCTTTTCTTTGTTGCAATATCCTTCCTTAAATTCAAAAGTACATCAGTAGTTTCAGCGTCTCGGGTGTAATTTATATTTGTACCTCCAATTACATATATGCATGAAAATGATTCATAATACATGGACATTTTACTTGAATAGGAGGTATTCAGGGGTTTCCTTTACCCAATTTAAGACAATTTATTAAATTAGTTTTAGCTCTTCAAATTATTCCGTTTCTAGCATATTCTGCTTTTGTGACTTGATTTATTTTGAGATGCTTTGATGTTAAGGAAAATGTTTTTTCTCTTCTCTGGTGTTTACATATCCTTCCCTCAATTCAAAAGTATGAGTATAGAGTTTCAGCGTCTCGGGTGTAAGTTATATTTGTACCTCCAGTTACATATATGCATCAAAATGATTTATAATGCTTGGGAATACAATTTGAATAAGAGATATTCATGGGGTTTTCCTTACCCAATTTAAGACAATTTGTTAAATTAGTTTTGTCTTTATACTATTCCGAATTTTACGATATTTTATTGACAGTGACTGGGTACTTATCATGCTTTTGGAAGCTTGTCCTGCATTTGAGACACTTAGGGAACTGTTCGTCTCGTATGTATTCGTGGTTTTATTTTTCGTCTTAGCATATTATGCCGTTGTGACGACTATTTATTTTGAGATACTTAGACGTTAAGTATAATACACTGCTGGCCACCCAAATTGCAACACCAAGAAAGACAAGAGATATCACAACAAAATTTATTTTGTAGATAACATGTTGACCAAGTATCAAATGATTAAATTTATAGACTTCTATGAAGTGTGATTCCTGCCAAAATCAGTAGCCAGAGTAGCCGCCATTGTTGGAGATCACCGCTGCCACACGCCTCGGCATTGATTCAAAGAGACTTTGGATGTGTTCTTGGGGTACAGCAGACCAAGCAGCTTCCACACATTGCCAAAGTTGATCTGGTGTGGCAGCTGGGGATGTATTCTGGGTCAATCGTTGAGCAACCATGGACCACATGTTTTCTATCGGCGAAAGATCCGGAGAGCGAGCTGGCCAGGGAAGCAATTCAATCTGGCGATTGACGAAGAACCCTTGGACAATGCGTGCCACGTGTGGTCGCGCATTATCCTGTTGAAATATGGCTGTGGGCAAGCCCTGAAGGTAAGGAAGGACAACTGGCTACAACACCTCGGAGATGTAGCGCTGGCTGTTTAAAGTACCGGCAATGCGTACTAGAGGAGTGCGAGAGTGATATTCAATACCGCCCCATACCATAATACCCGGTGCAGGACCAGTGTGGCGGTGCATAACGCAGCTGTTCAGCATCCTCTCTCCACGATGTCTCCAGACTCGAATCCGACCATCGTGGTGTTGCAGACAGAAGCGTGACTCGTCAGTAAAGACAATTTCATTCCATGCTGCCGTCCACATCCTTCTTTCATCGTACCATTGGCGGCGGAAACGTCTGTGGTTCTGCGTCAAGGGTAGACGAAGCAATGGACGTCTTGCGGACAGACCACTCTGCTGTAAACGGCGTCGAATGGTACGCGCAGACACTGGATGATGCGGTACAGACTGAATGTGCTGTGCTATGGTTCGTGATGTGGCTGAGCGATCCGTCACTGCCATACGCACAATATGCCTGTCATCACGTGAAGTGGTGCACTGAGGTGGATGCGATCGAACACGTCGGTCCGTCGTACCCTCCTGCATCCAACGATCACATATCCGCATTACAGTTGTTTGGTTTCGTCCAACACGACTACCGATTTCACTGAAAGATAATCCACAATCTCGGTAGGCCACCATCCTTTCTCTGTCGAACTCGGATACTTGATCAAAAGATGATCGCTGTTTTCTACGAGGCATAATTGATCGTTTTTTTGAAAAAACCACAAGAAAAACACAATTGTCGTACTTGAAATCGTCGAAATCTCCAAGCCTTAAATAGCGCTTTGAAGTGGCGCCACAGGCGCGCGTGATGTGCGTCTGCGTTGAAATTCTAATCATTTGCATATCTCACCTCCGCTAATGCATGTTGTAAATTTCATATTATTTGCATGCTTCCTTCAGGGTGTTGCATTTACGGTGGCCAGCAGTGTAGTTTTCTCTTCTCTGATGACACCTTAATACCTTTCCCCTGCTGCAAAAGTGTTTGATGAAATTTTCAGGTCTCTGGTGTAATTTATATTTGTACCTTCAGGTAACAAAATGATTTATAATACTCGGAATTTTAATCTAATGAGAATATATTCAAAGTTTTATCATCCATTTAAAAACAATTTGTTAAATTTAGTTTTAGACCTTCAAATTATTTAGAACTGTATGATACTTTAATGACAGTAAGCTGATACTTTTTATGCATTTGGAAGCTTGTCCTTGTGTATTTAAGACACATGCAGAACTTTCGCGACTTATGTATCCGTAATTTTATCTTTTGCCTTAGCATATTGTTGATTGATTTTGAAATACTTTGACGTTAAGTGGAATAATTTTATCCTTTTACGATATAAAAATATCCTTTACTTGCTACAAACGTAAATGAAGAAATTATTTCCAGTCGTCTGTGTTGTATTTATATTAGCATCTTCAGATATAAATACTTCAAAGTGATTTATAATGCATGTAATTTTATTTAACTGAGATGTTCAGAATATCATATAACTATGCATTTTAAGAAAGTTCATGGAATTAATTTTAGCCTTTTCGGCTATTCACATTGATGATATTTAATTGCTATTATTAACCTTATTACAAAATATAATACAATAAATCTGCAGTCAACGTTTCGACGAGATATCTTGTCCACCAAAACCTGCCCAATTTTGCTAATGACGAGATGTCATCACGATATTTCTAATTTCTTGATGAGGATGAGATCAAGATCTGCCCAGTTTTCTTCTAATGGTGAGTAACGAGATATCTCGTCCATCGAATTTGTTCAGTTTTGCTAAGGACGAAATGCCTCTTCGAGGCAACTACCAGGAGGGTTAATTTATTTTATTGTAGTTTTTCATGTGACTTAGAGGGCCACACGCAGCCCGCCCTCTAAGGTAATCACTTTAAATTGCAGTACAATTACCACCTTTACCACTTTGCAGGCCCGCAGATCAGTCTTCTAAACAACACCAAACCGATGTTTTTGTAAGCAACAACACACAGTCATTACGTCTCGCAGTACAGCATTCTCCAGACCATTTTACAGTAGGAGGACTTATAATTATTCCTGTAAAGCAAAGTTTCCCCTCCGCTGAAAACTTCTAGACGCGGCCTCGGATACCTGTCAACGTGGAGCCCTCATTAATTTAAAGCTAGGTGCGGTTTCCACAAAAACTAAAACCGAGCAGCTTTCCAGAAAGCGTAATTAATTTCCAGCAGTCACTACGAGGATTGGCGAACGTGTCAAATTAGAAGTTTGATGCGGAGAACTTCTGCGCGGGTGGAAAGTTCTTCGCAGGCAAAAATAATTAAATCAGAATGGGGTCTGAATGGGAGGGTGATTTGTACAGATAGATGAGTCGTTTTTGCGGCTTATGACCACTGTGGAGATGTCATTAGGTGTTTTTTTTGAAAACTTACTGTAATTATACCGATGCCTGTGGAGACTTTCGATGTCATTTGGGTACTTTAAAATTTGGGTTCTACATTTTTTTTGTGTGACGAATTTAATTGATGTAAGTTATCAACAAGAAAACAGACTTCACGGGTCAAACTACTTAAATTCGACTTTTGCATTTCTAAATGCATTGCAATTTTTGGTTTTATTTGATTGTGTTTTCATGTAACCTCGGCACCATTCATAGGATACCATAGTTAAACAAAGGGGGCATCATTGAACCAAATGGGGATACCGAGGTACAACAAAGGGGTATCATTGGGCCCACCGGAGTTCCAAGGTATAACAAAAGGGTATCATTGGGCTACAGAGGGGTACCATGGTACAACAAAGAGCATCATTAGGCCACATGGGGTACCATTTTACAGCAACGGGATGTCATTGGACCACAGAGGGTTAACATGGTACAACAAATGTGATATCATTGGGATACAGAAGGATATCATGGTACAATAAAGAGAGTACCATTAGACCACATGGGGGTACCATGATACAACAAACGGGGTACCATTGTGCCACAGGCGAGTACTATGGTACAACACAGGATGTATCAGTGGGCCACAAAGGGGTACGATTAGGCCTCAGTGGGGTACCGTGATAAAACAAAGGGGTTAAAATTGAGTCACAGGGGTATCATGTACAACAAAGAGGATATCCTTTGTCCACACGGGGGTACCACGGTACAACATAGATGGTATCATTGGGCCACACAGGAGTACCATGACACAAAAAAGGGGTATCATTGGGCCTCAGAGGAATACCACGGTACAATGACAAAGTTATCATTAGGGCACAGGTGGGTACCATGGTACAACAAAGGGAATATCATTTGGTAAGATGCGGGTATCTCGTACTACAAAGAGGGTATCATTGGGCCAAAAGAGGGTACCATGGTACAACAAAGAGGCATACATTACATTCTTGGGTCCGAAAAATTCAAGCATGAATCGAATATATAGATAAATTATTAAAACAAGAAAGTAGAATTTACAATTAAAAATAAAATACAGAGAATGAAAAAAAGAAAAAATCACGAAGAAAAAGTAGGCAATACGGATATTTCTTCCCAATAACAATGAAAAAAATTTAGCAGACAGCGCAGGGTACTGATGTGGATAGTTGGCATTCATAATGTACAATAAACTAATGACGCTTAGAAACAGTAGGCAATTTCGCAGTTTCATTTCTATATCTATCCCCTATATTCTTTCTAGTGCTTATAACTTTGGAAATAATAAGAAATGGCTACTTGCTACTTAGAAGCCTGAAATTTATTGAAAGTTATTTGTCCAGTATATCTGAAATATTGGGATCCTGATGAATAAATTTTATAATGTGATTCAAAAGCGCAGGAATTATCGAATATATTACATGGCAAATTCATTCACGTTAGAAATGAAATATTTCGAATTTTTCCTAGATGGCTGGTCAAGAAAGAATTGTTTTGAATACATTCGATCCGAATAAAAGAAATAAACTTTTCGAAGGTTCACTCTGAAATCTACAAAGAACACCAAGCGCAAAAAGACTCTTGGGAAAAGAAACTAAAAACAAAACATTCGGCCAGGAAACTCAATAACCTAAGAATATTACTTCAGAAATATTTCATACATTCCTTCTGTTTCAATATTCAGCTGAATGAAAAAACGCACAGACTACTCAGTATTCAAGGCACGCCTAACGGTTTTCCGCTTATTGGTTTTCAGTATCTTAAGTGCAGTGACAGATGTGCTTTTTGGTAAAAGATAACGTCGTGTATTTAAATTTTGTTACTTATGCCTCAGTACATTCAAAGGAAGATATGGCTTTCCTTTTTCTGTGTTTTTACTGATTCGTTTATTTTTGAAAATCACGTACTGACATTTAAAATAGCAATGCACGGTTTCTATCCCAGGGGGAAAGTAAAAAGTTCCTTGCTTTACTTATTTTCGTTTTGTGTAACCTAAGATGAGGTTGATGTTTTAAGTAGAGCTTTTTAGGTACTTGAGGTGAAATTTGGGAAATCGAGTTTCAAGTCCGGAGGAAATTGAGTCTTATTTCACCTTAACGCTTTCGTTAAAGACTCGGTATGTTGTATTTCCTTGGTGAATATTCTGCAAGATATGACGCATAAATGAAATGCAAGGCCAGCACTGAGGTTGTTTACAACCCTGTGTACTACGTTACTCCTGGTGTTTCTCGTCTTTATCAAAAATCACCAGATCTTTATGAACCAGATATCTCGACATAAGAAAAATGACCAGATCATTATCGCATCATCATAAAAAATTTGCAATATCTTGATATCTCGTCATTAAAAATGGTCAGATATTAATTGGATGGGTTATCTCTTCAAAACCACTTGGATGGTCACATAAAAGTGGTGTCTGTATTGATGTTCAAGAGAGGGGAAACAGAAGTATATATTATTGCTCAATATTGCTTAATTCTCATATTCCATTGACGGACTATATTTACATTTTCGATATTAATTTTCTACTTTCTTCAAAATTTAATATACTAGAGGTGTCGGATAAAAGCGTGGCTAGGACATCTTTTGATTTCTGAACATCCTGTTCGTATCGTATGTTTTATTTTATACCAATATTTTTAGAAGTTTTGTGGACAACAACACTAATTTAGCAACTACCAATGATTACTTTAGCTTTGTAGGTATGCCATAAAAGTATGAGAATAATGTTATTATTTATTTATAACTATCAGAACCGCACATAGCATATACGCGTAAGGTTTATAACCTTCCAAGTGGTTTCTATGAGATATCTCAACCATCAAGATCCGACCACTTTTACTAATGATGAAATATCTCGTCATCAAGAATTTCCGATCTTTTTATGATGACGAAATCAAAATCTGGTCAATTTTTTATAATTACGACACATGTTGACCATAAATATTTGAATAGTTTTGCTAATGACGAGATATCTCGACGATGCAACCACCAGGAGTGTTAATTGCTTATATTTGTTGTTGCCAGTGTCATTACGGAAATTTGATATCTTATTTAAATCCAATTATAATGAAGCATCGGTATGTGCATTTTATTCCACCGAATAAAATAAATCAAAAACATGAAGTAGTATTTCGTGTATTTCTTATTCGTTACAATTTACGTTGTAATGTACTTGTTATTCTTCCAAGAGAGATGGACACCCATGGAGGAATTGAACATGCGCTTTCTACAATACTCAAGTTGTTAACGCATTAGGCAAACCCACTGAGCTATGGAAACAACCGTACTCTTGACCATCATGGTGGCTGTCTCGACGAGATATCTCGTCATTAGAAGAAAACTTGCCTGATCTTGAACTCTTTATCATTAAAACATCGGCAATATCTTGTCATTAGCAAAATTAAACAGATATCTTGTTTTATATAACTTATAAAACAAGATATCTCGTCAAAACCACTTGGAGGGCTAAGAATATGGATTTGAGAGAAAATGAGATTCACTGATATAGGTAGTAAGTAAGAAGGAAATAATACAGGAGACATTATTGTAACGAAAATTTCAATAAAGAAAACAATAGTTGGGTATGTTGGTAATTGAATTATTGTCACACTGAAGCAACATAATAGTTAGGACAAGGAAAGGATGGAACAAATATAGCTGATGAAACTATCATTAAGTAAATTTTCGAATGCATATATTCACATGCATTACACATGAAGCATGTAAACACGAAATGTAGACAATCCAGATATATAAAACCCTAAAAGTGGTATAGCTGAAAAATTTCCTTTTCATCGCACAATGATTTTCAGATCGCCTTATACATTATGTAACAACGGGTATGCGGTTTTTCTCAATTTTCTTCATGAGGCGAGTTCATTTTTCGTTCGTCTGTATAAAAAGCATGTTTTTTAAAGGGAGAGGGCAGGGAAAACAAATGGTTTTGACTCGCTAACGTGTTCAATGCGAAACTGATTGCATTGATGTTTTATATCCGTGTTTTTTCTTTCTTGTGGTTGAAGCAGCTGCTACTGGAAATCATTTTGGAATTGTGTTGATTTTTTTCTCAATGTTTGCTCTTCAGTGGGTCAGAATTGTGATGCATTGAAAAAAGTTTATTGTTATGTGGGATAATGTTTTGAGGGATGAAAATATTGTTTGGATATATATCTTCAGTGGAATGAAAGAGGGACAGGTGTTTCGGGTATTTTTATGTCTTTAAATTATCTCTTTTTGAAGTTTTATTCGGTGTTTTGTATTGATATACGCGAAGGTTTTATTACTTTTAAGAAGTGCAGAAATCTAAGCTTTGGAAACTTTCAATGCATCTTTACTGTTGGAAGACAAAGTGTGGATTTCTAAGTTAAAATTTGGAATTATTAAGCAAATAGGTACTTTGAAAGAGCTATTGGACATAAAACGAAATTTAGATGTGTTGTCCTTAACCTTCTTGGTGGTTGTCTTGACGAGTTATCTTATTGAGGTAACCACCGGTTCTGGTCAGTTTTGCTAATAATGAGGTATCCCTTATCTTTGCTAATAACGAGATACGTCATCATTAGCAAAACTGACCAGATCGGGATGGGCAAGAAAAGAAATTTAGATGTGTTGTCCTTAACCTTCTTGGTGGTTGTCTTGACGAGTTATCTTATCGAGGTAACCACCGGTTCTGGTCAATAATGAGGTATCCCTTATCTTTGCTAATAACGAGATACGTCATCATTAGCAAAACTGACCAGATCGGGATGGGCAAGATATCTCATCATTAGAACTGACCAGATCTTGATCTCGTCATCATAAAAAAAAAATCGTCAATATCCTGATGACGAGGTCTCTCGTCATTAGCAGAATTGGTCAGATCCTGATGAACGTGATATCTCGTCATAAGAAAAATTGTCCAGATCTTGATTTTGTCGTCATAAACAAAATCGGAAATATCCTGATGACAAGACATCTCGTCATTAGCAGAATTTGTGAGATCTTAATGGGCGTGATATCTTGTTGAAATCTCTTGGAGGGTTAATCAGTCTAGAGGTGCATTTAATATGCAATATAAATAGGCGAGATATTTTTTCTAAATAGTAATCTGTTTTTAATGAGACACTATAAAAACACCGAAGAATGACAACTAGAAACAGATATACTCACCATACATTTGGAAATTTTATATATCATGATTGCGAAACTTACGTGAGAGCACTTGATATATTTGAAAGATAAAAATAGTTAGGTATGTATATAGTTGAATTTAAGTCTACAGGGAGCTATTGGTGATGGTCCGGGATCCATCCCGAAGAGAAAGATCCCGAGGTCAACAACTCGTAATTTTGAACCATGGTTCAGATGACGAGACCACGATGAAAAGGAAAATGGAGAGAAACCAAAATTTCACTTGATTTCAACGTATCTTAAAAATCATTATTTAAGTAAAAAATGTTATTTTGAAAACATTTCACAGCTTTAAAATAATCTAATAATCAAATCTTAGAATAATATTTAAAATAATCTATAAGAACTTACGTAAGTAACTGTTATGTTAACAATTTTGCTTTCAGTTAACATCACTGAAATTGACAATTAACTTATCTTAATCAGTTAATCTTTCTTACGGTACAAACAGCTCTTGAAGTTAGGCACTCAGATCGGATTTTCAACGGCATGTATTGTTTGCCGTTGAAAATCAGAGGGGGAATTACTCCTTAAAGGTACAGAAACGATGTTATCGACTGACTTAAGCAGCGCCCTCTACCACCTATAAATGAAATTTCCGGTCACACATTCACTGACAATTTTTAAAATTTTTGGTCTCTATAGATACATACAATTAGGAAAGACATTTTTGAAACACCTTGGGTATATTTATTCCGTTTTTCAGTGCGCAGACTACTACATGAATATTTATCATCGAATATACAAAGGCCAAGCACGAATGAAGAATACAACTTATTCATTACTTTCATTTCTAGAAATACTCTTTTTGCATGTTCGATCTTTTATATCACAATCCCTTTTTGTTTGTTTAAAATTTGGTTCTGAACAACAAACCCTACTAGGGTGACAAAAGAAACGGACGAAACAATAACTTCAGCACAACTGATAATGGAATGTGGAATCATCTTTGATACACGTTGCTTCGAAAGACATACTTTTGCTACTCTTTCTGGATAGTATAAAGAATTCGATCCTTTTTTATCAAATACTTTTATGAAACTATTTTCGTAAGAGATAGTTCGTTCGCATCGCTGAAAAGTTACATATTTCATGAAGGAATCGGAATAAAACTTTCAATCTGGATTGTACTTCCGTAAAGCTGATGAATCAAAAAGATAAGTAGTTCAAGATTTTTCTTTTTATTCCTTATCGCGATACTTTTTATTCTTTACTTTGACATAAGTAACGCCTATGTTCACGTTACCCAGTAAAAATCAATGGTGAGACAACTGTAAACACTTCGGAAGTCCATATTTCCAAACCTAATAAAAAATATACTTGTTCTTTGAATATATAACTAAATTTATGAATGCATGAAAGTTATTTTGATACTTTATTTTTTCGAAATTTTTTCGAAAACAAAATTTCTTATTCAGACAAAAATAAGCCTACATTGCAAGAGAATATTTTTTCTAAAGTATAAAAATAGATGATATTGTAAACATAACATTTATTTTGTAAGAAATCAGTTTATGGATCAGCGATTTGTTTTTAAATATCTCTAAGTGTTTGAGCCATCAGAATGGAAAGTTGGAGAAAAGTTATTAAAATTTGAGTTAATAACTAGAAAACTAAACTCATAGCTGTTACAGAGATTTTTAGTATAAACACCCAAACTAGACGGAATGCGAAAATTTGACTACTACTAAAATGCTCTCGCATGATACATATCTTTGATGCCTCGAAATTTATTTCATCGCCGTTTTGGCAACGTTTGGCTTTCAATATAATTGACGTTGACCAATCTACTATGATATATCAATTTGCAATTAATTCTTTGGAATTTCTGAAATCTTATTTTCGAAGGTTGTAAATCACACTTTCAAGATGACTTCCATTTTGATAAACCAAAATAATATACAAAAATTAATCTTTGCAAATTAAGTAAGCTGCATTATTTTATAAATATGTCTGTTCCAGTATTCATTTTCTTTAAACTTTTTAAATGTTATTTCTCAAACTGAAGTTGAACTATTTTTAAATTAAAATCTTCATATATAGTTAGATTTCGGAGACCTATTATAATTGGATTCGTCAAAGGGAAAGCATATAACATTTATTACACATTTTCCCTTGAAATTATGATATATTTACTTACTATTGTGATATTGTTTGCACTCTTTATTATCTTGAAAAAAGTTTCAAAAATGAAACTTTTTGTCAAAGAGAATTTTCTTTACGCGTTGTATGATTTTGAGTATTTTAAAGATTTCTGCATTACAAAGGAGAGATTTCAAAATGCAAGAAGTACATTATAAAATATTCTGCAGGTAATCTAACAGAGATCAACAATGTACTCTTAAATAACTGATAGCTTTTTAAGAAATCGCTGTTTGCTGAATAAGTTATGAAATTTCGGTCATTGAGATTTGTAGTGATTACATCCCGAAGCTTTAGTGATAGCTATTGAGAGCGATCCTATATTGGAAGACACTTTTAGGTTCTGCAAAAAAGTAAAATATGATTTTGAATAGAATTACTATTTTTGAAGTAAACGAGTCAAAAATTAAACCGTACCAACCTTTGAGAGGTTCTTCAATCAACGACAAATAACCGCCTTTGGTCTCTGTAAATACGGCCTCTTTTGTGACCACGTTAATTCTTCACTTTCTTCACGCATAATTTAGACATCAATGGATGGGTAAACAAATAATTGAGAATCAGAGTTATTGGAATTATTGGGAATCAGAAAATCCAAGGTTTATTAATTAATGACTTCATTTATAACATTTCCCTACTATATTTATGGACTATGACATTGGCCTGATGACCACCTAAGGCAGTGCGGCAAATACGAGCTCTTTTGACCATATTTTGCATTGTGTTTGAGAGTTTCCAGGTTGATTTGTTCTATTTCTTTGCGTTTGAGGGTTTCCAGGTTGATTTGTTCTATTTCTTTGCCTTTGAGGGTTTCCAGGTTGATTTGTTCTATTTATTTGCGTTTGAGAGTTTCCTGGTTGATTTGTTCTATTTCTTTGCGTTTGAGGGTTTCCAGGTTGATTTGTTCTATTTCTTTGCGTTTGAGGGTTTCCAGGTTGATTTGTTCTATTTCTTTGCGTTTGAGGGTTTCCAGGTTGATTTGTTCTATTTCTTTGCGTTTGAGGGTTTCCAGGTTGATTTGTTCTATTTCTTTGCGCTTGAGGGTTTCCAGGTTGATTTGTTCTATTTCTTTGCGTTTGAGGGTTTCCAGGTTGATTTGTTCTATTTCTTTGTGTTTGAGGGTTTCCAGGTTGATTTCTTCTATTTCTTTGCGAATGTTTTGTTTAAGCTGTTGAATCGTTGTCTGCTTGTTGGCGTAGACACGTACTCTTAATTCCTCATAAAAAATCTGTTGCTTTCAAATCAAGGAAACAAGGGGACAATTGACATAACCAGATTATGACATTATTCGGCCAGTAAATGCGTCCTTCAGAATCGGCATGGTTATAAAATAGACATGAAAAAAATAAAGGTACTCTGAGTAATTCTGTTGCGAAGAGCTTCTAAACGTGTAACCAACATGTCGACTATTAGTCCCCCGACTGCTCTGTGAAAAATTGACTTGGTTATCCTATTTCATACCTTACCGCCTTGTTTGGTGGTATAGCATCTTATGACAAAATAAATGTTCGAATACGCATTTCTATAGTGGCGGCAAAAGTGGTGAAATAGCCAAAGTTTCCTACTTCCAGATAATCAGTCAATGAACCAATCAGATAATGAATAATGAATGGGCGTCTGCTCCCATTCCATGGACCAATCAAATGATGGATGTTAAGTCCACCCAGCAGACGAAAGGTCACGTTACTTCTAGTTTGGTCACATGATCCTGAGCACACTAAAAGGTTACCATTGCCCACTCTACCTTTATATTTCCTCTATCGATTGCATGGACTGTATGACAAATCAAATCTGATCTCTGCTGGCAAACGCTTCGAGAAAAATGGCGGCAAAACAAAATGGAGTGATGAAATAAAACAAACCAAGTGATTAAAAGAGCCCTTATTTACAGCGCCGCTATTGGCGGCCATTCGGCTGATGTCGTATTCCAAAAATTATGTCAGTGTTTGAAGAAACAATATATAAGAATAATTAATTAAAACTCTTTTATCTAAAAGTTATTCCGAAACTAAATGGTGCCCTACTCCTGTATAAAGAAGATCGATGGCTATTGAATATCTTGTATGTTGGAAGCTGATATAAAAAAATAAAGCTGATTCCTACTTTCAGCAATATGAGTAATATCCAAGAAATCAATATCTTATCGAAATAAAACTACTTTTCCTTCTAACGAAAGCAGGATTTCCCCAGACGACGGAGTCTGTATTAACGAATTCACTTCAGTTGTAATGGAAATAAGCCTTATTCAACAAGGCAAAGGAATAAGCAGGCCAGTGGCTTAACAATGGAGGATATTGAGACTGGCTTACTATGGCGGTCTCAGCTGTCGGATCATTCATATTTTATTAGGTAAAAGTCTTGTCGCCCGGTACATTGCGGATTGGACTGGGATTAGAATATAAATGCGTTGTCATCAGACCGATCGTTCGAGTTGTATTGGGGAATATATTGAAGATTTAACTACGTCACCTAGATTTGGGAGTTTAATAATACGAAATCTTCAGACAGTCTTAAGGGTTCCAAGTAAATAAGTAAATTTCTTTGTTTTTACGGATAATCTGGATTAAGTAAAAAATTTATTTTAAACTGGTTTTTTCTTAAAATTAGTTATATTATCTTTATGGATTTGGAAGTTTTTTGTTATATTTAGAAAATGACGTAAATTTATAAAGACATTTATTTAGTTCTAGGGCCTTAAAACCGTAAGCATAATAATATTTTAAATTTGCCTCGTTTATCGTCAGTCAACGCAACAATGGAGTATTTAGTGACTAGTCAATGTTAGTCACAAAATTGGAGGTCTCAACAATAGAGGAAATATAAAAGTATAGTGAGCAATAGTATAATATTTTTGTATGGCCAGGATCATGTAACCAAAAGTAGTAGTAATGTGACCCTTAGACTTCTTTCGTCTGTCGAGTGGAACCGAATATTCATCATTTGATTGGTCCAAGCAGTGTGGGAGAAGAAGCCAATCCATATGATTGGTCAGCCAACATAATAGTAGACTAACGATTTCACCACTTTTTCGATACTCTATAGAAAAGTACTTTCACTCACCATCATAAGATGTTATTTCGCCAAACGATGATGCAAGGTGTTAAATAGATCCATCAAATCAACTTTTCACATAGCAGTCACGTGACTACTAGTCGAGATGTTGCTCAGACGTTTTTAAGCAAAAGTAAAAGTTTGAAGTAAAGGTCTGGTCTCAAGGTTCATTTTAAACTAAACTGGGATTAAAATACAATTTGGTTGCACTCCAAATTTTCGTTGAAATGCACTGGAGAATATTAAAGATTCAACTAATTTATTCTTGAACGAAGTGTAAACTAATACAAAATGTCCTTACCTTAAAGTCCTATTTGAAGCAAATTTCTTTCCAATAAACGGGATAAAATTTAAGTAGTATTTTGAGCATTTTACTTTTTATGAAGTGTGTTTTAATATTTTTACGGACTTACGAGTTTTTTGTTTACTTATCGTTAGAAATCGTTGTGAGCCCCAAAATCGTAATTAATATTTTTTTTAATATTTATCATTCAGCATAAGTTTTTTTTGGTTTATTCTTAATTTTAGTTGTATTTGGCAAACATAAGTGGATTTAAATGATTCAAAACTTTTGAAAATCAATTTGAAACATTTTTACAGATCTGTGCCCTTTGTAAAAAGCAAGTAAAATTTTATCAAATACTTTCTGTACCTCAAATTAGGTTTAAAACTCATTTATTATATTTACTTTATTAATATAATTTAATTTGTATCTTGCTTCATTGACATCACTTTCCAAGTAATTAGAAACTAAAAATATGTTATATTGCATTCACTTTACAAGTGTGGTTCCTATTTTTGAATTTATAGATGCTATTAAAAATATCCTACAAATAATTTATTACAATTTCTTTAGATATCTTTATACTATTGTTGTGCCTGAAGATACTTGGAGAAGTTGGTATTTATTGCATTTAATCAGCCAAGAAAAATGCATGTGTGTTTTATGCATGATAAAATTATACTTAGGATTCATATTTATTTTGTACCCTTACATCGTCCATTAAATATTACCCATTTTCCTAGAATTGATTAAAATATTCAGTGCTATAGCAGACCCGCACATAGCCACCTTCATGGATAATACCCATTGATAGCAGTATTGTTTCTAAAATTTCATTCCGTATTTAAATCCATTCGTAATAAATATAAGCCTCGATATGCACATTTCATACATACATAGAATTTCATTCATACATGAAATAAAATTCGTCAAATATAAAAATGTATTTGTTTACTTTTCCAAATGTACTCTTACTGGTGTGAATGCATATTTCCAATAAAGTGCATAGTAAAAAATTCACCCCTCAGTCATGTTATCAGAATTAGTTTCTGAACGTCCACTTCGATTGTATCTAATTTACTCATTCGGATGATTCGATATTTTTTATTTCTGAACCTATTTTTGAGTTGGTTTGGATTTTCTTTTCAGTGCTTATTTATATCTTCTATATTCATTATTGCCTTCTGTAATCAGACTGCTCAAAAACTTCACTTGAGTGGCGAGGGCTTTGGCGTACAGCTCTAGCAATATTATGCAGCTTCTAGCTCAAATTAAGCATATTTGAACTTCGCAGCAAAATTGGCAAATTAATCTCGTAGTGATTCATTTGAAGCTGTTTATATTCGTTTGTTGCAATTTTCCAACATAAGTATAAGACAAATGTCTGTGACACGTACGTCAGTGATATATATAGCTATATATAAATATATATATTAAAAATATTCATTGTTAGCATTATTTAAGTATAGTAAAAATTTCAATTTATTCTTATCAAGTTACATTTATACTCACTCTATTTTTAAGTACAAAAATATTGTAAAACTGAATTTACATAGGAACTTTTACCAATTTGTTTCGAGGAATAATGTTATAATTTTAATTTAATTAAGTTTCGCCGCAATTTTTCTATACGACTTTCGTTTGATTGTTTGTAAAAATCTAGTTTTACAGCGGAAACAAATATTCTTTTAATGTCCAAAACTATAAGGGGAACTGATTGCTATTTTTGATGGATCACCTAGTGGATTAATCCACCTTTACTTAGGCAATAACAGGCGCAATAACTAACATCCATGTGTTTACAAACCGGGATTCAAGCTAGGACTTACTGAGTAGCCGACAAACGCTACTACCTCATCATCCTGTATCATCTAATATTTTAGGTCACCTTAGAAACTTTAATAGAGTGTCATCCACGACTCGTGTAAGTCATTTAAATCGTGAAATCACACAACACGTAGCGGTTTTTACCGTTCTTGAATCACATACGATAGAACCATAGTGTCTTTTTTCCATAACTTTCTTAACCCTCTTGGTGGTTGTCTCGATGTATCTTGGTATCGATGATATCTTGTCATTAGCAAAGGTTACCAGATCTTGGACGAAATATCACGTCAATAGAAAATGAGATCTTGATCTTGTCATCATTAAGAATATCGGTTATATCGTGATGACGAGATATCTCGTCATTAGCAAAGTTGGGCAGATCTTGATAGATGATATACCTCTTCGAAACCACTTGGAGAGCTAACATCCTCCTCCAGGGAGAGAAAATAATGGATTTTTGAAGAAACTCATCTTTTATAGTTGCAAAATTAGCAAAACTCACGTTTGATTCATCAAGTGTTTAAATCACACTGATCGTCACTGATTACCATCGTTGAGAAAACCGTCAGGACTCATGTGTATCTGAAGCATTTGTCATTCATTAGCTTTGCATTATTTATCTATGTAATTTCCACAGCTTCGGAAGCATCCCTCAAGTTATTTATAACTTGCATCAAAAATGACATGGGATACATATGTATCTCATTTCATTTTTGTGAAAGTTGTAAATAGCCAGTCTTATTTTATCCAAATTACAAACTAATGTTGCTATGTGTTTTGGTTCTTACCATTTTACACACTCTTCATAAAATTTATATTTTGCTTTAATGCTCTTTTCTCTATAGTCGTTTCCTAGTTATGGTGAAATTGAGATATGCGTACAGCATACTATTTAATTCATGTCTTCACTCTCAACGAGTATACCGAAAATGGCAGAAGCATATATGTACTAAAACAAGTAAACGGTGCGACGTTTTGCAAATAAACTATACCATTCTTAGGGCATGAAGACATTTAATTAAATTAGTCTGGATGCTAATTGTATAAAGATGATTTATTACATTCAACTGATATGAACATAGTTTATTTCTTTACTTGTTAGCTGTCTGACAATTTGTTACTTATCATCCATATCAACTTAACTTATACCAAATTTTTATTCATTGACGATAAGATGTATGCATATTTTATTCGAAATATAAGATATATTCCTTTCACTTGTTATTATTCATTCAAATTGCAATTAGTTTCGACAAATCAAAAGTGTCTTATTACGCTGCATACAATAGCCTATTTGATGACAGCTATTAAGAATTTAAGAAGCCATCTGAATATGAGACGTTTTATTGTGCTTCAAAAATGCATTTATTTCAAACCCAACGGAAAGAGGCTCATTATTTATTGCTTAACATATTCCATTATTGGCAATTTAGGATGTCTTCTCATTATTGGGCATAAATCTGAATCATAAAATGAAAGCCTCGCATTTCTAAGTGGAGTGATTTCTTTACATGCACTTTTGACACCCCAAATGGACAAAGAAAATACACCCATTTACTTTCCAGAGTAAAAGCTCAGCTGTTTTAGAATTTCCGAATTGCTAATGAAACTAATTTTGCCCCCCATTCTCGATGAAAGCACCCTGACAGTTCGAAAGCAGAATAAAAAAGAATGTATTGTATTCCGGAATTCACTCTCAACCATTAAGACGGCAATTAGCATTTTTTTCTTCCACTTAAAACTTCGTAAAAAAATAAGCAATTTTACAAGCTGGAATTCGCTGAAAAAAATAAACAGTACACGGAAGAAATTATCTCCAGGCAATTGCCCTAAATCGTTACAAAAAAATAGCATTCAACTTGGTCTCATTTGTATCTAATGATGCTAAGCCTAAATATCAAGATATTTTTTCGGAAAAAAATGACATTAATTACAGCGACGGTTTTAGCTTGCCTTTCCATTAAAAAAGGAAAAATTGTGGATTTAATAAGAGTTTAGTCTTTTCATCTGGCAGTATTTTGCGTTTTTGTGTGTGATATTTATTTTAATAGAATGCAGAGGGATTTTTAATTGAAAAAGATTTGCTCCTTCAAACTAAGACGAAGGGCAATTAAAAGTTCTTTCTGAAGAAACAGACCCGATTATTTCACTAATTAATACTTTATTTGTGTATTCCTCTCTATAGATTATTAAATTGGAGAACATGATGGTGTTGATTAAATGGATATTCCCCCTTTACATTCCATTTAGAATTAGTACTTGAAATACCTTTGTTTTTAGGTTCATGGAGTCAATCAATAAAAATCCCAAAACAAAAACTAGTGTCATAGATTTGAAATTTTTAATTAATCTTTTGAAGAAAGAGAATTATGAACATTTTTAAATGACATAAAAGAAGAAGTTTATAACTTACTTGTAATAATTTAGTTCAAATAAATATTATGTATTTATAACAGAATACTTTTATAAATTCCTTGAAGTTTTCAACGAATGTAAAAATCAGAAAATTAATGCGTTTAAACGCATCTTTTTTGCGTCCAAGCCTGTAGAAAACTAACTGTCGGATAAATAATCTAACATAAAAAAATTATAAGAGTGCGAGAAAATATATTTTAAAACCTTTATTGAACGCGAGTACACGTTAATGTTGAGTTTGCAACATATTTAAAAATGAAATTGTTGAAGTGGACATTTGGGATTACTTTTTCGGTGTTTCTGAAACTGGAGGAAAATATAATCGTTTCTGCTTGATGGTTAAATACTTTTAGCATCATTTTTTGATGGATAATACGGTTAGGAAAGATGCTTAGTCAGACTTCGAAATATTTTAAATCCGATTTAAGAATTAAGTATTATCCATTCATTATTTTCTCGATTGAATCTTGGGGTTAGTATTCTATTTTGAGAACTTAGTTAGAAATATTTTGCTTTATCCAAAGCTCTGTGGTTCGATTCCTGCCAGGTGCATTCCTCCCTGGGTGTATTTCTCTCTTTTGTGTCAGTAAAGCTATCACTGTGTGTGAGGCAATTAATTGATATTGTATGTCCAGTGTCAATTACTTGATATTGTATTGTGTCTGGCGCAGTATGGCCAAATATGGCTCTTGCGCCATAAAAAAAACCCCAAAATCCAAAGCTCTGCATCTGTGACAAAATCGATCTAAAATGTCTATGTAATCCCACTTTTCTTTTTGGCGCTCTAAGCTTTTTGGTGTATTGATGTGGTTGGATTATAAAAATATATAAAGTAATGATAAAGATAGTTTTACTGCATAACCGTAGACAAACTACCAGATAAGAACAAAAAATATTTTCTGTTTAGAAGGAATTTCATTTATCGCCGCTTTGTTGATGTTTGACGTTAATTTTTTATCATAAGCGACATGCTTTCGAGTAACTTCCCAAGTTACGCTATAAGTTATAAAAGATGTTATCAAAACACTAGCGCCCTCTGTACTTAGCTCTAGAAAAAAATCTTTGGAAAATATTGCTGTAAAGTCCATGGAAGCCCAAACGTTCGGCACTCCCTGATACTAACCTTAAACGAAATTGACGGTTTTTAATTATAAATCTGAATGAGAGTGGAATTTCTCTTTTTGCCCTCCAAGTGATTGTTTTGACGACGTATCTCACCAATAGAACAAAACTAACCAGATTTTAATGAACGATATATCTCGTCATTTGAAGAAAACTGGCCAGATCTTGATGGTGTCATCATCAAAAACTCAGCAAATCTTGATAGAGATATCTCATTAGGAAACTTGTTCAAATCTTTACGGGCGAGATATGTTGTTACTAGCAAGATTTGGCAGATCTTGATGGACAGAGACCTCGAAACCACTTGGAGGGTTAAATTATCGAATTCACTACAAACGTCAATCAGTAACTGCTAATGCCTCTATCCTTTCAGCCTCAAATAGTCTCTTACTATGACTGGTTAACCTTCCAAGGATTTCGACAAAATAGATTGTCCCATTTTTGCTAATGATGAGATGTCTCATCATCAAGATATTTCCAATTGTTTGACGTATGATGACGTGATCGAGATCTGGTCAGTTTTTTCTAATGACGAGGTACTTCTTCCATCGAGATCTGCTCAGTTTTGCTAATGACGAGATATCTCGTCGAGGCAACCACAGGAGAGTTAATGATATTTGTTATCAGTGTACCTACAGCAGATTCGCTCCCCTATCTGATGCTTCTTATTGAGGCTAGCATCCAGTCCAGATAATATGCCCACAGTGGGTCCTTTTGAATAATATGTTGTTCTATCCTCATATTCCTGCCTATAAAAGATTGCAATCAAGATCTAAGACAGCGCTTGGATCGTTCATAGAATTATCTAGATTGGGCGACTTTGGCGCTATTTTTGATCTCAGTGCTAAAAATGAACTGTTGCGCAGTTTTGCAGAAAAACACAACTGCGAATTAAATTGACTTCTAAGGTTGTCTAAATCTAATATTTGGGTTTTTTGTTGTTGCTTCTATCGAATTGTGGCATATCCATTACCAATGTTACGCTACGGTACTGTTGGAAAATGTCTCACCACTAGAAGTGAATTATAAAAAGCACAAGCAGTTAAGAAAGTGCTATAGCCATCAGCTTCATACATTCTAATATTATATTCAAAGTATTATACAAGCAATTCGTTTAGAATTTCAGTAATAAACACATAATAACTTTTGAAATTCTCTGTCTTACAGTTCGTTCATATACTGTCCTGTATTCTGGAGAACTTCTGATACATGAGACTCAAGAGAAAGATGCAGAATGGAGCTACCGCTGTCAAACAAGACATAGACTGACCGGTGAGATGGTGGTCAGCATCAGTGCCGGGAAGATCACAGTTACAGGTATATTATATATTTCTGTATTTAAACGTTTAGAATGTCTTACACAATACTCACGTGATACATTTAATAGTAACATGGCCAGTGATATAAATTTTTAATTTGAATGTATCCTCTTCTGCCAAGTATAATATTTTGAATTGCTCTATAAATCTTGGAGCCATACGTAGGGTCCTTCGTCCTTCTATGTGTAAGGCAGCTTTCCGTCTTTTTAGCGTTAAAAATTCGTTTCTTGTAGAAACATTTTACGAGGGAGTACTTGTCACTTCAAATCGTTGATTTTCAACCCTTATCCTCTCATGGCACGCATAAACTAAATGCTAAAATTCTACGGCACACAAAATGTAACATTTTTATTTGATTGACAACTTTTTTACTCTGATAATTTTTATTGATTTACTAAAGTAAAAAGAATAATAATACTTACCTACTATTTTTGCTTCCAAGTGGCTTTTTGAAAAACTTTAAAAGCTATTTATGATACTTTGTAATAAGAAAATATTATTCAAAATAACCTATGCGAAAGTTATTAATATATTCTGATTCGGGTATTACCTGAAATTAGTTCGTTCTAATCTAAATCATTGAAATGAATTCAATGCTACAATTATTTGAACTTTTCAACTTGAGTACAGACCATATTTTGCAGATCATGCGAAACATTACCCAGAATCCCTTACTAAAATAGGTTACGTTTAAATTAAAAGGTCTTGTTAACATCATAGGGTAAGTTAAAATAAAATCTTTCTCTGTTAAAATAATGCGGCAGGTTAAGTTAAAACAAATATATTCTTGTTATATGTTTATGGTAATGATTCAAAAATATTCTCTACATCGTTCATGGTTTCCTAGACCTAGACATGCCCCAGACTCCTAAATCAAGCCTCTTGAAGCATCATAAAATTCTAGATAAACCTGCTGAAAACTTATGAAATGTCCAAAATGGAAGCGTTTTGTATTCATATTTCTGAAAACTGGTAAAGTTACAACAAAATATAATGAATAAATATTTTCAGTTTTCCAGTCAAAGGGTTCTATAGACATAAGAAACGCGGTTAGGGAGCTAACGTCTCAATATTTGTGATTGTTTTTATTTAAGAGTAGATGTTGCCTTATATACCTTAAAAATTTTGTGATTTTAAAAGAGATTTGTGATTAGTATGTCATGCAAAGGGCGATTTTTAAAAGCTAAATTAAATACTAATACTTTTAAAGCTGCAGGATTTTTGACTAAATGTTTAATTATGAAGGTTCGTTTAAAATGTTGCGAAAATGAAATTAATTAAATTAAATATTACTTCGCTGTTTCTTCAGTAAGGCTAAAGGCCATACCCAATTCCCAAGAATTGTTTAAAATGTTGCACCGGCAAAAGAGGTATTTACTCATTTTCCATTCTAAACATCAGAGGAAAGAATTCCTCTTTAAAACAATACCTATGTGATTAGTATACAACTTCATTTGAATGTAAACCTGAATCGTTATACGTCTAATTAATTTTATTACAAAGGATATATATTTATAAGTATACAGGATGTTTCAAAACTAGCTGTATAAATTTTATAAGGAAGTAGGGTAAGCAAAATTAAACCTTATTCACACTGGGACGTATGCCTGCTCCCTACAACAAGGATTAATCATGTCAAAAAGAAGTGACGCATTTAGAGTTGAAGAATTATATAGAAGAATTTTAGAAAAATTATTGAAGAATTTTAACGGGATGTAGGAACACCAAATTAAGCCATATTAAAGCAGCGATTTATGCCCGCAAAGCCCCAAGGATGTGCTATGGGGTAAAAATGAATGATAGCAAGTATATGTACAGTATATGTACAAGGCCTAAGTCTGACAGTAATTGCGCACTCACTGTTTAACAATAGGTGCTCGAATTGGCGACCACCAACAGTAAGACACACCAGACATCATGAATTGCTGTTTCGGGAATGATGTACGCATATGAAAGTTGCCATGTAATTTAATAAACAATGCCGTGGGTAAAATTTAAAATTTGAACAATAAAGCAGTGCAACATAGTGCTTCTACAGTTCCGCCCTTGTTCTGCATCAAGGATCATCAAAGACAGGTGACGCATTTAACCCTCCTGTTGGTTGTCTTCCAATTATCTCGTTATTAGTAAAATTAACCAGATCTTGATGGACGAAACATCTCATCAATGGAGAATACTGGCAGGATTTGTGATCTCGTCATCATAAAAATATCGGCAATATCTTGGTGACGAGATATATCTCATCATTAAAAAAATGTGTCAGATCTTGTACGGGATATCTCGTCGAAACCACTTGGGAGTACACTACGGCCCTTTTATTCCGCTATCTGAATTTGGGATGACTGTTGTCCCGCCCGTAGTCAAAAGGTTCGCAAAATACCATACCTTTTGCACTTGTGTCATTGTTCCGCAATAACAGCGATTTAATTCTATAATTGACAGCTATTGACAGCTGAAAAAATAATATTTTAAAATTAGTGAAAAAACTTTCAGCGTGCAACTGCTTCAAAAAATGTCAAACAGGAGTTATTTAAATCATGTTTAAGTACTGTCTTTGTGTACACACTTTTGCTGCAGTGCAAAAGGAAAATATTTGCTTTGCAAACTAGGATAATTGAAGGGAGAAAAGTGCGAAAACGTCCCTACCAGAGAGACAAAGTGGCTTCATTCGCCTCAAATCATGAACGCCATTCCAGTTAATGCTATTTTCTGACACTCCGGCATATGAAAAACTCATGTTTCAAAACATGCAGAAAACTGTTTCTGCAAACCACGCAAATTCTGCATACTACAAAATTCTGCACAAACTTAAATCCGGTTGAATAAAATATTTTCATACCTATTAACCCTCCAGTTGGTTTATATTCGAATCGAGAAAACTATTCTGTATTGTCCAGCCTCCGGTGCAAAAACCTGTTCCAATCTTTCAAGAGTTCTGAGAAAGGGAAAATTTGTTTTTCCAACTTGGACATCCATTCCCCTTGGGGTAATTGGGCAGTTTCATCTCGACTAAATTTCTCGTTCTTAAGAAAATTGACCAGATCTTGGACGAGATATATCCTTAAAACAGAGGGTCAACCCTTCTGGTCTCGAAGAGGTGTCTAGTCATTAGCAAAATGACCAGATGTCGATGGATGAGATATATCGTCATAAGAAGAAAATTGACCAGATCTTGATCTCGTCATCAAAAAAAGCCTGCAATATCTTCTTGATGAGGTATCTTGTTATTAGTAAAATATTTCAGATCTTGATGGACGAGATATCTCGTCAAAATCACTTTGAGGTTTAAGGATGCATCATTTAAGCACCACATACCCACAGCAAAATTCCAATATATACAGTCTCTCCTGATAGTTCACTAAAATTAACTCACCTTTATTGCCTTGCAATGTTTATTTCAAAATATTTTTGACGCACCCATTGTTAAAATGCTCTTTTATCTCCATTTTAATTTATAAATATATACTTTCCGGAAATCTGAAACTCGTATGATTATTTTACTAAAAAAGTGCTTACTTGTGCAGATTTCAACAGGCTTTCCAGTCCCAAAAGATATATGCACCATGGAAGGCTTTTTATTTTAATTAAGGTTTCGATAGGAAAATCGGATTTTCGACGCCTTTTCGAACTAAATCTTATAAAAATTCTAATTCTAGTCTAATTCTTGAAAAACAAAATTGAATTTCTACCTATCTAACAACCTAATCGAAAATACGTAATAAAAGCTTTATGTCGAGAGACTTTAACATTAAAATTCGGAAGCTTATGAAGCTTTAAATATTCATTTTGCAGACTTCGAACTAATCTTAGAATCGGACATCCGGCTTAGTTTTTTCTTAATTCTCTCCAAAGAAAATGCACGAATATAATTAGATTTGGCAACATAAGGATCACTTGTGGGATATTTTAGATCTGCAATTTGATACCAAGAAAAAGACAAGTCTCGTCACTTACAACTAGCGGATTAATTAAAAAAGTTTTAACATTCTTGTATGCAGTACAATAATACCTGTCTTTGTAACTGTTGTGAATATCGCAATCACATTAGGGTAAAGGCTACCACTAGAAGCAGCCTTAATACATAGAAAAAGGCAAGTGTTGTTACACTGGCGTACTAATTACAAAAAGTTTTAACATTTTTAGATGGAGTGCAATAATACCTGTCTTAAAACGTGTGAATATCACCATCATGTAAGGTTAAGAGTAAAGGCTACCACTAGAAGCAGCCTTCAATATTTATTAACCAGATGATTATAGAAAATCACTATTTTTCACCAGATGATTATAGAAAATCACTATTTTTCACCAGATGATTATAGAAAATCAATTTATCAATTTGTCAATTTATTAACTTATAAAACGAAGTGAAACTTTACTCGGATAATAAGACCTACGAATATACGTGTATTAAGAACAGGCTCATGAAATAAAATCTGTGTAGCGATAATAAATACCCGTGTATTAAACACAGGGTGCATAATTCCCATTTGACAAGTGCACCATTAGTACACCGTTCAAAACCGTGTTTTTTAGTTCTAAGACAAGTTTCAATTTCATTGCCTGTTCTTTCTCAGACGTATTTAATACCCATAACCATACTTCACCTCCAGTCATAAAGTCAAACAAACATGCATTATCACCCATATGAAAAACTTTTCATCACCATAATTATTTTCACCGACAGAAGAAATAACCTCAATACAAAATGGCTGTCACGTTCCTCGGCAGCAAGCAACACTAAAACTTCTGAAAAAGTGATATTTAACACCGCCTTCTCTGGCATTAATATTGCATTTCATTTCCTTCCATCTGCAACTTTTTAAACCCACCCCACTCCTGACACCGTAATTATATTTATTACACCATTACCCTAATTTTAAACACAAACTTTCTGAAGCGAGTCCAAGTAGAATCCATAACACGGTCTCAACGCTTGTTCCGCTTAATTATAGACTGTCTCCTTCACTGAAATTTGCCAGCGAAATCATTTTAACGTTATAACTTATCAGCCTATTCATTACTTTGGATTCGGACGTTTTGATTAGTTAATGTGTTACTTTTACACGGTGATGAATTACCACGGTATGCAAAACAAAATCTCTGCAATATAAACAAATTTTTCTATGACTGTATAACATATGCATCACGTGAGAAATATAAAAACATCTGTTTGGGGAAGTATCGAAAAAAAAATTGTGATAGAAAGAGTAATTTACAAAACAAGCTCCTCAGTTTAGCTTTGTTTCTACGATAAATTCATATGATGTTTTGGAACATAAGTAAAATAATTTACGAGTTTTTCCGTCAGAAAAAAACAGTGGATTGTAGTGAGGCCATGTAGAATCCAAATTGTCTTGATTATAGTCTATCCTCCATAAAAAAAATGCCAGCGAAATTATTTTAACGCTATAAATTATCAGCCTATTCATTACTTTGGATTCGAAAATTTTGATTAGTTAATGTGCTACTTCTACTCGGTAAAGAATTATCACGGTATGCAAAACAAAGTCTCTGCAATATAAACATATTTGTCTACGACTGTATAACATCCACCGTGAGAAATATAAATTAAACATATCTGCTTAGAAAGTATTGAAAAACAAATTGTGATAGCGTAATTTACAAAAAAAAACATTAACTCTTCAGATCTTGCTTATATTTTGCTTTGTACGATAACTTCATGATAGGAATATAAGTAAAATATTTTGTTACGAGTTTTTCCGTAACAAAAACAACAGGATTATAGCAAGGGCATGTATATTCCAAATGTTCTTAATTATAGACGGTCGTGCACCGAAATTTGCCTGCGAAATCTTTTAGAGTTATAATTTATGACCCTACTCATTGGATTCTGACATTTTTATTAGTTATTTTCAATCGGCAATGAATAATTTCGGTATGAAATAAATTGCTACCATATAAACATATTATATGACTATAAAAAATATAAATTACGCATATGTTTAGGAAGAATAGAAAAATATATCGTAGTAGATTAGGTACACATAAAAAACATTAACTCTTCAGATCTTAGCTGGATTTTGCTTTGTTTTTACTATAAATTCATGTGATGATTAAGAATACAAGCAAAATATGTTACTATGGTTTCCGTCCCAAAAAATAACTAGATTATAGCAAGTTCATGTAGCTTCTAAATGGCCTTGATCGACTGTCTTCAACAGAACTTAGCAAGCAAAATCATTTTAAAATTATAACTTATCAGCATACTGGGTAATGAGTTATTACGGTGTATACAAAACAACATTTCTGCCACAGAATATTATTTTCTACCAGATAGGTAGGTAGTTGAATTCACGTCGCACTGGAGCAACACAACGTACTATTGGCGACGGTCCGAGATCAATACCGAAAGGAAAGATCCAAAGACAGCACATCGTAATTTTAAACCACCATCAGATGACGAGGTCAAAACCTAAACTGGCATCCCACTCGTCAAGCTTCCACAGTACACCAATGAGAAATCATTTCAGATCACTGTAGATTAAACGTGCACCAGCCACCACGTATAGTATAACCACTACGATTTTGGTTGGATTGAGTTTCGAGCTAGCAAATCTTCTCTTTGGTAATCACTGACTCTACCGATTGGGTTACTTCTGCCCCATATTTTTCTGCGACTGAAAAACATGCATTGGAGATACATAAATTAAACATCTGTTGAGGAAATATCAAAAAAATAATCGTTATAAATAAAGTAACTCTTTAGATAATAGGTTGTTCAGTTTTGTTTATTCTTTCGGAAGACTCATACGATGGTGAGGTATATAATAAATTACGCTACTAATTATTCTATCACAAACATAACTCGATAATAGACTGTGTCTTCCCTGAAATTTGCAGTCGAAATCATTATAACTTTATTAACTGCTTTGTATTCGGATGGTTTGATCGGTTAATGCATTACTTTTACACAGTAATAAATTATTGAGAGATAGGCAAAACAAATTTTCTGCCTTATAAATATATTTTTACAACTGTGGAACATATATATATATATTGCGAAAAATATGAAGTAAACATCTATTTAGGAAGTATCGCGAAAAAATCGTGATGTAGATAAGATAACTTACAAAAATATTAACTCTTCATAATATAGGTTACTTAGTTTTTGTTTTGTTTCTATGATAAATTAATGTGATATTTAGGAAATATATAAGTAAATAAGGTTATGACTTTTTCCGCCACAAAAATAGAGTATTATACACTGTATCCTCTGAAATATTTGCCAGCAAAACCATTTTAATATTATAACTTATCAGAGTATTCATTACATTTGGATTAGTCAATGTATTACTTCTACTGGGTAATGAATTATTACGGCATGTAAAACAAAGTGTCTGCGATATAAACATATTTTTCAACAACTATAGAACTAATATAGATTAAACATATGTTTAGGAATTATCCAAAAATAAATCGTGATATCGATTCCGTAAATTATAAAAACATTTGTCCCTTCAAATAATTGGTTAATGCCTTTTTTGTTTTGTTTCTAAGCTAAATTAATGAGATGGGTTTTTTTGGAATGAAAGCAAACTATATTATGTTTTTTTCCATCAGAAAGTTAACTAACTAAAACACGTTTTTGAGTAAATGAATAGCTTGTTGTTTATGTTAGACTTAGTTGTTTATTCATCGCAATAATTACACGAAGAATAGAAAGACATTAATGAGAAAAACCATTCAGAACAAATAACGCATAAAATATTCACAACAAACTTGGCACCACTTAAATGCTAAACAACTAATTAAATTGCCATATGTTTAATGCATTATCTAAGAGCTTAAGCAAAATTCGTTGCGCTATGCACATAACACATTCATGAAGTTATTGCAGATAATTTATTTTGAAAGAGTATTTTTGTATTATTTATTCTTGATGAGAAAAGATGAACAGAGGTCTTATAATAATTACAATAGAATTTTTTTACTAAAATTAACAAATTTTTCAAACTTTCATAATCATGGACATAGTTAAGATCTCAATGATTTTTTCATCGAAACTTTTACAAGGTAATTTTTTTTATTGAACAAAAGCAAACTCCCCGTGCACCACAGAAGTACAATACGGGGCTTACAGAAGTAAGTTCATTTAGCAAAGAAACAGTGGAAAACAATTTAACTGAAATTACAAGATTTTATGAACTTGATAAATGAGTAGAAAAGCAGATTAGATTTTACAAAAACATTGAGTTTCACTGGCCATGTTTCACCTAATTTTCTCAAATCATTTTTTAGGCACATTCTTGAAATTTTAAATGCAGGACAACTAAAAAACAAATGCTCTACATCTTGTGGCTGCTTTTTAAAACACTCGCACAAATCATTAGTCCGAAGATGAAACCTATATAGATATTTAGCAAAATTTTCATGGCCAGATAAAAATTGTGTAATTTGGAAGTTTGTGAAGAAAAATAATTCTGAGTTCAATCTATGCTTAATAGTAGGAAAAAAAATTTTTGGTGTGGCCAGCTTTCTCAGACGAGACATACTGGTACAAGGTAATTGAAAAGTTATATTTGCTACTTGAGAAATAGCCGTTGTTCTCATTGTAGCCAAGTATAACCAGTCGGTTCACAAAAAAAACAGTGCGTGCTAGAAAAATAAGTTTTAGTGGATAGATTAGGCTCAGGCCGGAGACCAGATACGGCATGTCATATATTCTTATTAGACCCCAGATCATATACGGCCCATCAAGCACTTTTATATTAACCTCAGACCAGATACGGTCCACGAAATATTTTTATGAGGCCCTCTGACAACATACGACCCATCAAATATTTTTATAGATCTTCAGACCAAATACGTTCCATCAAATATTTTTATCAGTCCCTCAAACCAGATACATCAAGTATTTTTATCAGACCCTCAGACCATGGCCTACTGAATATTTTTATCATGTCCTCAGACCAGCTATGGCCCATCAAGTATTTTTATCAGATCCTCAGACCATGGCCTACTGAATATTTTTATCATGTCCTCAAACCAGCTATGGCCCATCAAGTATTTTTATCAGATCTTCAGACCATGGCCTACTGAATATTTTCATCATGTCCTCAGACCAGCTATGGCCCATCAAGTATTTTTATCAGATCCTCAGACCATGGCCTACTGAATATTTTTATCATGTCCTCAGACCAGCTATGGCCCATCAAATATTTTGATCAGGACTTCAGACCAGATGCAGCCCTCCAGATACGTTTAACCAGCCCGCATTCCCTATATAGCCCACCAAATATTTTTCATCAGATCCGCAGTCCAGATAAGGATACCAGATATTTCTGGAGATTATTCATTCTTAAAAACATAGATTTGAAAAGTAGAAAATCAGTGTCTGGTGTTATTTCGGAAATAGCTATGTTGATCATTTATGGGTAGCCAATCACTTACAATAAGAAGGAAGCTATAACATCTAAAAAAACTTCAAATAAACAAATGTAAAAAAGATACTTAAATCGAATTCCATCTTAAAGTTCCAAAAATATTTAAGAAGTTCGAAAAATATTTTTTTATTTGAACGTTATACATCTCCAACAACTTAATGAAGTAGGTTCATGCATCACGCAAGAATCGTAAACAGAAAATTATACATGCAACTGCAAATCAGAGTTCTGCGAATATCCGAATAGTTAACCTTTTCGTAGAACTGGTATAAAGACTCTTCATTTATTCATTACAAAGGATGGATAAGAAACAGGTTTCAGAGCATCTAATCAGAAATATAGTTTAATCACATTTCTTTTAGTTTGAAAATTGGAAAATGTATTTTTAAAATTAAATGGAAGGAGAGATTTCCAATAAGCATATGTGATTTCGAATAGTTTTCTTATTTATTTATTAATTAATATTCTTGGAAAGTGTTTTCAAAGTAATTTCCATTTGAAAAATGTAACAAACTGAAAATATTTTCAATTTGTAGAATAATAGGCATTACTGTGACGAGCCATCAATACTTTTATGTAGAGTTTTTCGTTTTCCTTTAGACTTGTGGGTGTGATAACAAAATATATCTTAATCATGTTCTGGATTTATTTGGAATAACAAAAAGAAATTATAAAAAATTCTGAATATTTTCCAAATATCAGCATCTTTCAATAAGGAAATCCACTACAAAGATGAAACATAATGTGCTTAACATATTTTATTTAGAAAAATGAAACAACGGATATCCTAAACGCATTAAAAGTATTGTTACATTTTTATAATTCTAAATCTACAAAAGTATCATTAATCCTTGATCTTTACAATAAGTCCATATACTGAAAATCTTGAATAAGGCATTCATTACCTCTCTATATTTAGAGGATATAGCAGATAAAGCTATAAAAGATTTATATCTCCAACTATGCCATACAATTATTTACATAAATGAAAAAATTGCATTTGGAATTTATAATTCAAAACTCTACATCCCATAAATATTCAGAGGTGAAATAAGGTAAAATTTGTAGAATATTTTTCAATAATAGTAATGATTGCACAAATCACGTAATTCCTAATCTGATTCCTCAATCTGAACGTGGTTCAAACTTACGAGGTGTTGTCCTCCGATATTTCCCTTGGTATAGATATCGATCCCAGACTATCGCCAGTAGACCTTTGTATCGCTCCAGTGTGATTTAAATTCAGCTACATACCTAAAATTACCTAGCACGTTATAAACAACTTAAAAAATTAGACTTAGCTCTGATTGAGTCGTCGATTTTAAGGATAGAGGAAATACAAAAGTAGAGTGAGCAATGGTAATCTTTCTATATGACCTAAACTAGAAGTAACGTGATCATTAAATTCCTTTTGTCTGCCGGGTGGGATCAAATATTCATCATCTGATTTCTCCAAGGGACGGGAGAAGACGCGCATCCACTGTTTCATGATCTGAATGATCCGCGCGACATAGAATTTGGGGATTTCACCATTCTTGTCGCCACTATAGAAAGACGCATTCATACATCTACCCTGCCATTAGATGTTATATCGCCAAACGATGCGATGAAATGCCAAATCAGCCAACCTAGCAATTTTCAGAGCAGTCATGCGACTATTAGTCGACAAGTAGGTCAAAATTTTTGAAGCTCCTCTCAATATGAATACTCAGTCTACTTATATTTCACGTTTACGGCTTGGAGTGGAATTTTGGGTTTTATGGTACGAGATCCAGGAAAGCACAAGCTAGGACATCCGTCACTGGAGAGTACGATTACGACTACTTAAAATGTTGCACTGCGAAAGGTTTTTCACATACTTGACTGGATCTCGACGAGAGCTTTGAAGTCACGCACAGTCGTGTTGAGCTCACAGCTACCGAGATAGACTCGCCAATACACTCTGAATTATTTCGTCACTTCTCCAGCCGAAGGGAAGGGAGGGTCGCGAGCACGATGTATTGTGCTGTAAAGAAATTGAACTTTTAAGAATGAACTGGATGACCAGATCTTGATCTTGGCATTATTAAAAATAGGCGATATCTTGACAACGAGGTAACCTGGTAACCAATTTTGTCATTGACAAAATTGGTTACATCTTCATGGACGAGATATATCGTCGAAGCCACTTGGAAAGATAAGGAAACCTTGGTATGTATCATGCGAGAGAAATTGGATAGCTTAAGTTAAAACTTTGGTTTCCGTCTGGTTCACTTGTTTACACATAAAATCCCTTTCATAGTTGACATATAGACAAATGGTAAGCTTTTGTATACGTAAAATTTTTTTAAATAAATGTTACTATACTCGTACTGACATGTTTACCGAACAGAAATAGACTATTCATGTTCATTATGGATGTCGTGTCGCATGTCTGAGCAATGTGTGACTTGCTGATGACATCCCAGTTTTGCTTCTTTATATAGTTTCCCCCTCGTTTATATAGCGGACACATAGACAGACAGTGAGTTTTATATAAGCATAAAGATTGTTAAAATAAATGTCAAAGTATATCAGCTTTCGTTTTCTTAAATTTCTTTTGATATTTGGTCAAAATTTCTGAATAGTGAACAACCCTTTCTTCCTCCAGGCGTCTTTCAAAAGCTCATGGATGTTTCAACCTTTTTATTTGGAAACTTATCGCTACGCAGTCTCTTGTATAACGCGCAACTGATTCCTTACAAAATTATAACAAAAAATCGGGAAAATAAATTATTTCTCGTTCTATGAATTTCCATCATGGGATAGTAAACACTTGCCCTGAATTTTCTTCGTTGAACATCTGAATTTTATCCGTCCTATGAATGATCTGCACTATTGATCAATCAAAAGTTTGTTGGTTATAAAATTGGACAATAGCCAGTATTGAAATCTTGTCGTCTGATGGCCTCAAAAACATCGTTCACAAGAAGACGAATTACAAACCTTCTATGAAATATCGAGTGTCCTCCTAGAGGATGCGAAATGATGATAAACTAATGGAAATATTATTGACACATTGAGATCTAATATGATAAAAAAGCTATTTTTTATTTTCGAAAAAATGTAAATCGATATATTGCTGTTCTATTTTCGTGCGTTTTCATTTTTAGCATAAATTGAGCTTGAATAATGCATATTCATAAATAATACGTTATTACCCTAAGGTCAAATTGAATACTGTAGATATAAATTAATTCCGAATATTTTAAATTTCATACTCTCCTTTGTTTACTATGTGCTACTAAGTATGTACGAAAGTCCATATTGTATTTTTGGGACCACGGTTGGAAAAGTAGCGGATAAGGAACCAGAGGGTTCCAAGCTCGGAACTCGATCCAAGACCATCGAACACATGGGGGCTGGTGCACTTTAAATCCGTCCAGATTTCAGATGTCATCACGTTGGTGTGCTGTGGAGGTTTGGAGAGTGGGGTGCCTGCTCAGGTGTTGACCTCGCTATCTTACAATCGTTCAAAATTACTTGGTGTTGTCCTTGGGTTTGCTTCGGGGTTGAACCCGGTCCATCGCCAACAGTCCGTCGTGGTGCTCCAGTGCGATGCGATATTAATTATATATATATCAAAAAGTACTTTATGGCTTAGATAGATTACACTACTATATATTGTATTGTAATTTGATTTTAGAGTTGGAGCTAAGTTTCCCACAATGCAGCAGTGGCTGAAATAGATAGTTACTACCAGTAATTGATGGATTGCCAATTGCATCAGGCTGTAATAGCTGTATTACGATCACGGACGTACTTTTGTATGCGTGGTCATGCAATGTATGATTGTGACAGTGGACTGTCCTTTAAGAATCCAATTGTGAGGCGTCATGTGAATGCTGGGATGAAGTATTTAATTTCGAAAGTATTCTATTATTTCAATTTCATTCTAAAATTTTATTTAGCATTTGAAAATGAGGGTTTGTTGATTAGGTTTCGGTTTAGCCAAGCTGCGCTAAACAACTAAAGTAAATGGATATAAGCATACAAGGAATATTTTACTGACACACAAGAGAGAAATATACACAGGGAACGTATCGAACCTATGCCACCTAGAAGTGGCAGGCTGTAAGCGCAGTAGGTAAACCCACTGAATTATGTCCTTGAAAGAAAGGGATTTTTAGTGTATATGAACAAATGACGTGAGTTTACATCCGATTATCAAATGTCCTCTCTCAGCAGATGGTTTGTTGTTTTGGCGACCTAGGGCTCAAGGGACATATGTCGCTAAGTTACGCCAAATGCAAGACAACTTCTAGTAAAATATGAATAAAGGAATAAAGGGGGGGTTGAAGAATTGAATAATGGGAGGAAAGCAGTAAAAAATCGCTTGGGTATCCCTGGACCGCGACACTCGTGTTTATTAAAGACTCTAAACCCTATGTGAATAACAAAGATCACTAGAACACCTCGGGTCTGTGAAGTCCATACACACCTAAAGGAGATATGACCCTGAGGGCCAGTTCATAATGGAATTACCTTAACATGTAGTCAAGTGACTTCACTCTTGGAGTACTGTCGGTGTATCGGTACGGATCGATCCACAATATCGATACTTTGATGAAAAGTGCTCAACCCTACCTACAGGGTCCATCAAAACTGACCTCGTAGTGTCACCCTTGTCCGTGAACCCCCGAGGAAGGGATTGAGAAAAGTTTCAGTACGGAGCCGGATTGTTTTTCTGTATGCGTTATTGTTGAACGCACGCTTGCTCGTGTACTCTTGTACGTGGTAAGATGTATTCTTACTATGAATAAGGTATGTAATTGTTTGTACGCGGCTGTCTCTGGCTTTGCTAAACAACAGATATCCACACATCTGTGCAGAATCAGCTTAGTTCAGACTGCTTGGTTCAAATCCGGTGATACCAATGTCACTTACCATTACAAATTGAACAGCGCTCTAGTTTAGATCTCAATGCGATTAGGTAATTTCAGGCCCGGATAGTCTCTAGAGTTTCAATCAAGCGCAATCATCAAGTGCAGAACCTTGTTAATTGAAATCAATCAAACATATGGTCCTGTATGGGGTAGTCGTCGGGCCTTAGGGTATCGTTGATGTTGTTGAATTAGTTCAGCCATATGCTAAAAACAGTGCGAATTTAGTACTAAGTTAGTTTGCCACGCAAACAGCTCAGCTTACTTGTTATTCGCTGCACTAGTTCTACACCAATTTAGAAGCTTATAGTTAGAATGAATTGAAATATAAATGTTTAGTAAATTTTCCCTGGCTTATTAAAGTTGTTATGGTAATATTAAGTTCTTTTAATGCTATCATAAATTTGAAGACGAAATAGAGTAGTTTAAAATGATGGTCACGTATAAAGTTACGTCTTTCGAGTTGTTGAAATGTTCTTTTAATACTGATCAGTTTTCGGTAATCTTAAGCTTGCTTTTCATGGAAAGGGTTGAAAGAAAAATGAAAGTTTCAAACTAGAATTCTAAGATTAAAACCCTGAACAAAAGATAAGTATCCATTATTGTTTGCAGTATTTATTGAAAGGACATATTTTAAAATCTTTAAGGTTGTGCTTTTTGGCAACTTTCAACGCAACTACAAGAGGAATTTTCTATGTTAACCAACAAACCAGACGAGAGATGGAGATTTTACTTTCTCATATCCAAATTCTTTCAGCCGATACATATCGAAGTTGACTAAAAATGTATTTTATCATCGTTTTAACGTGAATACGTTTTTAAAATCGGTTATGGAGGTCATTTCGTGAAGGCAAAAATTTGAGCGTCACGAAAAGTGTTGATATCTCGAAGCCCCATAACTTCAGGGGAATCAGCCTATGGGGCTAAATGACCTACCATCGTATAGAGGAAGCTGGGCCGTGTCGACCAGGTTAACCATTAATAAATTCCCCCTCTGACTTTTGTACCCCTTAGTAGGGGATATGAGTCACATTTCGGGCATACGCCGGCCAGTTTAACCGCTGTAACTTCAGTTCTAATCGACGAGTAGTGGCGAGTGCGTGCTTAAACTGAAGAGAACGACGAATTCTACAATTCCATTTAACTAGTTGACAGTTTAAACCATTTGTGTGAAAATTGTGTGCAGTGGAAAGTGAAGATTTGTAGAGGATTTCACTATGAAGCCAAAATATCACACTAAATTTCAATTGCGTCATAGCAAGCGTTAACAGTTTGAAAGAGTAGTTCAAGACGAACAAAATGATACCAAGAATTCTAAACCTATGACAAGTGCGGAGAGATCTAGAGCTTACCGAAGAAGGCAAGAAGGAGAAGTCGCGCGTACTCGGCGACGGCGCTGAACCATCTAAGAAGCTGCCACCACGCTTGGAAACACCACCATCGACCTTACGTTTGTCAGGAACATCAGAACCGATACCATACCGTTTGTCTCGTACTTTAGCTATCAGACTCATCATCTATAAGTCGCCATAGAATACTAAGCATTGCCGACACTCTAACACCACTGGTATGTATCCACCAAAACTGGCTAAATAAATAAATGTCAAACAAATACCCGCCATCTTCATTTCACCAGCGACCCACTTACCAGATATTCCGCTCAAAGGGATCCACGAACCAAAACCTTACGGTACAGTGGGGACTGTGTCTACCCGTTGTTTTTCTTCGACTAATTGGTGTTGACAAATTAACTATTATATATGAATTCGAAATTCATTCTTTGAAATTTCTATTGGCTACGTGCTGGAATCATTAAAAAACAAGGCAATTGACCTCACTTATGGAAAACGTACAGAAAGCACATTCCATCACAAAAATACTACTCCACCTTCATTTAACCCCCTTCGCATCGAAAACTGCTCTATATTGGCCAACCTCTGGTACAAAAACCTGGATTTAAACTGTCACCAGTCAACAGTCAAATAGTCATCATAAGGGACAATTTGTTTAACCAATTTGGATTTTCATTCCCCTTGGCGTAATAGAGTAGTTTTGTCTCGATGATCAAATTAATCATATCTAGATGGAAGAAGTACTTGGAGGGTTAAGGAAACCTCTCATTGGTAATTGTGAATTTCTCACAAAAGGCTTAGATTTTAAAAAGGATTGCAAATTTGATTTCATAGGTGCTATTCTGCTTACTACTATGAACTCACACTGAACTATAGATTTTCTGCTTTATGTCCTACGTACCTATACTATACCTATGTATTACTCAATGTCTGTTTACTCATCCATGTAAATTCTCAATAGAATAAATACTCGACTTGCTTAGTTCCTTTCTTTTGTATGACTTCTTATCACACAGCAGATTCAAGAATAAATGGTTTCCTAACCTTACCTGTTTAAACATCTCATTCAATAAAGCTGTAATAAAATCGTCAATCTATCACTTCCTCAGTCAAGTAATAGAATTGTCATAAGAGCTCATGTAAACGGTGTATAGTGTGCACTGATACTGACTTCGTTTACTTAGATAAATTTGTTATGCAAAAGTCCTAAGCTATGGAATTCTTAAGTAGAATAGTTGAATCTAAAATATACCCACTTTCTTTGTATCTTGGTAGTTATTTTAGAATAAAGGTTCGGTCGTTTACTATTCTTTGTACAAAAAATGTTGCTGACATAGTAGGGCTTCCAATCTCTATTGATTCAATTCAACTCTGAAAATAACAAATTTGTCGAAAAAACAAACCATTCCGGATTACTTCCAATGCAATTTTATACAATCCGTATCTTTTACTTGTTTATTCTATGATGCTAAGTGTTTTGCGATAGTTTGAAGGTTGCCATTTCTCCCTCAAATAGCCAATTGTCTACTACTCAATAGACAATTGTATGTTCCTAGAATTAGACATTGTATGTTCTCAGAATTAGACATTGTATATTCTCAGAATTAGACATTGTGTTCCTAGACAATGTTCCTAGAATCAGACATTGTGTTCCTAGACAATGTTCCTAGAATTAGACATTGTATGCTTCTAGACAATGTTCCTGGAATTGTATACTAGGAACATCGTAATTTATATAAATGGTAAACAGATCTTTACATCTAAATACATTTAAAACATTTTAAAGATCTAATCGTGGCTCTTTTACAAAATACACTTAATCGAACTCCTGGGAATTTTTCGTATTCAAAATAGAAAGGGGACGTAAAAAAAGCTTAAGCAGTTAATTGTTATATTGTAAATAGTTTAAGCTATAACCTATTTATATAATCGTTGTGATGCGAGAGAAACGTTTATCACCAAAAGACAATACCAAAGAAAAATAACTTTGCACTCCTTCAAGCGCTGCTTCTTTCAGTTTAAGTGGTAGGTAGGTAGTTAATTAACGTCACAGTAGAGAAACACATCGGGCTACTGGTGACGGTCCGTGATCAAACCCAAAGGGAATGATCCAAGGACAACACGTCGTAATTTTGAACCACGGTCAGATGACGAGGTTAACACTTGAGCTTGTACTTCACTCTCCGAATTTTCATGCCATGCCAACGTGAGGATAGTTGAGGCCTTGACAGATTTAACATGCACCAGCCCCCGTGTGCACGACGGTCTTTGGTTGGGTCTAGTTTCGAGCTCTTATCCCTCCGGTTGCTAATCCGTGGCTCTTCCAACTGGGCTACTGCGACCCCTTTATTAATTAATTCCCCTTTGTGAAATGGAGCGACAAATGTAGTAATGTAAGAGTGAGTACTCTCTATGTATGCTTATTTTACATGGAAAGAATAAAAGTCCTTATTTGTATATGTTGTATGGCAACAATTAGATCAAGCATCATGTTATTCAGCTCATGAATGAAATCTGTCTACCGAATATAAAGCTTCCTCGGATTTAAGTAAAAGCAAATGGCATTTGTTGTTTGAAATTCGTATTTTGAAAATGAACTTGTGTTGTCTAGTATTACATTTACGACAAATAAAGGCGGAATTCATTAGTAAATGGATAATTAGGAGAAAGATGAGAGGAAGAGAGAAGAGAAAAAATTAATTTATAATTAATTCATTAATCCGACGTTATAATGATGTTAATTTCCAAACGTAATTTCTGGAAATGTGTAATAACAGTAGTATAAAGTAATATTCTTTTGGGAATACTGAATATCACGTGAATACTGTTTAAAGAATATTTAAATGATCGTGAATATTGTTGAAAGAATATTGAAAAAAACGTGAACATTATTTAAAGAATACTTAAAATACCGTGAATATTATTGAAAGAATATTGAAAAGAACGTGGATATTATTTAAAGAATTGAACAGAACTTTACTATTGTTTAAAAAGTATTGAAAGGAAGGTGATTATTGTTTAAAGAATATTGAAAAAGGGACTTAAATACTGTTTGAAAAGAACTTTAAATAGATCCTTAATATGTTGAGAAGTAGAATACTTTAAGGTTTTACCAGTTATATTGTTCATGAATATATGGTCAAAATAGCCACCATACACCTAAAAATCTTTAGACGTATCGATATTTTTTAATTTGCAAATAACTCAGAAGCTTTTGATAATAGAACGCATTGCGAATGAACCAATGAAGATCATTTTTAATATTGGTAAATCAATGGCTAACTCTTACTACATATTTCGATACATTATAGCTGCAATAAACAGCAAGACCACTGAGTCAACAAATGATTAAATGACTATATTGTTACATACGCTGTATATAATAATCATTAGCCCAAAATAGTTACATATAAAATGGATATACTGTTATTCATTCCGAACTACTGCCTTTTGAGAAGTATGACAGAAAGAATAGCAAGTAGTAAATTATAAGCTAAAATACAAGGAATCACTAAAGAATCAACTCTATATCATTTAAAGCCCTTGAACAATGAAAAGTTTTCGTAAAAATTGTTTCTTCACATGTAGAATTGGAAGGAAATGATTTGGCAAACAGATTGTCGAAAAGGGGTACTAAAATCAGTGAAAACCACTTTCCATAGATACTATTAATAAGATCAGAAAAAGCATCGGAAATAATTAAAAAAGACACTCAAAAATCGAAGAGAAGAAATGAAGGAATGTACAGAAAATATAACGGCGCAACGAATATAAATCAAGAAAAGAAGCATTGGCACTTTTCAGACCTTAGAGACTTCTTGCAGCAAACTTTGGAAGAATTGTAATATATCCCCCAGGGAATACACAATTTGCAGATCTTCCAATTCGAGCATGGGTGAGTATCACCTCTTAGATTGTCTATATCAGGATTTCTCCTTACAACAGATACGGAATCTTTCCAAGCTCAACTGGAATTACAGAATAAAATGATGAACTAATCCATACTTGTCATAGGAACAACAAATCATTCTGAGTCGTTTCCACACTAAGCACAAAGTGTGTGAAGTGGTATTTGAAAGCCTAGGAACACAGTACAAATCTTTACAGCAGACCCAGAATCTCTCCAAGCTCAACTGGAATTACAGAGATAAAACAATGAACTGAGCCATATTTGTCATAGGAACAACGAATCAGTTCAATTCGTTTACCCAATAAAAGCACAAAATGTATAAAGCGATATTTGAAACTATAAAAACACAGCAGAGAACTATTAAAAATAGGATTGTCCATCAAAACCACGAAAAATCTGATGCTCAAGACGGAATGAAGTAAGGTAAATCATTCACTTCGTAAGAAAAAATAATCATGGACAGCATTGTATTATGTTTTTGTAATACCACAATATAAACACATTGTGTTGGAGAATATTCCTTTCCATAAAACAAATTTCAATATATAGGAGGATATCATATTTCCGGCCAAAAAGTTTTTATTTCAAAGAACGCGAATTGCTTTCGCGTTCTTTGAGCATGAACTCTTGAGACATCGGATATCTGATCTCTAAGTTTGAACCGAACAATATTGTGTAGCTGCATTTTCGGATAAAGGAAATAGAAAAAGCTATCTCCATCCCGAGTTACCTTTTGAGATTTCGATCATAAAATGCTTCTTGTGTAAGAAGTTCGGACGACTACTTTGAAGCCTTCACTTTTCGAAGATCTGTAATTTTTCGTCTGTTTTAAGCAAGTATAAATCTTTGTATTTCTATGCTCCGAAAGAAACATTTAGCAAAAGGATAATTATTTAAAACTTAACTAATTTATGTCACTCTTCTCAGGAACTCAAAAATATTTTCCTTTTCCATCAAAAAAGATTATACACTGCTGGCCACCCAAATTGCAACACCAAGAAAGACAAGAGATATCACAACAAAATTTAATTTGTAGATAACATGTTGACCAAGTATCAAATGATTAAATTTATAGACTTCTGTGAAGTGTGGTTCCTGCCAAAATCAGTAGCCAGAGTAGCCGCCATTGTTGGAGATCACCGCTGCCACACGCCTCGGCATTGATTCAAAGAGACTTTGGATGTGTTCTTGGGGTACAGCAGACCAAGCAGCTTCCACACGTTGCCAAAGTTGATCTGGTGTGGCAGCTGGGGATGTATTCTGGGTCAATCGTTGAGCAACCATGGACCACATGTTTTCTATCGGCGAAAGATCCGGAGAGCGAGCTGGCCAGGGAAGCAATTCAATCTGGCGATTGACGAAGAACCCTTGGACAATGCGTGCCACGTGTGGTCGCGCATTATCCTGTTGAAATATGGCTGTGGGCAAGCCCTGAAGGTAAGGAAGGACAACTGGCTCCAACACCTCGGAGATGTAGCGCTGGCTGTTTAAAGTACCGGCAATGCGTACTAGAGGAGTGCGAGAGTGATATCCAATACCGCCCCATACCATAATACCCGGTGCAGGACCAGTGTGGCGGTGCATAACGCAGCTGTTCAGCATCCTCTCTCCACGGTGTCTCCAGACTCGAATCAGACCATCGTGGTGTTGCAGACAGAAGCGTGACTCGTCAGTAAAGACAATTTCATTCCATTCTGCCGTCCACATCCTTCTTTCATCGCACCATTGGCAGCGGAAACGTCTGTGGTTCTGCGTCAAGGGTAGACGAAGCAATGGACGTCTTGCGGACAGACCACTCTGCTGTAAACGGCGTCGAATGGTACGCGCAGACACTGGATGATGCGGTACAGACTGAATGTGCTGTGCTATGGTTCGTGATGTGGCTGAGCGATCCGTCACTGCCATACGCACAATATGCCTGTCATCACGTGAAGTGGTGCACTGAGGTGGATGCGATCGAACACGTCGGTCCGTCGTACCCTCCTGCATCCAATGATCACATATCCGCATTACAGTTGTTTGGTTTCGTCCAACACGACTACCGATTTCCCTGAAAGGTAATCCACAATCTCGGTAGGCCACTATCCTTCCTCTGTCGAACTCGGATACTTGATCAAAAGATGATCGCTGTTTTCTACGAGGCATAATTGATCGTTTTTTTGAAAAAAACACAAGAAAAACACAATTGCCGTACTTGAAATCGTCGAAATCTCCAAGCCTTAAATAGCGCTTTGAAGTGGCGCCACAGGCGCGCGTGATGTGCGTCTGCGCTGAAATTCTAATCATTTGCATATCTCACCTCCGGTAATGCATGTTGTAAATTTCATATTATTTGCATGCTTCCTTCAGGGTGTTGCATTTACGGTGGCCAGCAGTGTATTTAACTCGAATAAACCATGAAAATCAGATTGAGAAATGTTCTAAATATTTTTAATAAGATACTTCGAAATTTTTACTTGTCGAAAGTAAAATTTTATAAGATTTCTGACTTGTGTTTGGTTCTCGTGTAGAATTAATATTTTTTACAAACCCCTGAGGAGTTCAAGCCCATGCATCTGTTCTATAACTTGCAGTTATCTTTGAATGACTTCGAATAATTTTGACCTTATAGACCAGCTCGACCGGATGGACCGAGTTTCGAACTCGCAACCATCCGGTTGCTAATCCGTTGTTCTTCCAACTGATTTACCACTGTCCACTTTCAAACCATGGATGTGGTTTTATAGACACCATGTGTGTTTCCTGGTAAAAGCACTAGTTGGAAATCGCCGTAGAGCCACATATTTACAATCATTTTAAACAACTACAATCCATTATTTAAAACAATGACATGAAGAAATTCCATGAACTGGACATATGAAGCATATAACCTTCGTCAAAGGTACCAAGACTTTCCCACCGAAAGTAAAAATGTCAGCTTCTCTACATCACACTCTACATTGTATCAATGTCAATAACCAATAAATCTACTCAAACCCCATTACAATAGATGAAAAATTCATTTTGCACAACCTCCAAGCTTTGGCATAGAATTTATCTAGCACCATGGGATAAGCACCAACCATTATTTTAAACATAACTAAATGACACCAATCCATCACTATTTTTTCTCTAACAAGCGGGCAGTCTATAAGCTATCAATAAAAAATAAAGAGTTTTAGACGCATAGCAAGTATTTCCAACCATAGTGCTAATTCTCTTCTCATCAATCAACAATTTTAATCGAGCAATCCTACTCCTCCGCAGCTCACTTCACCCATGACATTTAATCTGAAGTTTTTGCGATTAAGATTTTATCAACGTGCAAATGTCATTACACCGTACCGCAACCTATCAGAAAAGAAGTATCATTATTCACGATTCATGGCACAAGTGATAGAATCTTGTTTGAAGCGGAGCTCATTTTCCTCCCAAATAATAAATCTCATTTGGTGTATAAAGTATTAAACCCAATGTTCCGCCTCGATGTTTAGTGAATAGCAAATGGGCTCAATTAGTCATACAGGGGTGAGCGCTTCTCTTTCGGGTTATTAAATACCTCGTCTCTGTTGTTTAGTGCCACGGTTCTGATTCAATTGAATCACTGATTACGCTGCTTGATGTGTAAAAGACACAGCGCTGATTCTGGAATAACCCACGTATTGATCTGACGTGCAGGACCGTTTGCCTTTGATGGACTTTATGAGTAGTTGGGGAGGAGTGTCATGTCGGGGTTTGTTTCTGGGGTGGTATTAATTGATGTCGATTCGGATGGCCTTTAAACTTTTGATTCGGAATGGGTTGTGTGTGGTAGGGTGGTTATTAATGAAAGTAGCTTATTCATGGCTGGAGTTCGTGCTTGGAATTATAGTGGGATGGACATGGTTCTAAATGTGATGTTTTTGTGGAAATAATTTGAAATTTACCTGTACTAACTGTATTGAATTTTAACTGACTAATCCGTGAGCTCATTTTTTACCATGAATATGTTTTTTCCACTTCATAATAGCGTGTTACATGCTTATATATGAGAAGGAAATGATGATTTTTAACGTAAATCTGTGAAGTCAGTTACTATTTCAAACCTCTAACCAAAGATCGTCTTGTATGGGGGCTGGAGCTCGTTAAATCCACCGTGGCCTCAAATGTCCTCAGGTTGGAGGGGTTTGGAAGTTTGGACATTGGGGTGTCAGCTCAGGTGTTGCCTCGTCCTCTGACGGTGGTTTAAAGTTTCGTGATGGTGTTTTCGGATATCTTCCTTTGTGATTGATTCCGGACCGTCGTCAAAACCCGTTGTTTTTTCAAAATTAAAAGAAATTCTTAATGAAGACTTCATTTCTGGTAGAAAACTTAAAGCAATAGGTATATTAAATACTGAGAAAAAATAGTAAAATTAAATTAAGTATATTCATAGATATGCTAATTTTTGACATTCAATGCTTATTTCTCATTACCATTCTTTTAAATATTTCGATAAATTTATAGAAAATGTTTACTGAAACCGAAATGTAATCACCTGGGACAAAATTCAGACTATACCTAAAGCACATAGAAGTTCAGTCACAAATTTTCAAAAGTATACATGAGCTTTGATATAGAATCTCCGATTTCACTGGATATCTTTATATTCTTGCTCCATAACTGATAGTAACAAGCTTATCTAAAGGGCCTTGTTCTGGAACATAAAATCGCATTTGGAATAAATCCCTGCGCATAACACTCTATCATAAACACCACGTAAACCTTATTTTACACAACCCCATGGCTGTCATCTTGACTATATATCCGGTGTCATCACTCCCATAATCCAAAATGGACTTTAGTACCTGCTTATCACGGCTCGAACTGAGCTATTCAAGGGGAAAATAACGTCGTTTACTTGAATCTACAGTTCCTTCACTTGGTTTATATCAGATTTAAAAGACGACCCGATTCCCAATATGCAGTTTACCAAAACTAAGAGAAACCCTCTTCATGTAGACTTCATTTCTTAGAGGAAGACTAAACCAAGAGGTACATTAAATACTGAGAAAAAAATGAGACATTAAATTAAATACATCAATAGATATGCTAATTTATGACATTTTATACTTATTTTATTAAAGTTTTAGGATACTCTCTTTTAAATATTTCGATAAATCACGAGTATTTTTTTCTCAAACCAAAATGGAATCTTCTGATACAAAATTCGGACCTTGTACCTAAAGAACATTAATCACAAAGTTATAAAAGTATACTTGATATGGAATATCTGATTTCCCTGGATAACTTTAGATTCTTGCTCCATAACTGATAATAATAGGCTTAACTAAAGGGCCTTGTTCTGGAACATAAAATCGCATTTGGAATAAATCCCAGTGCATAACACTCTATCAAAAACACCACGTAAACCTTACACCTCATGGCTGTCATCTACCCCATATATCTGGTATCATCACTCCCTTAGTCTAAAATGGACTTTAGTACCTGCTTATCTCGGCTCGAACTGCGCTATTCAAGGGGGAAATAACGTCGTTCACTTGAAGCTACCGTTCCTCCAGTCGGTTTATATCAGATTTAAAAGACGACCCGATTCCCAATATGCAGTATACCAAAACTAAAAAAAGCCCCTCTTCATGAAGACTTCATTCCTGGGAGGAAAACCTCTCCCGAGGACCGTAAAAGCCCTACAAACCAGATTGAAAGGCGGCATTATACGTCTAAAGGCGTAAATCCCTATCCCCAGGAGGGCTGTATACTTCAGACATGGAATGAATAGCAGCAACGCCCTTCTCGCCCACAACGCCCAAAACGCCCGCACCATTGTCTTCTTGAAACATGCCTACCGCGCCGTCATGAAACGGAATGGTTTAATTTTAATCACCGCTACTGGTTTGTTGTTGGAAAAGAGCTATGTTGGTTGTTAAAGGAAAGAGAGCTGGGTCTATTGTGTATTTGGACGTATTTGCCACCTTTGGCTTTGTTTTAATCACTTTTGTGAGGTTCGTGGTGTGGTCTCTTGTGTGAAGGAGCTCTTTTCGTTGAGGGACAATGATCCGGGTGTTTTAGTTTTTGTTAACGAGTTCTGTCAGGACTGTTTGGCGAAAATCGTGGAAGTAATTAACAAGTAATTGAACCCGCTGGAGGTGACAAGTTGATTTCCTTTGGTGCGAAGTGTTTTTGTCAGATTTATGTTAATTATAACTTTATTTTTAGCGCACGTCTGAGTCGTCCAAACGTTATTAGTTGTATTCAATTTTAGCTTTAAACTAGATGAAATTTCTTTGAAAATTTGATATTCACATTTACATATATGATACTCATTGATTAGTTTTATAGATGAATTTCAAGTAACAACCTATTTTAAATGCATACAGAATGTTTGAAACTCCCTGTACATACTTTCACCTTCAAAGTGGTTTTGACGAAACATTTCGGTCATTAAGATCTGGTCAATTTTGCTAATGACGAAGTTACTCGTCGAAACAAAACTGCCCTAAGGGAGAAGATCCATGTAGTAAAAACAAATTGTCCCTTGACCAGATTTTTTGGTAATTTGGAACAGGATTTTGTTGGTTGATTTGGAACAGGTTGACCAATTGGATTTGGAACAGGTTGACCATTACAGGACAGTTTTCCACGTGAAAATAAACTGTCAGGAGGGTTAAGCCGAGGTAAGGTTGGTTGGGTTCTACGGCGCTAACACCATATTTGGCCAAGCTGTGCCAGACACAAGACAAGCATAATCAAGTAATGGACATTCACACACAACATTTTAGTGGCACGGTAGAGATAAATACATTCAAATAAGTTACAGGCCCTACAACTCGCAAAATTAAAGTGAAAACCAAATTTTACCGTATTTCACAAAGAGGTGTATAGCAGCATGCCCCATCCGGTTATACTTGATTGTACCATTCTAAAATACCATTTTCTATAGGGAATAATTTATTCTATAAACTTATACCTATACAATTTGATTAAAGGACTGTTTTCTTTTCAAATTGTGACTCAACTTTCTTGATTCTCAATTATATAACTCTAATTTCAAAACTACGTAAAAATTTAACTACAAATACCAATATTCGAGTCCTTTGTTCCAAACGTTTCGGGTTTATGAGAAGGGAAATTTGATTAATTTCCAAGACCTTATGCATTTTTTCCAAAATAATATTTCTATCACTCTTAAATAGTATTTATTTATAAGGATCCCAAGCAAAAAGAACGATCTTATACATGTCTTCCAAAATAATCTTTGTGGTCAATTTTTGTCACAGGTTAATTATTCAGTTTCTGGTCACTTAAATGTTTTTATTCTATCACGCTTAAATTTTATTTACTTTGAAGGAACCTAAACGCGAACGAATGGTCTTATACATGTTTTCCAAAATAGTATTTCTATCATCTTAAATGTTTTTTCTTTTATGAAACCCAAAAGAAATATCGTTGTGTTTCTTTTTAAAGTTAATTTTAATATGCTATGTTAATTATGGAATGGATTGTTGAAATATTTATGAATAGCAACTATCATGTATACTACTGGCCACTAAAAATGCAACACAAAGAAAGACAACAAAAATCAAATTCATACTTATATAACACAGAGCTTATGGTTCAAGGATTAAATTCTCAAAGGTTCCTTCTGATTCTTCCCCTATCTGAATTTATGTAATTGATGAATGTTATTTCTATTTTTTCTTAATTGTACAGTGTATCCACAACTTTTCACCTGATTGCGAAACTCAGTATAGAGACACTGTAGCAGTTATTGTGATAGTCATCTTTACATTGATACCTTTTTTATTCTTGTGTGCTAGAAACCAAACCCACAGATTATAAAACTTCCCTTAACCCTCTCGCTGCGTAATTTTTTTATCAAAATGGGTTCAAAAATTGCGTATTTTTTTTATTACATATTTCAAATCTACATATATTTTAGAGTTAAAATATACAAAAAATTTTTGTAGAAAAGTTTTTTTTTCAATATAGAATTAGATCATAAGAAAAGGTTGTCGGAATATTGAAATTGAAGAATAATCATATAAAAGCAAAATTTTGAAAATTAATCTTGGTTAAATTATGATTTATTTTATGAAATACAAAGGTAAAACGTATATACTAATGAAAATATGCAAAATACTTACAAAACATTTATTAGAAATGAAGAATTATTAGAAATCACTATCCGCAGAGGAATCCGAGAAATTCTCATCAGTTTCGCTATAACTATCTTCAATATACTTGATATCAAAGTCAGAACTGCTATCAGTGTCGGAAATATTGTTAGGAATGTAGGTTCTATCACTCGCGAAACGCTTCCTGCCGGACATCTTTGAGCTTTGAAAAGAGCGCGCAAAATGCTGCAAAAAATGCTTGTATATTTCGCAGAAATGTGGACATCTAAAGCCATCTGTTAACCCAGATTTGAATAAACAATTAAACATCACAGAAAAGCCAAAATGAAACCATGAATGGGGAAAGAGCGGGTTGCACAGTTAAATAGACGGGAAAAATGCATCCCCGCGGAAAACGCGGGATGCGCAGCGACAGTGTTAATATTTAATAAAAAAAATTTAATAAGCTCTGATATATAACTTCAGCTGTAGTCTTTCAAATATTGAATGATTCACTTAATAGAACTAAAAGTAATCTGAATAAAAGCACAAACTGGTGTTAAACGCATTGAGAGACATCTAATTTAAACCCACTGTTCTCAAAGCTACTAAAAGCAAACATGTTGAACTACTAATACGCTCCCACGATCCTTACTGTTACGTAAAAAGACTTAATGAGATAACAAATATCGTATCGAGTATCTTGGAAATCGGAAGTCTCCTGAGAGTTTCTTGTTCAACAGTGTCTTGAGCTTACCGATAATTGTCTTATCGTCTTGGGGCCGAAAAAGCTCTTGGATGAGAAAGTAAAGGGAACAGTGTCCGAAATTAAATATATCGATTGAAAAGCCATTCTCAAAAAATCACAATGCAATCTAGTATTATATTTCTAAACAACACATTTAGTAATAAGCAACTCATCACATTCTATCATGAAGGGGTTTTGCTAGCAGAAACGCAATATAATTTCCCATTTGTTACCAATAAGTTGTCGATCACCTCTGTCTGATTTCCTATTAAATTTAATCGTATGCGTGTGTTTCAGCTCCTTATAGACATGTAATCTTTAGTTTTCAAGGCTGTCACAACAGACGGTGATACCTTAGATTATCCCTACAGGGATATCTAAATAATGATTTTAGGTAGAATACCAAATGAAATTTTAGAAAACATTATAGAAAAGGATTGACGATGTTTTGAAATTTCATAACATGGAACACCAATGTCACATTGCGGGACAAGGGTTATCAGAGAGCTTTCAAACTTCTGAGGCTGCTCTGGAAATAGGCCCGCTTAGTCTATATAATCCCCAAATCTCAATCCTAAAGAGTATCTAGATATCATAGTCTAAATTACTGCGTTAACTAGACATGGTTTTGACGAGATATCTCTTCCATCAAGATCTGACCAATTTTGCTAATGAAGAGAAATTTCATCAAGATATATATTGCCAATTTTATGATGATGACGAAATCAAAATCTGGTCAGTTTTATTTTAATGACGAGATATCTCCTCCATAAAGATCTGGTCAGTTTTGCTAATGACGAAATATCGCGTCGAAACAACGAGTGGGTTAAGAGTGTATGCATATGGGTATAAGAATAGCCTTATTTCTGTTAAATGGTTATGGGTCATTCCATGTGAAACCGCATAGTCTACACCTTCGGAATTTTTGACAATTTATATAATTTGTCTACCAGATACATATAAGAAATAATAGAAAATGTTGTCTTTCTACTTGTACAGTTTTATTTATATTAATTTTAAATTTGAAAAATTGGGCAATTTTGAATGATTCTAGTATCACTAACTCGCCCATATCTCTGGATCTAAGTGATTGATCGAATTAAATTAAGGCATATTTTGTAGATAAATGTACAATAGGCTTATCGATGTATAACTTAACCTTCAGAGTGATTCTTCTAGTTTCAAGGTCATTCGAACTGGCCTTGATATTCTTGAATTCTTAATAGATTCTAAGGGATTCTAGAACCACGAAAAATCCCTCAATTTTTCAATTTGAAATTAATATAAATAAAAAACTGTTGAAAGTATAACAATAATGTTTTTCAGAATTTTTTTTACATGACTGTGCAACACAATTACCAAGTTTTAAAACAATATGTCCGGATAGTGTTGAAAATTTCCCTTTTGTAGGTGGTTTGACACGGACCCCTATACCTGACTTTATAAATGGATTCGAAGTCAAATTATTGAATTTTTAAGGAATAGAAAATTTAGAAAAATGTACTAATATGTGTTAGATGTATGTATAAAAACATTGCCAATTAGTGTATGTAAGAGGAAATATACTTTTTGTGTAACGGTGCGTGCTCATGAAGATATATTGAAAATAGAAGATACATTTATGAAGACGTTACTTTTTCTTCCCGTTAAGCAAAGTGCAGTATTGGGGATTACTAATTTTTTGTGTTACAAAAAATTTGGTTTTATTATAACATGAAGTATCTCAATGGCTTCATCCACTATAAAAAATGCGGTGTCTACAGAAGTAGATAAATGATAAATTTGTAACAAAAGAAGGGTTTTAAACAATATATTTCTTTGCATGTAAGTAACTCCTAAATTTCAATAACAATTTCCATTTTTCAAGCATTAAGTTGTTTTTTTATCAAAACTCCAAACACTCAGGGATAACACATTACTTTTTGTCTGCCTTACTCCTAGGAAATTTTTCTAAGACTAAAATTTTCCCATATGGTTTTGAAATGTAACAAGATTTAGTGGATTCAAAAATTATGTGAAGGGAAAAATCAAAATTTAAGTGTTTTTTCTCTTCTAATAAATTATTCAAAATAACACCTTTCTTAAGAAGAGCATCACTTACACGAAACTTTAACAGCCCTTTATATAAGGTACAAAAACATACCTGTCAATATAGTTAGCAGACAAAAAGCATTGTTAACTAGACAAGCGTGTCATCTAGCTAGTGTAAAAAGCTAAATGAACTAATAACTGAATGAAAAAAAGCTGAATGAACTAATGCAGTTACTTAATGTGTTGAAATAAAACTTTAGATACTGTATAAATGCCATTTAGCAATTCTCTCACACTCCAAAAAATTGTCTAACAAGTTCAGTAATAGTTAGAACTATTTTTTTTCCTTTAATTGGGGACACATCGTTAGTAAAAATAGTTTTTTATAAATATCATTTAAGGATACTACAAGTATCATCAATGAAACATTACAAAAACTACTATTAAATCTTTAAGATCAAAGCGTCCATTCAAAAGACATGATAAATAATAAACTTCATACTGTTTAGTAAGATTCTAAATCAGAAAATATTTTTCAATCTATGTAACTTTAAATAACGTAACACTTAATTATTATTTTACCTGACTTGTTATACCACTGGCTCTTATATCCCATCAGATTATTCAAGGAATTCACAGAGCAACGTCAAATGGAATTTTAAGAAATGGATTTTGGAAAAGGTTAATACGTTATTCTTCCTGTCAACAGGGAAAAAATATTAGATTCTATTTATTCCATTGGAAAATTAAAAATATAACTCCCAGGATTAATTTTCTGTCAAAATATTTGTCGTTTTAAACAAATAAAACATCGTTACATTTTGAAAACTTCAATAGGAATGCATACAATCTAAAATAGATGTATTCAAAGCGTTATTCGGTGTAACCATCCATTGTTGGCGATTGTATTAGATATGATAAGCAGTCTTTTGTTTTCTGGAAAATTCACATGTTTATGTTTGTTAGTATAAAAATTTAGAGATTGTGAAAGTTAAGTAAACAGTCTATATTAGAGCAGAGATATTTATCCCGAAAATGTTTTATCAGCATCAGTGTCGTCAATATTTGATGAAAGCGCTAACCAGTGTTGAATGTTTGGGGAAATCCAGTGAGGGTAAATATACAACTGGACGAAGTTATTAAAAATATTTTATTTCTGGAAAGCGATGTTTTTTAGAAACGGAATGTTCGAAACTTCAAGGCATATCCAAATACATTTAATAGTTTTTGTAGTTTATCCTGGATTCGAAATTTTAGGAATGAATTCTCCACCACAAAAGTAATTCTTAGAATATCGTGAGGACGTGTTTAAACTAGAAATGTTTAGAAGAAATTTATTCGCGTATGAATGTGAATAAATTAAGTGCATGATACACTATTATATAATAAAATAGTGCTTGCGATTATAAACTAATTGTTTGATAGTAAACAGACATATGTACATAAGTTGAAATAATACAAAAAGATAACCATACAACAGTTGTGGTACACATGTGTGATCGTCGGCAAGACTCATCAGCGCAGGAAGGTTTAAAACATAGGTTACAATATCGACAAAAAAAATGAGTTAATAGGGGGTATGAGGGCTCTTACAGCTCATACAGCTCTCACAACGTGAATTCATGCTGGAAATGAGGCAATATATATTATGAGTCCCCGTGGCAGTCGGTCCCACTTCTCCAGCAACGTTGTCTTCAGGTCCTGGATGGTTCTGGGAGGGGGAAAGCGAGTTGCAATTGCCCTCAAGAGCGTCCCAGATAAGCTCTATAGAGTTTAGGTGTGGGGATCTGGCTGTCCAATCCATCCGGCGAATATCCTCACTTTCCAGATATTCGTCGACCAGATGAGCCCTATGTGAACGCGCGTTGTCGTCCATAAAAATAAATTGTCCGGTCCATCATCATAAATGTATTGCCGGTTTTGGATGATGACTAGATCAAGATGGGGTCAGTTTTTTTCTAATGACGAGATATGTCATTTATCAAGATCTGGTCAGGTTTGCTAATGACAAGATATCTTGTCAAAGCAACTACCAGGAGGGTTAATAATAAAAAAATTTCTTGTGCAACCACGACAAATACTGATAGATCAAAAATAAGAAAGTTTGCTATTTAATCATTGATATAACTTACAACAATCATTCCCTTGGAAATATTATATATTACGTCTTTCCTTAGAATACAATCCTTTGGAAATATTTTAATGGCCTTTCCCTTAGAATGGACACCGTTGGGACACATTGGTCTTTTCCTCGGTAGAGAATCCTTCGGAAATATTCTATAGCTCATTTGCTTATAATAATAGAATCATTTGGAAAGATTCCATAGCTCATTTTCTTATAATAGAATTCTTTGGAAAGATTTATATGTTGGTTAAGAAGGTAAAATATGTTAAAAGTCAAGGCATTGGGAATACTCCAGGTTGCTAGGTAGAATTATGCGTGCGAACCCTAGGGATAAAAATCTGACTCCAGATTAGTATGTTACATGTTTAAATAAGATTCTACAATACCATTTCCAGTTCTTTCCAGTAAATTACATAGAAATGCAGGAGTTTGGATATCTACCTCCTACAACCTCTATGGCAGAATGCACTTATCTATTTTTGAGCTAGGTGACTTGAATGGTGTATTGTAGGACTCCACGAGTAGGACTCCATTCTATGGCGTAGTGCAAAGGAGAACCATCGGATCCGCATGCAGCATCGTAACATAAGAAATGCATAGCTGCATTAAATTTAGTATAAAATACATTTTCACCATGACTGGAATTCACTATTCTGGAATAGTGACTGGAATTTATAATTCTGAAATAAAATTACTGAAATTCATTGTTCTGGTATAGGGCTAGTGGAATTTGGTATTCTTGTAAACATTTACTAGAATTCATTATTATGGCATAAAATTTCGGGAATACACTATTATGGAATTGAGTCAATGGAATTTATTTTTCACCAGAGTTATTAGAATTAGCTTTTTTTAGTAGGGTTACTGGAATTCACTATTCTGGACCATTATTATTATTATTATTAAATTATTAGCTTTTCTGGAATATCTAATGGAATTCATTATCCTGGAATATAGCTACTAGAATTCGCTATTTTGTAATAAAATTTCTGGCATTCACTATTATGGAAAAGAGTTACTAGAATTTATCATTATTCAGGAAGAAAGTTGATGAAATATCCTATTCTGGAGTTAAAATTACTGGAATGTACTAATCTGGTATAGAGTTACTGGAAATATCTATAATAGAAACAAAAATCCAATAAAAGGGAATTGAGCATTTAAGTCTTGATTTGTATACTATTTTTCTTTGATAGTATAATGCTCTTACACAATCAATTTCGCATGAAAGAAAAAACAAAAACAAATTTAGACGTTTGTTAGGACTTTAAAGTTCCAAGAATGGCATGTTCACAGAAGCTTCATATGTAACAAAATAGTTTACTGACGTTACATAATATGATTTCAAAACAATAAGTAAATAGTTTGAACGTTTCTACATATGCCATGCACAATTTATGAAGGTTGAAAATATTGGAAAAAGACAAAGCCCGTTATGCTTCAAGAAATCCTTACATTTTTTATTCAGAATATAGCAATAATACTTTCACACTTTATCGGAGAAGTATAAAACCGTGTATATAAACAACTCCAAAACCGATAACAATATTTATGACCTTTACAAAAGTCGAAAGACGCTAGAAAAATATTTGAAGGCAATATTCTACGCATTTTCTTTTTCTGTTTAGTCTGTTTATTGGAATAATAACAGGGCAGAAATAAGATTCAATTTATTTTCGCTTTCCAAGTAGTATTCTTTATTATTCTATCTTCGTAGTAACAAATATCCGATTATAAACTATCTGTCAAGATATTTTTTTTATTCATAACTCGAAGGATTCATTACTTTTGAATGGTAGTCAAGGCCAGTTCAACGTTATTTATTTTATTGAGTCTTGTGTTATAAGGTATAACTGATGGCAGTTAGTATTTTGATAGTGCTATTCCTGAAATGTAGTTTAGGATTTTCTAAATTCTACATAAAAGTATATGCATATCTGATGCGCTGTAAACTATTTACTTACGAATATATCGCCAGCTTAAGGCAAAAACTCTTTAACTGACATTTTTCAAAGACCCTAAATGCTTATTTCCATGATGATAAATACATAGTCATATTTCAATCGGTTTAAAAGATATATCATGCTACCAAAATTCTCATATTTTTGATTTGAAATCTGATAGATATTCTTTAAACAGCAGTATAGTAAAAAAGTATTTTTCTCAGTTAATGACTTTTTGTGCTCTAAGCCGACGATGTATCTGTCTATAGAAATAAAAATGCGACGTAAATTAAAGATGATAAATAATTGAAAGAAGACAAAGTTGTTCCGTGTTCAAAAACTCAATTTGATTTTGATGATGGCAGACGGTATTTTTCCATTACCATTTTTTAATAAAATTTGATTTTTTGTCAATGCCATTGCGAAATTTTAAAGAAACATCTTATAACAAATCATGAAACTTGAAACAAGTTTGCTATTCTATAATTACCTTGCCTATACCCTTGATTATTATTTATTTGCCATTCCATTCTACTTTTCCTTCTGCTATACTTTGCTGCGTTTCTTATTCCAAAATAAACCTATCGGTTTTCTTCCTTCGAATTTTTAATTATTTATATTCGACTATATTTAGAAAATAAGAATTAAAAAAAATTAAATCTTGATTTGTTTGTTTTCCGAAAACATTTTGCTATCTATTATGTTTTTTTAAGAAACGAATTTAATTTTATCGATGGTTATAATTTTCAATAAATTTCACTGTGAAACTTTAAATTATTTAAAGATTGACATAGAAACGTAAGAATACTATAAAATAGAAATCTAAAGTTCGTTTAATATATTTGTTTTTTTATATGTAGGTAATAATTGACTTCATTTATCTATATAAGTTACCCTCCTGATAGTTGCCTCGAACAGATCCTCTCGTCATTAGAAAAATTGACCAGATCTTTGTAGACGAGATATCTCGTCATTAGAAAGAAATTACCAGATCTGGATGGACGAGATATCTCGTCATTAGAAAGAAATTACCAGATCTTGATGGACGAGATATCTCGTCATTAGAAAAATAACCTGATCTTAATACTGTCACCATAAAAAAATCTGCAGTATATTTATGACGTGACATCTCGTCATCATCAAAATTGTTCAGATCTTGATGGAGAAGATATCTCGTCATTTTTAAAATTGGTCAGATCTTGATGACGGAGATTTCTGGTCGGAACCACTTGGAGGGTTAATAAATTTCAAACACACTTTTCATTTATTTCTTCGTTATTGCTTTAAAAAAAACTTGATCTCATGCTTGATATTCTATATTATATTTTACCTCTATGGGTTCTAAGGGAATGAAGTTATTAGAAGAATTTACCATATCTTGATGGACGAGATATTTCGTGATTAGAAGGAAACTGGCCAGATCTCTTAATCTAGTTATCATCAAAAGATAGGCAATATCTTGATGATTAACTATCTTATCATTAGAAGAATTGGTCAAGTTATATCAGAATAGACAAGATATCTCTTCAAAACCATTTAGAGGGTCAAGGATGCATATATCAAGGAGAGTCATAACCAGAATCGTTACCGATATTGCTTTCAAGAAGCGTTAGATAAGATGGGCAACATATGAAGGATGATTCACACGCCAATTCTTCACGAAACCAGACCTCAAAATGCATCGGTACAACCCCTTTGTAAACCAACTACTTGCCAACCACGGAAGGTTCCCGGAATACTTCTTTCGTATGAGATATCCGACGTCTCATGTAGTGAAGTAGATGATTCTCTTCACTAAATACTAGACTGTGGGCTTACGACTCACCTCCAAGAAGGATTTGAATTCATTAAAGATAAACCCAGGACATTAAACATCATCTGATGTGTATCTGACTGATATGAATATTGGGTAAATTTGTGTGGCAAAGAACTCCTAGCCCACGTCCAAGGGTTCTGAGAATGGTTCAGCCATCATACCTATGACAAAGCGTGCAGGCTCACGTAAGTCGAATTTATGACGGTTACTGAAATAAGACATATGGTTATGTGGAAATTTTACTTAAACCCTGCAAGTTTAAGTCCGAGCCAGGCTATAAATAGATGAATAAATAGGGATAAGACTATATCCGTCCCCGCTTTAAAGACACCGATTAGGATCCATGTAAGATTAACCAGAAGGGCCTCTACCTCCGGTTACTTATGAACACATGTGAGAAAACATGTCAGTCTGTGGTCGGCGAGTGATGTCTAAATTTTTTATTTCACATTCTGTGAATAAAGATTATCGTTAGAATTTCTCGAGACCTCTGACATATTTTCCTCGGGTCCTTCCCTACATCTATTTTTGTTGTTGCTAATCAAGTCTAGCTAGACTAAATCCACAAATCCATTCACCCGCACAAAGTCATACACTGAAAGAGGTTCAGATAGCAGGTCGACTAGGGACCAGGCACTCAAGAATGTGTGCTGGGGAGACCTGGTCAGACTGTCATTTAAGACAAATAGGATGAACCTTGCGACCACAGCAAAATGTGATACTCCTCAGATGGCCACTGAAAAAGCGGGAGAGTGCTGTCTGAATATGTCTGTAGCAATTGAGAGCAAGAGATCTTCCGGGGTGATCCCCATGATACCAAGAGTGTTCCGAGGGAGCAATTCATGCGTTGTGACATCCGTTATACATCCGTTGTGACTTCAGTTAATCGGATCTGAGAGGCTGTGTACCCAACTAAGACGAAAACTATGGGCACATCGAGCGCAGACAGTAAAATGTTTATTTCTTATGTGTTTATTCATGTTCTCAGTGATTACACATGCGTTTATTCATATGTTCTGATGCATTCTACATGTGTTTATTCATATGTTCTCTTTCATTCCAAATGTGTTTATTAATGTGTCTCATTCATTTCACATTTGTTTATTTCTATCATTTGTATTTGTCATTTTCCGATACCTCCGTACTTCCTTCATTAATGTCTGTAGTAGGTTGGGCATCGCTCATATATTTCGTATTCACCCTATCTATTTCCCACAATTTACTGCTTTGTGACGTGGGTAGTTATGTAGCAATGACAAGAATATCGAATATTTATTTAGTGGCATTTCACGCTTTTTATTCACGCTATTCGTGTATTTCGTACTAAATTGGTGGTGCTCTACAACTTTTTAAATGACGTTTATATACCTCACATATTTTTCGAGATGACCACTAATTTCTGATTTTTACCTATAGGGACATTGCAAGTTGTCTCATCTTGTATCACATAGTCACTTTACTATACTTATACATCCATTTCATGAGTAGCTTTATCTGTGTTTGACAATTACGTGGGTGTATAAGTATTTTACTATGCACATCTCAAAATATTCAGATAATAGTAAGTCAATTAATGTATCTCACAACTCAAAAAGACATCTCATTGTGAGTAACGATCTCACAAAAACTAATTAATGCAAAACTCAACTCGATCAAACTCCCAGCCTAAAACTACATATAAATGAATAACTTTCAATGTAACGAAACGTATAAGAATTTTACTGGTCAGATATGAAAAAGTACATACTCATTAATAATTAAATTATGCTAACTCATACACGTTTTCACTACATTTTTGTATAAATATTGCTTGAGCTTTCAAATTCATCATAAATATTGTCACTTACGTTACTCGTTTTACTACATCTTTATCATGATTTAATATTTATTTATCATGCGCGACGTGATCAGATCAATTTCCCGTGAAAGTATTTAAATGTAACTTTAACCAAAATATAATAGAACAAGGATAAAAAGCGATCCACTTCATCTCAAGTTTGCCTTTCATATAGTAGGATAAGTAATTACTCGATCACATTTGTGTTTCTAATAAAAAGGGCCTGGCTTATATAGAGCATTGAATTCTTCTAGAATCTAGGATCACCTCCGACGCGCCTGCTTTGATTCATAGAAAGACACATTTTATTGCTCCAAGTCCTCTTAAACTTTCCATTGTCAAGTTAAACTATCCAGCGCACATATTTGATTTCCCTAGATTCCAATATATCTAGTTACTGATTCCCCAAAGGATTATCGATCCCCTTTTGCCCACAGCTTTTGCATCTATCTCACACAAAAGAAAGACGGCCAAAAAATAGAAACCCGAAGCACAACCAGGCAAAAAGAGGAACCCAGAAATGTTAACGGTACTAACTTCTAAACCTGATCCTACCACATAATTTTCGAGTCGGACCATAAAGCGGAATTTATGTTTAGCTTATTTTTACTTAAACTCCCATAATGGGGGAGCCTTCCTCCTCCTTGCCCCAGAAAGCGTTCTTGGCAAAGATTTTTATGGCTTTCTGAACAGTTTCCACCGATTCATAAAGCGGTGCTTTACGACTTTCGAGGACTGCACTTAATTAAAATAAATATCTGTCGATGCATCGTGGATAGCCCCTCAAGAAGGCGAAAAAAACGACGACTGTATTATTTATCGCTGTATAAAGCGTTGAAATAGAGATGCTGCTTCTGCTTTATAGAGCAAGAAATAGTGGAGGGTTTACTTGCAGATGCGAAGGAGTCGTTCTGGGGGAAAATACGCGTAATTCTTGAGTTTTATTTCGTGTAAACAACACATTTCATCTCGGAATGGTTGGGTGTGCTTGAGGCCTATTGTTTTTCACGCCGGCAAATGATTATGAGAGGATATTTTTCTATGGCATCTGAAGGATTCCGGTGCCTTAGGGAGTGCAGTGGTTCTCGATAAAAAATCCATCAAGGCTGAATTGGAACATGAATGACTGCCATTCACGAAGTATGATATTGTGTAGTATTTCAGCAAAAGTCTAACACGCATCTAATATGAACGCAATGTCAAATATTTCCAAAATTATCCTTTTATAAAATTTTATTTCATAAATTATTCTTTGGATTTGGAAATTTACGACTAGAAAACATCCATTTTCATGGCATTTTTAATTTCTTTGAATTCTGACTGAATTAGTTTCTTTGAATTCTGACTGAATTAATTTCTTTGAATTCTGAAACTTTGAATGACTGGCATTTTAACAATTCTCTGTGAAAGGCTTCTTTTGTCAAGCTAAATGTAGATGGTGACGGTTTTTGTAGTTGAATGCTCTCTCGGTACGTATTCCGGATATGACATCACTTCCCTTGCTTTTCAAATACGATTTCGGCACGCCGCCAACCGAAATTCTTCCCTACTCAGAAGCCAAAGAAACATGTGCAGCGATCGCCATAGATAATTTATCCCTCTTCAACTTCGATGCACTTGTGAAAAAAGTAAAGGGTTAATAAATTCAGTAAATAATTTCGTGCTTTTAAGAAAAGTAATCATGGATAATGCATAATATTAGCTCGTCATTTGACTGTTAAACAGGGATGGTATCAATGGAAATGGAAACTTCTGTAGATGAGTTAATCGATAGATTGCAGCAAATATGAATTTTTTTTGTATCCGGATGATAATTAAACAAATGATGTTTATGAGTAATAATATAGGTTCTAAAATGATGTTAAATTCTTATATGAAAAAGGGAAGTATTTATTCTGACAATTTTAATCATTTTTTCCATTATGGTATCAATGGAAATGGAAACTTCTGTAGATGAGTTAAATCGATAGATTGCAGCAAATATGAATATTTTTGTATCCGGATGATAATTAAACAAATTATGTTTATGAGTAATAGTATAGGTTCTAAAATTACGTTAAATTCTTATATGAAAAAGGGAAGTATTTATTCTGATAATTTCAATCATTTTTTTTTTAATTAATTTAAAACAGCTGAATCATTTTTGCTGAATATCTAATGAAGTTATCTGAATGAGTGAATGTGTCCTATATAACCAAAATATATTTTCCATTACAATTGAGTTATTTTGATGTGAGTTACATCATACTTCCCTCACACGGATTGTTAATTATAGTACACAAAAATATTGCTTAAATCTACTTGAACAATATTCGTTAATCTTATCGACAAATAAAGATCAACAGTTTAAGAATGTCAAATAAAATTTTAGAATTTTAGATATTTAAATACCAATAAGAAAATTCAAAAATTGGTATGTATTTGTTGTCTTCTTTATAAATAACTAACACATTTACCCTTTATTTCTCTGCATGAATCGATTAACTGTACATTGAAAAAGTGATCACAATAATTGTTTTTCTATTTATAGAAAATTAATTTGATATTATATTCATTTTTAATTTCGTCTGCAGCAAAGATGTTTTTTCCTTGATTGTTAACTTTATGAACGTATTGGTCAAAGAGTGTGGATTTATTTTATAGTCAAACAGACGCCAACTCTGCTTTATATATACAGATGTAAACTGATAATGAAATATTAAACCTCCTGGGGTTTTTCTTCACTTCGCAAACTGCCCTGCATTGTTTATCCTCTGGTACAAAAACTTGTTCCAAACTGTCACCAGTTCTGAGAAAGTGACATCTTGTTTTCCTACTTGAATCTTTATTACCCTTGGAGTAATTGGGTAGTTTTGTCTTAACGAGGTATCCTTCCTTAGCGAAAGTGACAAGACCTTGAGGAAATATCTCGTTGGAACACTCGGAGGTTTTAAACGCCCTTAACCTACCTGTACGAGATATCTCGTCAATAGAAAAATCTGACCTGATCTTGATCTCGTCAAGATAAAAAACGGCAATATTTTCATCATTCGGAATTCAATCGATATTCTTGATGGACGAGATATCTCACCGAAACCATTCGGAGGGCTAAGATATCAAAACCTTCATTAAAACTATCTCTAATCAAATAATGTATCGTATGGAGTGTATTTCTTGTAATGAATAAAAGTGTATGCCATTTATTTTTAACATTTTGGATACATAAAAATCTATTTTCATATTCCTCTATCCAATCTACTTTTAGACGTATTCACAATTTTCCCCAGATGAAAAACTGTTGTTTAGAAAAGTTATAAGAGGAAAAAAATTATTCGATTCGTTTCCTCAAAATAAGATTGTATCGTTATGCATAACAAAAGACGTTTTCACTCTCATTTCTTCCTCCAAACAAAACTCATTTCCTTTCCATGTCCACGAAAAGTCGGAGACAAAGGTCACAAACGCTTTGTTTGTTCGCATTGAATCGCTGTCTTTTTAACTCACTTTGGAAAAGTCAATCACGCGATTCAGTTTCTAAAAATATTTTTCCTGTAGATTATTTACTTTTCGGGAAAAGCCTTTTGTTGGAATCGAAGATGCGCCATTCAGAAGAATCGATTTTTCAAAAGAAAAAGATCGAGAAAGTGAATGACTAATGAAAGAAAACCCATTCGCTGTAACTTTTTTAAAAAGTTGACGCGAGAAAAATGCTTGAAACGAAAAATATTTCGAATTCTATTCGTATCGTTTGTAGTTTCATTTTCTGCTTTTACAAAACCTTAGGAGAGAATTCACTACTTTCAATGTAAACCAAATAACCTACCGGAAATGTGAGTAAATACTTCAGGTTAATATACATTACCTTATAATTTGTTTCGCTACTTTGGTGTTAGTTTCTGCGACCGAACGAAATTATTTGGACACGAAATTATTCCTGAGGAACTATTAGAGCCAGGTTTCAAGGAATAGTCATTTGCAGCACAATGATTAGGAATGTTTCAGTTAAAAAACTGAAAATGTTAAAATTTATGATTCGAGCATTACATTAAAATTTTTATCTCTAATTTGGCCATATGTTGTTTTAATTCATCCGACACTAAATTTTACGTCTGGAACTATTAGAACCATACTTCATGTAGCAGCTATTTGTAATGTATGGATTGGAAATGCTTTCAGTAAAAGAACTGAAAAGATTATAAAATATCTGTGATTCGAGCTTGAATTTGCATCGCTACTTTTGTGACGCTTGGTGTTAACTCCTGAGACTAAAGTATTCATGTTGAACTATTATAACAAGGCTTCGTGAAGCAGCCCTTTGCAATGAATGGATTTGGGAATGCTAATAGTTAAAAGAATTGAAAGTATAAAATTGTGATTAAATCTGCATGTCAAGTTTCGTCAATCCGGTTGGTATGGTTTTATGGCACACGAGTCATATCTGGCATGATGCGCCAAACACAAAACAGATGACGTCAATTAACGGACATACGCATTTCAAGAAGGTTTTTCTGACACAAATGAGAGGAAAATACACCCAGGTTAATATCATCTGATAGGAATCGAACCTGCACTGCCTAAAACTCTCAGGGTGCTCGCATAAAAGAAATAGAGTAGAGTGGGAAATCATGTGCCCAGGGTCATGAAACGAAAACTAGTAGTAGCGTGATCCTTAGACTACTTTTGTCTGCAGGGTGGGAACGCATATTCATCATCAGATTGGTCCAATGGATGAAAGAAGAAGCCTATACATTGATTCGTCATCTGATTGGTCCGCGCGACATAGTTGTAGACTTTGGCGATTTCACCATTTTTGCCATTACTCTATAGAAATGTGCATTCACACATATATCCTGTAACAATGTTAATCTTCAAACAAGGCTATAAAGTGCAAAATTGGCCAACCAATGCAATTTTACACATAGCAATCACATGACTACTAGACGACATGCTTGTCATTCGTTTTGAAGCTCATCATCTCAATAGCAATTCTCAGTCTACTTATATTTCACGTCTATGGTTGCAAGCGCAGTAGGCAAACTCACTGAGCCACGATGACCGTAAATCAATCCCAGAATAAAACTGGAAGTACTTATTGTACCAAAAAAATCCAGTCCTCTATATTTGCTTATACATTAAAAATCCATCATAGCATTGACATGTAAGTTACGATTATGCATGCATTCCCTTCAAACTTTCTTGAAAAACAAATAAAATGTCATCGATTCTTTTAAACCAAACAATTTCTTAAGAACTGAATAAAACTATCCAAAAATATATATAACGATTTTTCCAGTTTGAAATATAATATCTAGAATCGTCTTGTTAGGAGAGCATTTTTTGTACCTTGATTATCAAATAACCGGATGAATTGTTCAGAATGCACTCGATAAAATTGCATTTGAATGCAATCCTAATGTTCGATATAATATTCTGAAAGGAAATGATATGCAGACATTGATACAGTACTGTGATAAATTATTGAGAACAGCTAAAAAGTACGCTATTTCGTATTTATACCGTAAATATGCTTGAATGGAGTAATATTTGAAAATTTAAAAGGATAGGCATCACTTATATACAATCCCTGACATGAAATATAAAGTGAAAATACGAATTCCCGTTTCTTTATTTAGTAATTTCAATTCAACTTATTGGAGTTTAAACTCATGATTTTTTTTCAAAAATTTGTTAACAAGACTTTAAAATACAAAAGCGAATTACTAATAATGTTTCAAAGATGTAGAATGTATTTTTCAATATAAAAATCATTTTGAATAGCATTTTCCAATTCAATTTTAAGCGATTTCTTACTTTTAGGGACACAAAATATTCATACAAGATTTCATACTTTTAGAAATAAGACATTAACTTGATACTAAACACTAAATACAGTACAAATAATCATTCATACATTGATATTTAATTATAGAACTCATAGAATTGTTACTTAGTTCAAAATAAAATATTTTAAAAATAAAAAGCATATAATTCTTCAATGAAGTATTTTTACAAATTCTTCGTTTTGACATTTCTTCAGTGTCAAATCGACAATTATTCAAATCGACAGTCAATCAATTATATAACAATAACAAAAATGTTATGAAGTTTATATGTATTGTAATATATTCTGTCAAGGCTTATTTGAAATTTGCACCCTAAAAGTTAAAGTATGCAATCTTTATTCAAAATATGTAGTGGACATATATGTTGGTAATGGTTCGTAACCTTCCGTTACCTGAAAATCCCAATCTATTCAGTCTAATGTTTTTTTAATTATAATTGGGCAGCAAACTAAACTGATACATTATGCTATTTAGAATATGGTGCAAGGCTGATGCCGTATGTTTGTTAAAAACTTCGATGGAAAAAAATAAATTTTAAAAGTCTTCAGTTTTATTACTGTCTGAGTTTGCTTGGAATGGATTTAATGGCACATGGGATATATTTGGCCAATATGTGTCAAACACAATACAGACAGCATCAAGGACTGGGCATGCTACTTACGGAGCACCTACTGCAAGCAGTTTACCTCCCATCATAAGGTGGGTACATAAAGTTAAACTGCATAGCTAATAAAAGTTCAAAAGAACTATGAAGAATGGCTGGAAAACGTAAAATAAAATCAGCGGTTCAAAAGTCAGTTCCGCCTCCGAGGGCGGGACAGCTTTGGTCACCCTCACTTGGTCACTTGGTCACCCTCCCAAATGATGGGGTGCTTAGCTCTTGGTGATCCAGTTGGGTCGGGTGCCAGACCCCAACACTGTTGTTTGGTTGTATTTTACTGTAAAAAATTAAAAGACATGGAGTAAATAAGAGCGGTTAAATTGAACTTAGATGGAATTTAGTGAGCAAAAACTATTGTTTTTGTGATCTGTGTTATAATGAGGGTTTTCGTGATATAATTAATCCTATACTCAACTTTACGAGTGACGAGGACGCGATACAGAAAAGAGATGCTGCAAATTAATTTACAGGGGATAGTTATTGGAATTGGAGTCAAAGACGTTAGGGTCCAAACGAAACACTCCGCAACGACGTTTGGGTGGTTGAGGGAAGGTGTGAATCTGTTGTTGCAGGAAAGCACGAGTCTTTTCTGCGAACTTTTCACCTTTGGATCATATGGTGGTGAAAAGTTCGCAAAAACGCAATGATCTGAGTGCTTCATTTGGCACCTGATGTAGATTTTGCGAAGAAAGTAAGAGAATGCGCTCTGGAGTAATTCAGTAATTGGTTTAATTTTGGTATCAGAATGGATGACTTCATTCTGGAAAAAGTATGGGGCGCTGCAATTGTTCGTAATATACGGTTCTGAAAGGTCTGCAGTCTTCATATTTTGCGTACTTGTCGATGCCATATTTCAGAACCGTAAGTAAGGGTTGGACGAATGATGGATTTATGGAGAAGTAGACAACATCAAGGAATGGCCATTTACACACACGAAAGGTTTTACTGATACAGAAGAGAAATACGAAACGTGTAAACTAAAGGAATGAAAAACGCGTAGCCTACAACTCGCAGGTGTGTGTATTAGGATTTCAAAAATTAAAGTTGAAAACCTTTGTTATACTTACGTGAACTTATATGACCAATCTTGAGCCCTTAAATTGTTATGTAACATTTCTATCGGCATAAAATAAAATAAAGTAAACGTGTGTTATATGCATAATTGAATATCACACAATGCTTCAAATGATAATGCTCAAAATAAAGCATAACCGAAACTGCTTAGTCAATTGGCATTTTCACATCATAGTGATGAAAACCTTTTCCAAATCTGAAATGTACTATCAAATACAATTAACCGTATTTCTAAAAACCACTATAACAATGTGATGGGGGCAACACAAATGTCTCTTTAATGAAGTCGAAAATCCATTTTATCTCTTAACCTGGTACCTACTATCTACATCTAAATCTAGATTTATATTTGCAAATAAACCAGTCGAACTAAAGCAATCCGAAACATATATTCTAGATCCACACTATATGAACAACTGCATGCACACAAAATACAGAAAAGGTATTTCGCAATTTCCCAAAAGGGGCACAAAATGCATCGCCAGGGGATTACTCGTAATTAAAATTTACAGAGGCATCCATTCTGGAGTGCAAGTTTAAACCCTCTCCAACTGCAATAAATAACAATCGTCTTAATCTCCAAGACACAAAAGTATGCGTGCAAATAACAGCAAGTTCGACTTCCCACCGAATGAAAAATAACATCTGCTTCGAATTATTTTAAAACACCCGGCCTGAACAGCAATGAGAGATTTAATTTAATCTTCCAAAAGGCAAGACAGTCTCGAAGGTTAATCAGACTTTTCTGCAGCGCGAAAACTAAGCTGATTTGTCCCTGATCCTGATGGTGCCCGTGTAACTGAAGAGAGAAAATTGTTATTGAACCTTTTGGATTGGTAATGAAATAAATAGATTGGAACGGGGTGTTTAATAGAAAACGCGTATAAGGGAGCTTGGGCATTGAGCAATATAGGATTACCATGGATCGATCCGGTCTGTCGGCCTTGAGCTGAACAAAAGCTGTGACCGCTGGCTCTAGTTTGTCATGATTATGTAGACGTTAGTTTAAATACTGAAGATAAATAACTGGGAATAGAAACTTCGGAAATTGGGAGATCGTTAGGAGCTATGGAAGTTTAGACGGTAATTGTTGATACAAATGATTTAAAAGGAGGCTGTATGGTACGATATTATCCGGAAAGGATGCATTGTGGGGTTTTAAATTTGCTCTTAGCTTGTGCTCAAGGGTTTATCAAGTTCGGCTTCAGAATGTCAAATGTGATATGGACTTTTAAATGGATGATTTGTTTCGTCTTACAACCGCCTGACTTAAGTCTTCCACCAAACACGTTATTCAATTTTGTTGCATTTTGTAAAACAATGACAGTTTCAAATTGATCGTATCTACATAATGATACAGAAATTATAAATAGACGCTATATTTATTGAACCTGCATAATAGTACAATACCTAAATATCCCCGAAGTCTTGCTATTCTGCCTCATTGCAACGGAGAGGTGGCAGGAATATTTGGATTTTAAAACTGTCTAGTAAGCAAACAAGGTAGATCAAATTAATCTGCAAGGGGAAATTAAACTGATTGGAACCCTATTCTGATGGCACCCATGTAAATAGAAAGAAAGTTCGTATTGAACCTATTGGATTGATAATAATATATGTTACAATAACAGGTTGGCTCGAAGTGTTTTATAGAAAATGCGTGTAAGGAGTTACTGCATTGAGCAATATGGAATCACCCCGGATCAATCTATTCTTTCTGGTCTGGTTGAATAAAATCTCTCGGTTCTAGTTTGTCATGACGTTGTTTAAATACTAAAAATAAATAGCGAATGAAAACTCCTCTGAAATTGTAGAATCGTTAGAGTCCAAGACTTATATGGTAATTGTTGGTACAAAGTATTTAGATGGGGTTCTTTGGCTGATGTAATCTGAAAATAATGTATTGTGAGGTTTTAAATTCACTGTTGACACCAAGGGTTTATCAATGCGAAATTCAGAATACCAAATGCGATATGGACTTTTGAATAGAATACTCGTTTTGCCTCATTACGTTGTGGGTAAAGTCATTTAGCAAGAATGCATGTGTGTTTTTGAAGTTTGCTACGATTCTTATAGAGTTATGACGGATATGAATAACTTTATTGAATCTCATAATGATATATGCACTGTTGCTTCTACCCGGGATGAATGAGTAATTTATATTATTGATACACCAGGAATGCAATGTAAGTTGTTAAAGTTTGCTTGATTGTAGAATTGTGACGGATACGTAGAACTTTATTGTATCACAATGATAAATGCTATGGTTTGTCTACATGGGATAAATGAATAAGTTACACGATTAATATAACAGAAATGCATTATGGTGTATGAAATAAAATGAAAAATGCTTGAATTTATGGAAGTATTTACTAACTTGTTTAAAATTATATCGTAAATAAAACTGCAAATTACATGATGAACGCCACAAGAAATCCTTATATTAAATAAGTAACGTTATTTTCAATTAAATTTGCTATAAAATGTCCAGCAACAAAAAGGAGTGAACGAAATATTACAAAGTGAAGATATATTTTCGTTACAGTTTATTTAAATATTCAATAAGTACTAATATTTAAGATAAGTATGATGCAAGCTAAATTTGCATATACTATTCCATGTTTAACCCTCCTGAGGAAAACTGGTCAGATCTTGATGGATGAGATATCTTGTTATTAGACGAAAACTAATCATATCTTAATCTTGTAGTCATAAAAAAAATCAGCAATATCTTGATGACGAGATATCTCGTCATCAACAAAATTGATCAGATCTTGATGGACGAATTATCTCGTCAAAACCACTTGGAGAGTTGAAGCTTGAAAAATAAAATTTGATTTAAAAAAAAACTGTAAAATTTTCTCTACATGATCCCTAACACGCTTCATGAATTTTTCAGTGAAATTATATGTGAATTGTGTGATACGAAAATTCAATCGTGTAGTTCAACCGACATGTAAATGCGTTAATTAACTCTACATTCGCTTAACTATCTAAACTTCAACTATGTATTCTACTTATGAGTAGTAAATTTCTGCAAAGATGACTAATTTACTTAAACATGCACATATAATGATGTTGTCCCCAATATTATTCAGAATGTATGCAATATATCCCCCTTGACAATCTATATAATATTATTCATTAGTTGTTATTCAGGTAATTAGGATATGATAAGTGATACTTCATGTCAAGTGGTTGGAAAACAATCTTCTAAACGAAAGGCATTTGAATAAAGCGACACCTGATAACTTTCATCTCTCTTTTCATACGCATCTCTGTCAGATAAAATCAGTCCTTAGAATTTTATTTATTTATGATAATCAGGATAGTTACACTATGGGAAGTGATACTTCATGAGAAAAAGAAAGGAAAATAATTTTTGAGTTTCATCAGTTTTAACTTCGTTAATTTTCAACATTTGCCTTTTACATCGTCATATATCCTAAATTACGGTTTTTATTGCGTTTGTATATTGAAGTTTTCCTTTTTTATTACAATATATGCCTGTTCATTTTATTCACTTAAACTGATCTTCAAAAATAAACCTCTATGTGTTGCTTGTTTTGAAATATCTTTCATTTGAGCTACAGAGCTGCATAGTATTTTTAAAACTATACAGAACTCACTACTTTAAAGCAATATGAAACGAACTGCTATGCAATTAATTCTCCAACTTTACCGCTTAGTTTAGATAGCTATTTGAGCTATGAAGCTGCATGATATTGATAAATCAACAAGGAATAACAAGCAGCTCTCATGCCAACATTTTGATGAAAGAAGACAATGTGAAATCTTGAAGATTGAAATCAATGCAGAAAAATGTGAGCGAATGTTAAAAGGTTTAGGTGTTAAAAAGTACCGAATCGTCTTGAATGAGAAGCAGTTGAAATGCACGTTCAAAAACTAACTGTTGACATGTCTGTGGTAATTTTTGTCATGCACTCTATTGGAATCAAAATAATTAAATATAAGTATAATCAGTAATTAGAAGCTAAGCTTAGAAGCTAATTCAGCTAGAAATTAATTAATTCTCATTTATATATTCGATTAATTTTATTACATTTTGAGGGAAAAATGATGTGTATATCAATGCATATACTCATTATGCATAGATTTTAATAATGTGTGAAATGTGAGTAACACCATACATGTGAGCAATTAACCATCCTGGTGGTTGTCTCGACGAGGTATCTTGTTATCAAAAAAATTGACCAGATCTTGATAGACGAGATATCACGTCATTGGTTGAAAACTGACCAGAACTTGAACTCGTCATCATCAAACAATCGTCAATATCTTGATGACCAGATATCTCGTCATTAGCCAAATTGGTCAGTTCTTGATGGACGAGATATCTCGTCATTAGTCAAATTGAACAAATCTTCATAGACGAAATATCTCGTTGGAACCACTTGAAAGATTAAGAAACTGTAGCGCAGATAGTACTTATGATAGTAAATATGGTAATAAATACTTCGTGGGGAAAAGGTTGAAAACCGTGTTTTCAATTAAATTCGCTTAACTGAAACAACAACGAAATACATTGATCTCTTTTCCATATGGAAGTCACAGATAAAATCTGTTTTTTTAATTTTATATGTTAGCAGTACTTATAATAGTAAATACGGGAATAAATACTTCGTAGGGAAAGTGTGAAACCGTGTAAACTAAATTATTTTAACTTAAACTACAATGAACATAGTTGATCTCTTTTTCCACACGAAGTCACAAATAAAATCAGTCTCCAGAATTTTATATATTACAGTATTTAAGATAGTAAATGTAGGAACAAATACTTCGTTTGAAAAGGTTGAAAGCTTAAGCTAAATGAATTTAACTAAAGCAACAGCGAACAACATCCATCTCTTTTTTCTCGTGCACGACTCACATAAAATCACAGTCTACAACTGAAACAGAGACAAAGCCTAAGCCTCTCAACACCAACTTGTCCAGAGGCAGCTTTCACCGAATTCTTCGATATGGGAAATCATCAGAAATTTATGCTTGGCGGGGCATTCCAGTTCCACCCTAAGTTCAAGTCCATCGGTAACAAGAGGAAACTTTTGTTTTGAGGAGTAAGCGGCTTTTCAGTCGAAAAGCTGTCAGAATATCTTCGGCCGTGATTTTCTCGCTGTTTTATTCCGAACGAACGGGGCGCCGTTGCTGTGGTGATGTCAAGGTAGGCAGAATGCTGGGTCTTCTTCGGCAAGATTTGAGGGGTTATTATTTTTCCGGATGGTAAATTAAATAGGGGTGGATGGATTTCATGCTGAAGCAGCAGGATGGGTGGCTTCAGGTGTGTGTGATTTCAGCGAGATTTAAATCGTAGGAGAGAACCAATGTGCCACACATGTGGTGACGAAATACTGCGAATAAGCAAAATGAACACTCATAAATAGATAGTAACCCCTTGTATAGTAATTCGATAGGACGGCATTTCGCTATTTAGCTATCGTTTACTTGTCTCTTGGTATAATTCCAGTTTAACAAAACTATTTGTCTAGTATTTATTTTTTGTTTAAAATTTGATCATCGCGGAAAATTTACTTCAGTAGAAATATTGAATCTGTGTAAGATTTAAATCATGGTAGGGAATCAATGTAGTGGCAAAATACCACTAATAAGCAAAATAAATATTCGAAAATCGACTTGTTTGTATAATGATTTTTGGTATTGAGGCACTCGGCTGTATAGCTATCTTTAACCTGCATCCTGCTGTAATTCCAGTTTAACAAAACTATTTGCCTAGTATTTACATTTGCTTTAAAATTTAATCATCTCGGTAGGTAGGTATTTAATTATCGTTGCACTGGAGCAACACAACGGGCTATTGGCCCTATATCCGGGATCAAACCCGAAGGGAAAGACCCGAGGACAACACCCGTAATATTGAGCCACGTTCAGATGACGATTAATCATCTCGGAAAAATTATTAAAATAAAATATTGAAACTGTAAGATTTAATCATGGAAAGGAATCAATATAATGTGTATATGGTGATTGATACGTTACCAAGAATAAGCAGCAAAATGAACCCTCGGTAATACTCATAGTAACCATTCGTTATATAGTGATTCGATATGACGGCATTCGGCTTTATAGTTATTTTTAGTCTCTTGGTGTAATTGTAGTATAATAAAGTTCCAATTCGTCCAGAATTTGCATTACTAAATTAATTATTGAAATTGTGTAAGATTTGAATCATGGCAAGTAATCAATAAACTTCAGTTAAATGCTTTGTATGGGGTGATAAAATACTGGGAATAAGCAAAATAAACACTTGGAAGTTACAGTAAACACTCGTTGTATAATATATCTATGTAGCATTGATCTATACACGTAACTATTTTTACTTGTCATCTGGTTTAACTCCAGTGTATAAAAATATGTGTCTGGTATTTACCTTTTCCTTAAAATTTGAACAGATCCCAGATGTGGGTTGGGTTTTATGGCACAAGGGACATATTTGACCAAGCTCGACAAACATAAGGCAGGCAAAGTCAAGTAACGGACAACACAAACACGAAACAACACACACAAAAATGAAAGTTTTATTGACAGAGATAAATTCTCCCTGGTTTAGTTAGAGGATTTGTACCAGCACCGTCTACAACTCGCATAGATGAACTCAGAAAAGTTAGTGAAATAAAATATTGGAAGGTGTAATACTGTGTTAGAATTAAAACTTTATTATTGCAAAACAAAAAGTAATCTACCATGTTTTGAAATATATATCAGGTTTTTAATATAGAAAGTTGAATTTACTTCGTACTGGAGCAACACAACTGGCCATTGGTAACGGTCCGAGATTAATCCCGTAAAGAAATATACGAGGGCAACACCTAGTAATTTTAAACCACGATTACGTACTTGACATTGTATTGTGTTTAGCGCAGTTTGGCACAAAACACAGTCCAATCAACTGTGTAATATAAAACGCCATCAGATAAAAATGTCAACTTTCACAAATGCTTATGTTTCTTAAAAAGTGTTGATATTGGTGAATAAATTATTTACTCTTCCACTTTCCGCTTTTTTGTGCAAGTTTCACGCTAAAACGACTGGATACGTACACTCCATCACGTGCTGGGAGTTACCAAATGAGTAATGACATCAATGAAATCAAGTGGGGTCTAATGAAAATTATTTAATTAAAATAGTTTAATTCGTTTTAACTGCGACATGCTAATGTCATATTGTTTAGAGTATTTATTTTTTCTTTTAGAACCCCATGCATCTACTCTACCCAGAGTAACTTATAATCAAGCCCAAATCAGGACCGAAGAAGGTTCGCCGGTGCAATTACCATGCGTAGCACAGGGGAATCCACCTCCAACCTACAGGTAAGTCCCAAAGAGTATCTGTGGTTCATGCAATTTGTATAGCTACTTAACCTTCCTGGTGGTTGTCTTGACGACGTATCTCACGTCATTAGCGAAACTGACGCATTGATGGACGAGATATCGCGTCATTGGAAAAAACTGATCAGATCTTGATATCGCCATCATAAAAAATCGGCAATATCTTGACGATATATCTCGTCATCAGCAAAATTGGTCATATCTTGATTTATGAGATATTTCGTCAAAATCACTTGGAGGGTTGATGTATCTAAATATCTGTAATAACATGTAATATCTTTTTGTGTACACCTTTTATTGATGTTGGTGAAAACCAATTTTAACACATACCTTTTGTCAGAAAATTGTAATGCTATCTCGTTTGAATAGTGTTGAATGTGTACCGCCTTCATCGCTCCAGTCATATCCGGGTCACCAATTATGCTGCTATTTAGTTATGCAAATTACACTCGTCCATTATTAGCACATCAGTAGGTTTTCCTACACCTGTTGCTACTGCTCCTCATTAAGTAGGAAAATCAGTAAACTTTATTTGAAGTTATAAAATCGAACAAGACACGAACTACGAGTACAAATGATACATGCATACAACTAGCTGGACTTATCCAGTGCTTTTAAACATATTTATACACAACACGCACAATGTTAATAGAAGCATTTGTAATATCAATATAAGTGATGTAACCGAATTGCTGTCGTCAGCGGCATACTGTCACAATTTTACTTTTCAAATAGCTGCATGCTTGTAAATTAGAAAGTAGCTGCAATAAACTTTACCGGTAGACAGGTACTTGAATTTACGTCGCATTGGATCAACACAACGTGCTTTACTGGATGCAAACCATAGCTTTGTATTGTGAGTTCATTATATTGGAAACAATATATTGTTTTATTTTATTGTTTAATTTAAAACAGTCCAATGAGGGGACATAGCACGATAAACTGGTACCCCAAAGGAGAACATTTCATCGAAACTATAATTAGACATTATTAGGTGCAGAGGAAACATGTTTTTCTGAACATTTTGAGTAAAATAAAATATCACTGATAACAAGCTTATGGGTATTAATGGTTTGAGTGGAATGTAATTCAACTAAAATTTATGTTCAGGACCAAAGCTGTACTTACTAATATAAAAAATAAACAAATACATATAACTCTAAATGGATAAATGAGACATCTCTTTGTCAAAAATAAAGTTTCAAGCCTTCACAGCTACACAAACATTCAGTAATATTTTCACAACTACTGAAAACAATGGATTAGCAAAAACACTAAAAAGAACCCACTTCAAAACTATTTTAATCTTTGGAATTGAATTTTCTGATCAAATGGAACAAGACAAAGCTTACGTTATCCATTTCGCCGGTCTTTATTTTTTGAAAATATTTTGTCATTAAAATCTAGTCTTCAGATAATAATTAAAATCTGATCCTTTACAATTTCTCCAATATATTAGTTTTGAGCAAAAAGTAATTTTTGTTTATGAATGTAAAAGCAAATACATAAAACATTATGGATGATTGGTTTCAAAGAAATGTAAAGGCTTATATTTACATCCGAGTTATTCCATATGAATATGTTATAAAAGGAACTGATAATTAAACAGGATGCTAGGACGTAGAGGCTAATTCTCAGAAAAAATACTTCTCTATAGGTCGTTGAATGGTGTAATGTATTCTTTATTTGAAATTTCCACAATCTTCCACAGAGATTACTTTCTCAAGTGTTAGAAAATTGTTGAGGAATATTTATCCATAGGTCGTCGAATCATGAACTAATATTCTTTATTTGAAATTTTCACAATGTTCCAAAGACGTAAGTTCTCCAACGTTACAAAGTTCTGGAAGAAAATAAATATATTGGTCGTTGAATGGTGAACTTTATTCTTTATTTGAAATTTTCGTAATGTTCCAAAGAGATCACAATCTCGAGCATTGCATAGTGGGGAAGAACAGTTTCCAAACGCAGTTAATCGATTAGATCGTAAGATCTAATTTCAACGATTTTCCTCATTGAGAATTTCAAGAACAACCAAAGGGAGAACACGAATTGAAACACTATATCCAACGAATGATTGGGGTGCACGAAGATAGAAGGAATTCCAACATCACTATATTTAGTTTTTAATCAGAGAAACTCACAAAATCACATTTTGAGGAAAAATAAGCTTTTAGTTTCCATTACTGTGACGTCACAAGACATTCTGCAAAACACTGGTTACCTAGCGGTCCAAAATTAAAGTAAGAGATTTACCAGTTTGCTGTCAGACAGAATGTAATTTTCTTCATTGAGGTACATTTTGCTTGTCTATGTCAGTAAAAGCTTCCTTGTGTGTGTATGTCCATTTGCTTGACGTTGTTTTGTGTTTGGCGCAGTTGGTCAAATATAGTCCTTGAGCAATATCCACTTCGGTCCCATTGGGTTTTTACAACTTCATCTTCCGTGATAATCGCACAATTCATTACCCTTAGGTATATGCATCAGATACCAATTCTTACACATACACTTATACATACAGATATATAAAATCCTATACTTAAATACAGCGGTCCACCACGCTTAAATACAATACCACTTCCACCCATTGGGTTTTTACAACTCCATTGTTTGTCATATTCTCACGATTCATTATCGTTAGGTATATACATCATCCACCGATTCTTATACATACAATAATATAAAAACCCACACATTTTAACACAACAGGTGAATCCACTTCTCCCCATTGGGTTTTTACAACTTCACCCCTTCAGTGATAATCTCACAATTCATTACGCTTAGTATATACATAATTCACAAATTCTTATATATACAAAATATAAAAACCCACACACTTAACCCTCCCGGTGATTGTCTTGACGAGATATCTCGGCAGTAGCAAAACTAACCAGATCTTGATAGTCGAGATATCTTGTTAAAAAATCTTGTTAACCTAATCTTGATCTCATCATCATCAAAAAATGGCAATATCTTCATCATTTGGAATTCAATCGGCATTCCTGATGACACGATATATCGTCATTAGCGAAATTGGTCCGATCTTGATGGACGAGATATCTCGTCGAAATCACTTGGAGAATAATTCGTACATAAATATAATACATAATAACTTGGAGAATAATTCGGACATAAATATAATACATAATAACTTGGAGAATAATTCGTACATAAATATAATACATAATAACTTGGAGAATAATTCGTACATAAATATAATACATAATAACTTGGAAAATAATTCGTACATAAATATAATACATAATAACTTGGAGAATAATTCGTACATAAATATAATACATAAATACAATACATAATACATAAATATACCGTAACACACAGTTGGTGAATCTACATCAACCCCACTGGGTTTTAGCAATTTTATCTTCCGCCATACTCTCACGATTCATTACCCTTAGGTATATGCACCATCTATTGCTTATTATACATACAAAAATGTACAAACCCACACACTTAAATACAGCGGGTGAATACACTTCGGCCCCATTCGGTTTTTGCAACTCCACCTTCCGTGATAATTTCACAATTCATTACCCTTAGGTATATATCATCCACTGATTCTTATACATGCAAATATACAAAAACCAACTCACTTGGCATTGTTTATTTTTAAATAAACTTCAGCCCTCACATCCACAAAAATATCTACAGAAAACTTATCCAGGAAGAACCTCCACTACAATGACTGCCTGCAGCGAAGGAAGAATCTCCGGAGTTTTTTGCCATGAACCGTTAATAACATCAAACACGATTGATAATAAATGAGGTAATAATGAATCAGCCTCGAGAAATGCGATAATTAGCACTCGTATTGTAATTCTGAAGGGAATTAATAGCAGCGTTTTTGCACAGGAAACGAGTTCTCTGAAAGACGGATCAGAAGCAGTTTTCTTGTCTCCTCAAATAATTAATGACTGTAATTAGTGAGTTTTTGAGCGTACGCTTTATTTTCACCAGAGGAGAAGCTTCTGTTGAATACTGGAAAAGATGAAAACTTCCGTAGAAGTGTTGTTCATTGTTGGAAGATTTGTGTTTCCTTTGGAGAAGGAGAATTATCTATTTAAAAAGAATCATCTTAGCTCCGAAAATATGTGTAGACAAATATTTCTTAGAAACTTGTAAGTTACTTAGCTATTTTGTGCCAGTCAGAAGTCTTAATAACTAAATACATTATGACTCGATGTGATTTTTTTTCATAACTGAGATGTTAGAAAGAAACGAAAAAATTATTTTAATAAGATACCAGTAGTTAAATAAATACGATAAATGAAATTATATCAATAGTTACATTCAATTTAAAATATATTTATAGTCCATAATTTTTGTTAAACTGCTCTTACACTTTTACACACATAAGTAAAACTTTAACGAAATTTTTATGTTCAAATATACTATCTTCTACCGAATAGTATGTACGATAAAATAATGGTTGGCTGATTAGGTTTTTAAGTCTGAGGGCCACATTTGACCAGCTGCGCCAAACAAGATATTACATACAAATAGGGAGGGTAGGTAGTTAATTAACGTCGCACTGGAGCAACATAATGAGTTGTTGGCGAAGGGAAAGATCCGAGGAAAACACCCCGGATCTTATCACCTATATCATTATTAGCAATTTTAGTCAGATCTTTATGGACAAGATATCTCGTCCAAACAACTTGTAGGGTTAAATTTTAATTTTTGCTCTCTTTATACAAGGTGATCATAATCGACCAACTGACTATGAAAGCACAAATTAGTGTTTCATATCACGCTTAATTATCTCATTCTCTAGTTAAGATTTCATTCCTGTATTAGAATTCACGCTTTCTCCACAAACCGCGTGACTTTAGTTCAGAGATCTAACGATCTAGAGAAATAACCATCGACCTTCTAATGAAATAGGCATACCATGTGGTAAGTCGCTGTCGTAAGGTCTCAGAAGGGTAAGTAGGCTTAAGATTCGACTTGGACAGATTGGTTATCGTAGTTCAGACTAGTGTTTTTAATCGCGCTGGATAATAATTTTAACCAATTAATAATCTGTCCCACATAAAGATTCATGCTTTGTCTTACAAACTGGCGACAGATCTTCAAACCGAGCGACCTGAAGAAATAGCATGAAGCTATTTCTTCACTTCAATAGTTAATATGCGGTTAATTTCCTCAGAATGTCGATGGGAATAACGCTCGCACATGCTTCATTTATTTTTTAGAAGGTTGATGATACGTCTAATACCAAGTGTAATAATGTTCACTAATAAATAATTTAACTATAAAATATGAAAAAACGCTTCGGCAACAGAGTTATTTCTTAAAATCCCAGCCTGAAAACGAGTCGGCAGATAAACCAACAGCTGCATTTTTTACGCAAACTCAAGGGACCTTCAAATTGTATCCTTCTTAACACATCCCTCGAATGCATCTCCTAATTAGTAACTGTCTCGTTTACAAATAGATATTCCTATTAGCATAGCTCGGAGATCGTGCGATTCTTCAAACCCGAGCAAATATCGCGCAAGTTCCGCGAGCGAAGAAACGAACAAACATCTCTAATTAATCACGTAAAAAGTTAGAATGATGTTGACAGAAAATTATCTCTCTGTGACAAACTGTTTAAAGGACGTATCGTAGCATGGGGATGTCAAAGCGAGCCATGATTAATGCATTTTCTTTGTAAAAAGGCTATTAAAGAGCATTCGTCCTCAAACTTGTGCCTTTCTTCCGTTGGGGTATTAATTATTTTCGACGTTTTTCTGGTCTTGTGTTTGGTTGTGTGTTGGTGAAGTTTATGACTTTGGGGGACTGGAATGATTTAGAGGTCTTTAAGTGGATGTTTCGGTTTTACTCGGGGTTATTTGTGATCATTTTTACATTTTGGGTGTTTTCAACTTTTTGCTTACGCAGAATGCTGTATCAAAATTAATTTTCCAGTTTGTTATTGTTGGGTGAGGTGGGTCAAATGCGAAACCAAATCTTCATAATTCATATCGAACCAATAGTGCCTGTAGTTTTTTTTAATTATATTTACATTCAATAGTGGGTAGGTTGTTGAAATAACGTCGGACTGAAGCAGCGCAATGGTCTATTGACGACGGTTTGGGATCAATCCCGAATTTAAAGATATGATGGCACACCTCGTAATTTTGAACCATGGTCAGATGATGTGGTCACACCCGAGATGGCACCCCACTCTCCAAACTTCCACACTATGCCAACAACAGATTTATGGTGCACCAGCACCCACATAGACGACTGTCTTTGGTTGGATGGAATTTCGAATTCGCAACCCTCCGCTTACTAATCCTCTACACTTCAAACCGGGCTTCTAAGTCCTCTCAATTGAAGAGAGAGCATTGCCTAACCCTCCTTTAGATATAAAAAGATATTATGTGAGTAAAAGAAAAATAGTAGCTTTTGCTGGGATTAGGGATAGATTTATTCCAGTACTTTAACTAAGTCCAATCTAATGTGATTGAATAGAAATAAATTGCCTAATTATCTTTAAAACGAAGAAAGAAACTATATAAAAAGCAAAAGAGAGAAACTATTATTTACACAATTTTAATGAAACGTTCATTCAAAATTGATATAGGAAGTGTCCAATACAACTGCCTTTAACCATACAAGTAGTTTCGACAAGATATCTCGTCCATAAAGATTTGACCACTTCTGCTAATGACGAGATATCTCGTCATGAAGATTGCGTCAATTTTGTATGATAACGAGATCAAGATCTGATCAGTTTTCTTGTTATGACGAGATATCTCATCCTTTGAGAATTGTTTAGGGCACTCTACAGTGATTTTGCACAAATTCACTGCAAAAAACATAAGCTTACAGACTTTTTTTACTAATGTCTTTATCTCTTATTTATTTCCAAACTCATTTATATAATTTAAAAAATATCTTTCAATGTTATTTAATGGTGTCACATTTGCCCCATATGACGGGCGATATCATACTACGGACTGCTCTCTTGTTTGTAATGTGACAGTATTGAGACTGGGACAAAAGTCTTTCTTTGATTTAATGTTAACTCTCCTGGTGGTTGTTTCGGCGAGGTATCTCGCCATTAGCGGTCTGACCAGATATATTTATGGACGAAATATCTCATCATTAGAAAAATACTGACCAGATATTGAACTTGTCAGCATAAAAAATGACGATATCTTGATGACGAGATATATTGTTATTATAAAAATTGTTCAGATCTTGATGTACGAGATATCTCATCGAAAACACTTGGAGGGTTAATTATTTTCGACGCTTTTCTAATTGTATGTTGGTGAGGTTTATGACATTAGGAAGTCTGAAATTTTTAGAGATATTTTAAGTTGATGCATAACCTTCCGTTTTACTTGTGATTATTTGTATTAAGTTGTATTTTGTAGATGTTTCAATCCTCTTTGCTGCCATCCTGACAACTAGACCGATTGGACATCCGACCAATCGGTCTAATGGTGAGGTTGATAAGATGATATCACTTTATTCATGCCCTTTTCTTGGTCTACACACCTTCCGTTCCAAAATTTCCCGAGAACTAGCTGTGAAACTAATCTATATGACTTCCAAGCATTTCCAGAAGGTGGCAGGCCCTACTTTAATTACAGACACGTTTCACATTCAGGGGAAGCACTTGTCCTTCCTTATCCTTTAAAATTTCATTTTCCACTTTGAAAGCATTTATTTTTTCTTTCTTTTCGTACAGCAAGCTTATTTGTTTATCTTTAGTATAATGTTTGGATTGGTAGTAAACTGTATAGTTTTTGAATTTTCCAGCAAATATTTCTAACTCTCTTGGAGGTTGTCTCGTCGAGGTATCGCGTCCTTAACAAAACTGACCAGATCTTTTCCACTTAAAAGCATTTATTTATTCTTTCTTTTCGTACAGCAAGCTTATTTGTTTATCTTTAGTATAATGTTTGAATTGGTAATAAACTGTATAGTTTTTGAATTTTCCAGCAAATATTTCTAACTCTCTTGGAGGTTGTCTCGTCGAGGTATCGCGTCCTTAACAAAACTGACCAGATCTTTTCCACTTAAAAGTATTTATTTATTCTTTCTTTTCGTACAGCAAGCTTATTTGTTTATCTTAGTATAATGTTTGAAATGATAATAAACTGCATAGTTTTTGAATTTTCCAGCAAATTTTTCTAACTCTCTTGGAGGTTGTCTCGACGAGGTATCGCGTCCTTAACAAAACTGACCAGATATTGATGGACGTGGTATCTCATCATTAGGAGAGAACTTATTAAATCTTGATACGTTTGTCAAGAAGTTTAGAAGTGGGGTGCAGAGCTCAGTTGCTTACCTAGTCATCTTCTGACCATGGTTCAAAATTACGAGGTGTTGTCCTCGGATGTTTCGTTTCGAGTTTGGTCCCGGACCGTCACCAATATCCCGTTGCATTGCTCCAATGCAACGTAAGTTCTGCTATCTACTACCAATATTGGATAAATTTATAATTGAAAAGTGTATCCAGATAGGAAATAAATGAATACATATAGTTGCAACAATGTGTACGAGATGTGTATTATTAAATATGTGTATGAGTCGCTTTAATCCTCTGAATGTTGCGAGATTTAGTGTAGTCTTTATTGGGACATTATTTAACCACAGTTTTTATACAACATTTATTGGTTAAAAAAATCCTCACAAAGATTCAATAAGTCAAGAAGGCCAAACCTGATCAGAAATCATGCTGGTTTCCGAACGGATATATATGCTTGAGCCTCTCAGATTGTTAAAGAACTAATGAAGAGCTTTTCGACAAGTCAAAGAAATCAGAAGCCGTTGTAATGCAAAGAGTAAGAAACTTTTGAGAGTAGAGTTTTGTCACTGAAAATAAGTGATTGAATAGTAAGGGAATATGACATTCACTAAGGAAGTAAATAAACCAGTCTACACATTTACTGACAAATGCAAATACGTCAGCTTCAGCCGTCGAGAAGACATCAGAGACCCATTTTCGTCCGAATTGTCAAGAATAAATGCACCGAACTGAATGACACTACAATGTACGTGGGAGTTGTTTCAGCCTTTCGTGGGCGGTAAGAAATAAACTCCCCATGAAATGCAAATATGGGAATACAATTCTCGTCTTATTATGTTTCATCATGGGAGATTTGCAATCCTAGGAAATCTTTCGATCTTTGGGATCATCTAGTGTTTCTACCTGTTCAGAATAGTATAATTTATTAAAAATTGCAACATTGTATCGGCAATTTTATTGAGAATTGTACGTAGATGATTATTTGGTTTTCAAAAGCAAACTTTGCCAATCGCTGAACACTGGATGGGCTTTCCTTTGTTATTTTATAAAATTATATTTGTCTTTCGCAGATCCGCATATCCCTATTTGAGTTGCTAAGAGTGTGAACTCAATATTCTATATCATCGACCTGCATCATAAAATTCATGGAACTGAATCATATAACTCTTCGAACTGAATTATAGAATTCATTGACATATAATTTATCGAACTGAATCATAGAATTCATCGAAGTGAATCAACTGTAATACATGGACCACTCTTTTAACTTTTAACCACTTAAAGCACGAGTTTTTTTCGGAAAAACTGGTAAAAACTTTTTGACATAAAATGAATATATATAGGTATAGTATAAGTTATTTTTTGCAATTTCAGTTGCGGGGGGTGGGGTAAAAGTTATAAAAAAATTATTATACAAACAAAGTGTAAACGATTTGATTACATGTTTATTTTGAATTTTAAAATATTAATAATAAACTATTAACTTCAGATTCACTTCCATCACTCAAGAGATCATCACTTTCATCGCTGAAACTTTCTGATAAATTGGCATATTCAAAATCGTCAGAGTCGCTCATTATCAGATAACTTTTTTCTAAACAAGTTACAAAAACACTTAGTAAAAATTAATTTATGGTTAACTGTTTACTTTTATGATATTTAACGTAATAAAAATGGATATATTACCTTTTCCACACCAAACAACTGCTTTATAACAAAGAATTCCTAACAAACTTATAGCTAATCATCACAATGCACCACTTGGTTTACACAAGAAAAATGGTGTATAGTGGTGCCATCTACGGTAAATAAGTTTAATATCCATCTATAAATAAGTGGTAAATCATCTATGATAAATAAGTATATGCCATATATGGTATAAGTTCAATCTAGCCTATCTATTTTTACTAGAACGGATCTCAGACGGGCATTAGAAATAAAATAACGCAAAATACAAAAGCGCCCGTGTAAAACACGGGCATGTGCAAATTTGCCGGTAACTTTTGCCCGTGTCAAACACGGGTAAATGCGTTAAGTGGTTAACCCTCTGAGTTTCACGAGATTTCTGAGTAGCGTGTGTTGCTTTTCACCTTCAACACTCATAATGAGTAAATAACAGCATTTATTGTTTGATACCATACTAGATAGGTTCCATTGATCAAGAAGGTCAAAACTGGTAAGTCATGTAGGGGAAAGCTGCAAATTAGCGAAAGGGTATATTCGTGTGAACCCTTCAGAAAGTTAAAGGGAATGGTGCTTTTATCGATTGAGAATATATGGTACCCAGTACCCCTCTGGTCACACTAATCCAGTTCGATTCACACATAACGAACTTTATATGCAGAAAGTAGGTCAGCTGCGCATTAACCCCTTTCTCATTGAATAATTAACTTTAATGTCTCTTGAGCTTTATATTTACAAGTGTTTTATTTTACCAAAAAGTTTAGTCTTATTTTTCGGAAACGTAATTTTTTAATTAATGCAGTAGTAGACGCGAAGACTGCTTCTTTCTGGTGTGAATTGGAGACCAAAAAGTGAAGGGTGAAAAAAGTGAGGCTATTAACGTACCTCGCAAGCGCTTCTAGGGATTAAAACTGTGAGGATCCTAACGTAGGCGTCAGCGCAACTAGGACTTTTTGGTGACTTGTAGAAAATGCAACAGAATCCACCATCCTCTTTAATCGCGCCGCTATTTAACGCTCATTCGTATATATTGCTGTCTTACATGTCTTCTAATAAACTTTAAGTTTGCAAACAGAGGAAAAATCTCAATATGTTTTTCATAGCATTAGGAGTTCAAGAATCACTTCTTGAAGCTGCTAACTACAGCGGAATAGGTGGTAAAAAGAGGTTTGTGCGTCCCAAAGATAGGTAGGTAATTAACATCGCTCTGGATTAACACAACGGATGATTGGAAGCGGTCTGGGACCAATCCCCTAAGGGAAAGGAACCCCCAGGTCAGAACCTCATAATTTTGAACCACGGTCAGATAACGAGATCAACTTCTGAGCTGGTATCCCACTCTTCAAACTTCCACACCACACCACCGTGAGGACATTTGAGGCCACGACAGATTTAAAGTGCACCAGCCCCCCTTGTACACGACGATCTGTGGTTGGACGGAGTTTCGAATAGCAACCCTCCTGTTGCTAATGCGTTAATCTTCCAAATGGGCTACAGTGTCCCCTGTGTGTCACGAAAGTGTGAATAAGAAAATTATGTTTTCAAAACTATTCCACGTTTAGTATTATTATAAAATATAGTATTTAGTATTATTTTAAAATCTTTACATAAATTTTATTTTTAACGTGTTTCACTTCAATTTAATTTTAGAAAACACGTTATTTAATGTATAGTTTGCGATTATTTCTAATAAGCAAGTTTCTATAAGCTCTAGCTATATCGCTCTCCTCAGTCTATCGCTCTTTTCACTTGTCTTGAATATGGTAGATCATATGAGAAACTTTTCTGTCGAGCTAGATTTAGTTGGTGGTGGCGTTACTAAAGCGGAACATGTTTCCTGTGCATATTCCAAACGTGACGTCACTTGGCTTGTTTTTCTTTAAAACGACTTTAGCATTTCGTCCACAGAATGAATATCGATATACAATCTAGTTAATAAGGAAACCATATTTCAAGACCATATTTCTACTTCCGTTGATCATTCCGAGTGTTTCAAACACAATTTAGTAATAGAAGTACATTTCTTAAGCAAAATATTCTTTAAATTTATAATTAGTTTTCAAAATATTGTCTAGAATAAATGGTTTTATTTAAGTCTAAACTTTATTCCAATATATAATTGTCTATATGCAATCCTCATGAAAGATTGCTACTATATCTTACAATCCACAGGAATTCTTTCATGGAAGAAACGTTTAGGGAAAATTAATGTGTTCCATGTATTCCAAAAAAGTTCCAACATCGGTTTGTACCAACGCAAAATATCACGGCAATCCATCCTGGAAAAGGAAAATAAAAGGGAAATCATCCCACTACGTCAAACTGCATTTATCTTTGCATTTGAATGGTATGCGCGACGCAACAATGCCAAAACTGTCTTCGGAGATATTTACTTCCTACGCAGAGACCCCATGAAAAAGAGGAAAAAGCAAATTTCCAGAAAGCATTATTCATGACGGATATAAGTAAATGGGACTCAACACAGAAGAAAAAGTCCACGGCAATAAATCCAGAAATAGACATGCAATAGGAACAATAAACAATCTGGAATAAAAACGCAACCATTTCCTCCATGAAAAATAATGCAGCCGTTCCTTAACAAGGCCAAAGAACAAAACTTGAAATTTTCTAAAACGTCCCTTCGTCCAAGGGAAACTAGCTTCCACTGGAAAAAGTAAAACGCTACAATTTTGCTCATAGCCCATGAAAAATATCCATCCCCAAAGCAGTAATCCAAAATGGTGCCCGGTATACGAACCTTGGCAATATCCAAGGCGACGTCCTTACTTCCTCTCTGCCAAAATGAAACCATTTTCACTCTGGCTAAAATACATGCGGGCGCATTTTCGCACAGCTATCCCCACGTATATATGGGTATAGATATATAAACGCGTCTACGGTCTGCATACATTCATATATCCATCCAGGAAACGAGAAGGAGGAAAACACATAACCCTTGACACCGGCAATTTCAACGTTCAGCCTCTTTGCATAAATCTTTTCTTATTTCTGTTTGGATTCTAACGGAAATGAAATAAATAAAATATATACTTGGTCTTCTCTTAACCGAGGGGCGAAAGGATATAGGCGAAGGAAGGGACTTATTTTTTATTGTGGTTGTCGAAAAATATACCGTTTATCATTTCTAGGGTTTGACAATTCCTTTTTTCCGTGCCCTTGCCGTTTTCTCTGGCTGCTAAAAGCACCCCCAAAGCGAGATCGTCCGTCTTAGAGGTCCAGGCACTAGTTTTTCCCCGTTTTCCCTTTTTTTCCTGCTTCTGACTCTGAGGAAAAGGATTAAATTCTGGAGCAAATCATCTATCTTTCATGAGTGTCTTGCTGCAGGGAATAAAGAGGAAGGGAGAGCCTCTTTTCTTCTTTTTTTGCCCTCTGTTTTGATTTTTTTTGTGTTTTTTTGCCCTGGTGTTTGTCTGGTACCATTTGCCGCCGGATTAAGATGGAGTGACCAAACCGAAGAAGTAAATGCGAGCGGAAAAAGTGGATTGTTGCACTGCATATTCTCAATTTCCAGTGGGGACTGCTTGTATTATGCCGCGACTATTTTCCCCTTTTATTATTTCTCCCAAAAAGCTGAATGGTTTATTTGCTCATTCCTGCCTCTACTGTCTTTATACCGACTTTTATAAGAACTTATATAAAGCTTGTGCGTAATTCCAGGAATAGTTAACAAAAGAGCTTGCACAACTAGGCATAACTAGAAAATCAGTTTCTTGGTTAAGCTCCCTTTTGCAGAATCCCACGATTCCCCATGGACTTTTGATGAAGTCCTTACATACATATATCTACGATTCCTAGCTTATAGTATCAGGTCAGTCCTTCAAACAATACTGAATTGCGCTTTTAAGAAATGCATTGTTAGGAACAATATGCAGTGTTAATGCAACAATGCCAAATGAGAGCCATTTGGTATTATGTCATTGGATGTCTGGTTTTAGTTATATTGAAGTTTTTAAGTACGTCGGTGAGTCAAGAGTTATCTGCAATGCAGCTGTAGGCTTTAATTTCAATGTCTGAATAACGCTTTTTAGAAATGTACTTCTAAAAAAGCAATGCAATGCTAATGCAATACCAAATGACTGCTATTTGGCACTATGTCATTAACCTTCCGGACTCCACTGACTAGTATTTTACATATTGTTTTAGTACAACATGGAGTTAATAATTATCCGGCAATGAACTTATAAACTTTAATTTCAATGACTGGATTAGGGTTTACGAAATACACTGAAAATTCAATGAGGCCAACTACCAGACATTAGGTAGGTAGTTAAATTTAAGTCACAATGGAGCAACAAATGAGTTATTGACAACGGTACAGGATTGAATCCGGAAGGGAAAGATTCGAGGACAGTACCTCTCAATTTTAAACCACTGTCAGGTGACGTGGTGAAGATATGAGCAGACTCCCATTATCCAACCAATTTCTTGGATTTTATATGTAGAGTTTTTAAATAAGACGATAAGTCACTAACTAACCGCAATACAGCTATAAACATTAATCTCAATGGAAATATAGAGGACTTACCAATAAACTATTCTCTCTATAGTTTTTCAATGAACATACTTCATTGTACCTAAGCTCCTTTGCAACATCAGAAATCTTTTTTTGGTAGATATCCCCGAATGCACCGATTCTTCCTACTATTGATGCAAAACAAATATTAAATATTATGGTACTATAAGTGAGGATTGCGTACCACTTACCCTTCTGCACCATGGGGACGTGATTACGTTACATCTCACATATATACCCCACATTCTAGGCATAAACCTTTTAGAGAGGCCAAGCATTCATTCCAGATGGACAAACAACCATGCTTTACCGCAGATTCTAACCAGAAATTTCCGAGCAGAAAGTCACCATCCTGATTATCCGGACCGATTTGGTGTATTTAAATCCCCAAGTGATTTTAACGAGATATCTCGTCCTTCAAAATCTGATCAATTTTGCTAATGACGAGGTATATCGTCTTCAAGATATTGCCAATCTTTTATGACGACGAGATCCAGATGTGATCAGTTTTTTTCCAATGTAGGTATATCTCGTCGAGATATCTCGTCCTTCAAAATCTGATCAATTTTGCTAATGACGAGGTATATCGTCTTCAAGATATTGCCAATCTTTTATGACGACGAGATCCAGATGTGATCAGTTTTTTTCCAATGTAGGTATATCTCGTCAATAAAGATCTGGTCAGTTTTGCTAATGACGAGATACCTCGACTAAATATCTCGTCATCAAACCGAATGCTTGATGACGACTAGATCACTAGTTTTCTTCTCATGTCAAGATAAGGCCGTCGTAACTCAGTGGATATGTCCACTCCACTAGCAACCTTCGAGTTGCAGGCGGTGCATGTTCGATTCTTGTCAGGTGCATTCCTATCTGGATGTATTTCTCTCTTCTATGTCAGTAAAACTTTCATTGTGTGTTGTCTATTATTTGATATTTTATGTCTTGTGTCTGGCGCAGCATGGCCAAATATGGCCCTTGCGCCATAAAACCCCGGAAAAACCAAACCATCTGATGACGAGATATCTCTGGTCTATTATGCTAATGATTGAGTTTTGATTCCTAGTCTAAACAGGAGGGTTAAAATCTAATATGTATGTAAATTAATTGACAAGAACTCAAAAGCTTGAAGTATTCTAATCCCAAATTTAGTTATTTATTACTTTTTAAACATTATTTCTATCTACATTGAAAACTTCCGTAAACAATTCCGTTAAAGCTCTGCAACTAAGTATTTCAGTTATACCAAATACATAATATACAACATACGAAATGATTATTCTACACTGCGATACACATTGTGAGGCACCCACACATACACAATACCACTATGTCCTAGAGTAGAGCTTTGTTTGCGATGATATATTCGTAAATATTTTCCCAAGTTCGAAATTACCCGCATCTCTGGGGACAAAAATTATATTCAAAGGAACGATTTAAGCATTTTGCTACAAATTTCCCGATAATAATATTTTCTAACAGCAAGGAGAGTCATTGTTTCCTAAACTGCCATCTATCCGAAAGTCTTGTTACTACAATTCTAATTAAATTGTATGACTGCTTAGAATATTTTCAAATTTTCAGTTTTTCTTGAATAATTAGTATTAACTCAATAGATCATTTTTCTATTCCGGGTTTACATTTATTTAGTATTTTATAATATTATTTTATTATTACTCAGTCTAATGATCGTTAATATTATTCATTACAATGATATAGGTTATTGTTTGTATGTAAACATTGGAAATTATTGCTCTAATCTTTTATTTAATTTTTGTTTCATTTTAATAGACTGGCAGAATTTTTGTGTTTTCATTCATTATGCCACCAAACCTTATTATACGAAGTACTGGAGTTTACATTTCGAAATACAATAATTGAATTGTAACTATGATCTTAATAATTTGTATCGATATGAAATAGAGGCAATGATTCATTTAACATATTTGATTAAAATATGGTGACATTTTCAGTCTAAGACATAGGAAATTTACAGTCCTTATATCAACATCAAAGAGTGAAGTACTTAAGTTTCTTTTAATATAATATAATATACTTCAGGATTTCAATTCGAAACTTCTAGAATTGTACGAAAATTCTGAGGAAAAAGCTATTTCAAACCAAGCAACTATCTAAATTAAACAACTGTTCTGTGATCATCTGTTCTATTCCGATGATCATAATATAAAGCAACAGGGGATTTAAAAAAATAATTCCATATCATGCGTGTTGCAAAATGCTAGGTCTTGAGCGAAATTGGAAAAATATAGGTAGGAAGAAATACCAAATGAAAATTGTTATCTTTTACATTTATTACTGATTTCATTTATCCGAGAGTAGAGAACTAAAGATTCAGTTTTCTTACTTATAAAATAACTCCATGATTTCTGAATGTGTTCCAAAATGGTAGATCAACCTTCAGTTACAGAAAATGTTAAACATATATAAGTATTATAGAATCCAATATACTTATCCAGGTTATTGATGATTTTAAACAAGAATATTGAAGGATTGTTGGTTGTCAACAGGTTACGTCTCTATTTTTTATCGATACCAGAAACTCCAGGGACTTCAAAAGAATAGCTTGATTGATGTTTTAGTTCTGAAATTTAGAATGACCGAAAGTGAGTAATCAAGTTTTTGACGTTAATGTCTCCGGAATGCCCTGTTCAATCGAAAAAATTTTCTAAAAAATTTACTAACACACTTAAAACAAAAGTATTAAAATAGTTCCAACTGAATGATTTCCTGAATTCTTTTAATTAAATCCAAAACTACCTAACATAAGACATGAAATTTGCCTAATACCGTCAACAATAAATTCAAGCAATAGACTCTTCAATTTACCAATCAATAGATACAAAACTGATACAATAAGTGATGAAATTTTCTAAGCAACGCTGCCATCAATAAATGCAATCGATAGATCCTTCAATAGAGCTCGAAGTAGATAGTCTAACTGATATAGCAGATGAAATCTGCTTAACAACGCTAAAATCAACACATGCAAACAATAAATCCTTTAATGGACTAAGCAATACATGCAAAACTAACTGATATAGAAGAAGACATTTGATTAACAACAATTCTATCAATAGACCCAAGCTATATATACAAAACTAAATGATATAAAAGATTAAATTTGCTTAACAATTGTTCAATCAATAGACCCTTCAAAAGACCAAGCAATTGATCCAAATCTAAAGGATAAAAAAAGACGAAATTTACTGAACAACGCTGTTATCAATAGATACAAGCAATAGACCTTTCACTAGTCCAAAACTATAACTGATATAAGATGAAATATTTCCTAAACAAGACTACCATCAAAATATACAAGTAATAAACCCTTTTAATAGACCAAGCAATATACACCAAACCAATTCATACAACAGACGAAAGTGGCTTACTAACGATTTCATCAATAAACCCAAGCAATAGACCCTTCAGAGCAGATGCTTTGAGTGGGTCGATTAGTTCTCATAAAACGAAAATGACGACTACATAATATATAATCAAAATTTTTACTATCTATACTTTTACTTATACGATAATAATTTTCTTTTCTATAACACTCATACTCGATCTCATTTCACTTTTCCAGCTTTCAATTTATAAGCCAACTGCAGTTCTGATAGGAAATTTTAAAACGCCATCTTCCCTTTCCAGTAGCTTTTAGTGTACATCTAAAACGTATAAAAGAATCCTCAAATATTTATTCCATTTCTATGCTCCCGGATATACTTTGACTCTTGATAGCAAAATGGCTGTTTGATCGTTCGAGAACAAGTATCAGTTGGAAAATGCCTTTTTCGCTACGAAAAAAACACGCATCTATATAAAAACATACAAAAGAAAAGCCCCAAATGTCTTTGGATCGTAGCCAACGTGTTGAGCACAAATGGAGAAATCTTTTAAAGGCTGAAGGGAAGAAAAAGTATAAGAATTGCTTTGTTCCAAAAGCGTATGTTTTCTTTTATTTCTTGCTCCCTTTCTTTTTATGAAAAGTGTTGAAATAGGTTTCCCTCTCTTTTCCCTTTGTACTTGTCTTCCATTTGAGATGGGTTCTTTAATTGTGTCTTTCAATGCCTTATGCGATGATCGTAATATGGCTCGACGCGATTTGAATTGGAAAAAAAAACTGGGTTTCTTACATGAAAATGTATATAAAGGAGTGTCCTTCACCTATATCGGTTTGTTGTCCATTAAATAAACCGTTTTCGAAACGTCTGGGGTTTCTTGGTTGCGAAACTTTCAATTGGATTATGGAGTTGAGTGGCTGATACTTGAAGTTCTTGAAGTAATGGGTTATAAATACCATGCTACATTTGGGTAATGCAAGTTTTTGTTGGAAAGCTGTCAAAAATCAGAAAGAAAATCTGGGTTTCTAACATAAAAATTGTATGTAAAGAGAAGTCCTTCACATATTTCGGTTCGTTTTCCATTAAAGCCTTTTCAAAACGTCTGGTTTTATTGGTTGCGAAACTTTCAATTGGATTATGGAGTTGAGTGGCTGATTCTTGAAGTTCTTGAAGTAATGGGTTATTAATGGCATGTTGCAACTACATGTTATGTTTAGGTAATGTAAGTTTTTATATTTATTTATTGTAAAGCTGTCAAAAATTGTGAAAGAAAATCTGGGTTTCTCTATGAAAAGTATATGTAAATGAAAGTCCTTCACCGATCTTGATCTGCTTTAAATTGAAGTGTTTTCAAAACGTTTGGGTTTCTTGGTTGAGAAACTTTCAAGTGGATTAAATAATTGAGACTTAGATGCTTGAAGTTCTTGAAGTAGTAGGTTATAAATGCCATGTAATAACAAAATGTTACATTTGAGTAATGCAAGTTCTTATATTTATTTGTTGGGAACCAGTTATGAATCAGAAAGAATAACTGGGAATCAAAAATGTCTATATAGAAATGCCCTTCACCGATATCGATTTGTTCTCCATTAAAAAAAATAGTTTTTAAAACGTCTGCATTTCTTCATTGCGAGACGCTTAATTGGATTCAGGAATTGGGTGGTTGATTCTTGAAGAGAACACTTGGTGTAAATTCCAAGTTATAATTTCAGTCATGTTTGGGTAACATAACAAACTAGACTGGAATCAGCTGTATTAAAACTTCGTCTTCAAGTATATAATTTGCAGTTACTTTTAACCAAAAATAAAAGCATTGCGTGATTTCGTTTTAGAAAGCTGCTTAGAGTATCACTCGCGAACAGAAACGACATTTTTAACCATCTGTTTTTTTCTCATGCTCATTCTTCTCAGAGTATTTACAAATACAATAACACAAAGCAGCCAATGTTCAAAATGCGTTTGTCATAAATGCATTTTTTGTGTCTGTTATGAAATGTGGGATCACTTTGAGATATTAGGTGCATATAAATTCTCTCATACAACAAGGTGAAAAGTTCCATTAAGAGAATTTCCGGGAAAAAAAAAAGAAGATGTTTTAGATCATTTGCTAAGAGTGAATGGCTGTTTTCTATTCTATCCGAGCCACTTTATCAATACGCAAAAAGTAGAAAGAAGTTACTTTTGAAACAAATACTCACGAATCTTTCACTATATATACGTTACGCTGGTTCAAGAACTTAGTCCATTTGAAGATTGGATCTAAATTTCAGTTGCATTGTATTTCGTTTCGAGGTTTCAACGAATAAATCATTTTTCAATTTAAGATAGATAATTTACAAAGATTGGGTTTGCAGATACAGATATACATATATATTAAGTGAATTTAGAAGACAATCCTTCTAGCATGAAGATAATGAAAAGTGGAAGATAGAGTTGATGAAGAAAAGGAGAGTTCGGATATCCAAGTAGCATAGCCACGTATTTAAGATCTTTTGACATGGTTATGCGGATAAGACGCTCAGATGACAGTGGCATACTACCTTTATTTCTGTAGCATATTTACTCTGTATTCAGCACGAATGAGACGAAAAGCTCACTTAGTGAACAGCGAAGACGTGGTAAACGTGTTTAACACGTCGCGCAATGAACAGAAACTGGACTGGAGGTATCGAGGTGACGAGGTATTTCGTCATAAAGAATTCCGATTGAAATCGGTAGGTAGGTATTTTAATTAACGTCGCACTGGAGCAACACAACGGGCAATTGACGACGGTCCGGGATCAAATCCGAAGGGAAAGGTCCGAGGACAACACCACGTAATTTTGAACTACGGTCAGATGACGAGGTCACACCTGAGCTGGCACCCCACTCTCTAAACTTCCTTGTCTATTCTCCTCAAACCCAGCACATCGTTCCTATTCTTTAGATTACATCGTTGTCTCTGGTACAGCTCTTGGGTGAAGAGAAGTGAATCAATATGAGACTAAAAAGCTGTCTTTTGAACTTGGTTTAGATTACACCTTGACCAAGAGAATTAGTAACAACGACATACGCAGACCACTTATGAAAAATCAATATAACATTTCTAATTAATAAATGTCATGTCATGACTTAAAACACCGATATTTGTAATGAAATCCAATATTCTTTATGGTGCTTTCGTATTTAGTTTACACGGATTCGTAATCTTTTTTGAATCAGCAATGCCCAAATCTACTCTCTATACGATGCCAGTAATTATATTAGTAACAACTCCGTGAAGGAATGTATATTTATAGGAAAAATGCTGCATATATCACGTAATGGAATGTACTCTGTAACTTATTCTATTTTTCCTGACGTAGCGTCTTTATAAACTTTAATACTAAATTAATTATTTCTACCGAATTTTAATTTACTCGTTAATCACACACAGCAACTACTGTTTCATTCCAAGCATGCGATAAACACTCCCAGATACCTATTACCATAAATATTAAAATCGTAAAGTATTCCCCAGTGCTAATTCCCATTACAAAAATACACAGCATAATCCCATTATCAAATACTAGTTCCACGATCGGTGTGATACATTCCAGTTCCCCCACAGACATTTCGAGGAATGTATAATAAGGTTGTGAATATTTCTCCAGTATGCTACAAAAATACAGTGCGTGGATGATATATACATACCCATCTCACACAGCGTGAAATCTTAATTAACAGAATAGTTAATTAGCATTTCACGTTCTCGGATAGTTACTAATAATATTTTCATCAACCCTAGCGGGGAGATAAATTAAATATTCCCCAAAAGCAAAACTTCCGGCTGGGGTGATAATTCACCCGAAAGCAATGAAGAGCTGGGTGTTTTTGTTGTAGCAACCTCCCCAATATGACCCACTGTTGCTTCGATACTCTCAACTTTTCAACTCAACGGCCCTTAGGGTAAATTTTAATATAATCTCCAATTAGAAGCATCTAATGGCACAGTTAATATCTGAAGTCACATTACGACCGAATGCGCCGTGCTGTTAATAAACATACGTAAACTTTCAAGGGCCTAGGTGGGTTCCGAAGACATTACTGAACGCTCGCTCTTTAAATTTAATAACCTAAATTAGCGCTAGCTGACGGAATTAATTTCTAAGGGCCCCGATGCGTTCTTGGTGAGCTTGCAAAGTTTCGGGCTACATCATCGGGCTTGTAAAGGTATCCCCCATTGCGGCGAGGAGGGCTCCGAGGCTAATAAGAGTTATGTTTAAAGGGAAGTGCTGTTTAATGTGTTTTAAAGGGCCGGTGCAGACTGTGAAATTGTTTTAGAGGTAATAATGCCTGGCGTCAAGTGGTGACGGTGTTTTGGAATGAGTTTAATCCGCTGAGGATACTAATTGAGGATGGAAAAATTAATCGGGTTGGGCAGTTGGCAATGGTGGGGATCCATGCGTTAAATCCCCTTCCAGAAAGTGTGCAATTCGTACGATTTCCTAGGTGGGAATACTCCCTCCCCCTGTTTAACAACTGTATCATAAAGTCTTTATAACTCGTTATTGGAAAATATGCGTTACAATGTGTTGCTTTTAAGTTATTCCTTGTAGTTATTGCCAGTAGCTATCAACTTACCTCATGTGGGAAGTCTTATTCGGTTTCTTAATTCTACATCGTAAATTTTTTTACTTTAAGTATAATTTAAATGATTTTTAATATAATAAACATTATTATCCCTCCACATCACTTGACAATCACAATTTATAGAAAGACGAACATAATATAGAAAGAGACATAAAATACAGAGAGGTGCAAGCAAATAACATACTCACAGAGGCAGTAAAAGACATAGAAAGACAGACATTATATAGAGAAAGACAGACAGACATTATATTGAGACAGACATTATATATAGAGAGAGACAGACATTATATAGAGAGAGACAGACATTATATATAGAGAGAGACAGAGATTATAGAGAGAGACAGACGTTATAGAGAGAGACAGACATTATATAGAGAGATACAGATGGACATTATATACAGACAGACGTTATATAGAGATAGACAGACATTATATATAGAGAGAGACAGACATTATATATAGAGAGACAGACATTATATAGAGAGAGGCAGACATTATATATAGAGAGAGACAGACATTATATAGAGAGATACAGACATTATATATAGAGAGACAGACGTTATATATATAGGGAGAGACATTCATTATACATAAAGGAAGACATACATTATACATAAAGGAAAACAGACATTATACATAAAGGAAAACAAACATTATACATAGAGAAAATGTTATATAGAAAGAGACAGACATTATATAGATATATACAGATTTATAGACAGGGACATATATTATGTATAGAGATTGACAGATATTATGCATAGAGATGATGGATTGTAAAGTAATCCCCTCATTGCGGCATAGAAGACTCCAAGGCTAATAAGAGTTATGTTGAAAGGGAAGTGCTGTTTAGTGTGTTTTAAGTGGTTGGTGCCGACTGTTAAAATTGTTTTAGAGGTAATAATGCCTGGCGTCGAGTTTTGGCGGTGTCTTGGAATGCATTTAATCCACTGAGGATACTAATTGAGGATGGAAAAATTAATTGGGGGATAGTTTGTGTTGTATATGGTGGCAATGGTGGGGATCATTGCGTTAAATCCCCTTCCAGTTTGAATCTTCCCTCCCATGATTAGCAACTACATCATAAACTTTTTATTGGAAAATATGCGTTGAAATGTGTTATCTTTAAGATAAATCGTTCTCTAGTAGTTATCAACTTATCTACTATGGGAAGTTTTATTCAGTAATCTAATTTTGCATTACCCTTTTTTACTTTAAATATAATTGAATTTAATTTTAATATAATAAAAATTTTAGCAATTGATATCACTGGCAAACACAATTTATAGAAAGACGAACAAAATATAGAAAGATATACAAAAGAGGACAATCAAATAACATACACACAGACAGCGAAAACACATAGAGATCGACAGTCATTATATGACATAGACAATATATTATAGAGAGAAACAAACAGACATTATGTATAAAAAGACGGACTTATATAGAAAAAAACAGACAGACATTATACACAGAGAGGAAGAAAGACATTACATATAAAGAAGATGGCTTGTAAAGATAATCCCTCATTGTGGAGTGGGGGCTACATAGCTAATAATAGTTATGAGTAAAGTGCTGTTTAATGTGTTTTAAAGGACCGATGTGAAATTGCTTTATAATAATACCCAACGGTATTTTGGAATGTGTTAATCCAATTCGGTCACTAATTGAATATGGAAAAATTAATAGGGGAGTAGTTCGTGTTGTACAGTGGGCAACGGCGGGAATGCTTAGTTTCAAATCCCTTTCCAAAATTTAGCTAATTCGTACGATTTGAAAAGTGTAAATGTTCCCTCTTCCATGAGTCTAACTATTACATCATAACGTTTCTCTAACTTTTATAGAAAAATAAGCATAGAAATATGTTCTTTTTAAGTTACCTCGTCCTGGCATTATATTTAGAGAGACGGTAGATATTATATATAGATAGTCAAACATACATTATATTGAGAGAGACATGAAAAAAGAGGGGCACACTTATATAGAGTGAAACGAACAGATATTATATAGAGACAAACAAACATTAGATATAGAGATAGACGTTATATAGAGCCATATATTACATACAAAGATATATATTATATAGAGACAAATATACATTATGAGAGTGAGAAAAGAGGGCAAAAAAGAGGGGCACACTTATATAGAGTGAAACGAACAGATATTATATAGAGACAAACAAACATTAGATATAGAGATAGACGTTATATAGAGCCATATATTACATACAAAGATATATATTATATAGAGACAAATATACATTATGAGAGTGATAGAAAGACAACATTAGAATAACTGGCAGACATTAATACATATGGAGAGGTATTATATGTATAGTTACAGACAGACATTTTATAGCTTTTTAAATCAGCAGTCTGCTCATTCTTTTTTCAGTGTACTTTCAATTTTGGAATTCTAAAAATAACTGATGAAATTATGTAGTAGCTTCAATAGACTCTTTTATGCCCTGTACTTAGATTCGTGACACACGAAACGCTCATTACCATCAATATTTCACTCACTTCCAAATAACTTTTCTTGTATTGTATTTAATGACCATTTGGAAAGGAAGTCGTATGACTTATGCATTTCTAAGCTGCGTTGTAATAACGTTGCTCAGATTATTGCAATTTTGTTCATAATTATTTAATCTACTATCCTTACATCTTCCTTAAATTGCTTTATAAATCGCTTTATGAAGTAAAACGGAGGAAATGTGAAAACAAACGCTACTGTAAACAGCCATCAGTGACCGAAAATGGTAACAAACTACAAGTGATTCGGCAACTGCAGTAGCCCGAAGCAGATCCTAACATGAATTTATCGTTTCCAGCGAGAAGTAACAGAAATGGAACATAAAAAGTATTGTTACATTGCGTCTGGAATGAAAGGGATACTTTTGCGTTAAGAAAAACAATCGAGAACAGAGCTATCAGTGATCGGATTCCAGGTTTAGAGGTAAAGTTGTGTGAGTCCCGAAGGCCTTATCTATTCCCCAGTTTAATTCTTGTGGCTCATGTCTCATGCCTTTGGGTCAACTTAATTTATTTAAGTTAAAAAATTTGAGTTTGAAGTTTTGTTCCTATTATTCCATCTGTCCTCCTCTTACAACTAAAATTGACCATAGAATTACAAAGGAAACAAATCTATATACTTGAAGATCTTGTTCCGAACGGTCTTAAATCTCTGATAGGAAAATAATCAATCTTTTATCCCTCCAAGAGTTCTCGACAAGATATCTGTCCTTCATGATCCTACCAATTTCAACAATGATGAGATACCTCTTCAATTAAGACTTTATCAGTTTTCCTTGGCGAGATATCTCGTCGAGATGAAACTGCCCTTTTACCCCAAGGGGTAATGAAGATCCAAGAAGGAAAAACAAATTATCTTTTGCCCATAACACGAGACATTTTGGAACAGGCTGTTGCAACAGAGGCTAGCCAATTCAGGGCACTTTTCGACTGGAAGATAAGCCACTAGGTTAACAGTGCTGTGAGAGAATTGAGAATTTTGATAGCAACACTCGAGTAATAGAGAATGACTATAGAGTGAGAAACCAAATGAATCCATCGGCCTTAAATGTCCTCATGGTGGCGTGGTGTGGAAGTTTGGAGAGTGGTTTTGCGAGATCAGGTGTTTACCTCGTCATCTGGCAGTGGTTCAAAATTACGTGGTGTTGTCCTCGGATCTTTCCTTTCGGGGTTGATCCCGGACCGTCGCCAATAGTCCGTTGTGTTGTTCCAGTGCGACGTGAATTAAAAATACCTAAAATACCGACAAACCAAACGAATTTATATGCGTGAAGATCTTGTTAGTAGTGGTCTTAAGCCCATGGCAGAGATGAAATCAGTCTTTTAACAGTGATATGAGAAACCTAGGAACTTTTACAGTAACTCTTATTAACAAAAAATGACTAGATGGATAAATATATGAAACAGAAGAACCATATGAAACAGAAATCAAATTGCACACTGCATGTCCATTTATCCCAAGAAAGAAGAAAATCAAATTGCACACTGCATGTCCATTTATCCCAAGAAAGAAGAAAATCAAATTGCACACTGCATGTTCATTTATCCCAAGAAAGAAGAAAATATAGAGAAAATTAACATGAAGTAAATTTCTTAAGCTAAACGAAGCCTGGCCTCTCTCATACTTGACTTCCTTCGAAAAAGTAGACACTTTACATCTCAGCTCACCTTCACCCATCTTATTTGTAGAAAACAACTCCCGTAGTAAACCTTGCATCATCATTTTTCGTCAGATGTCCGTCGAGTCCCAATGGGACAGCCACGTTCCATTACACAAATACTATCCCAGGCTTCAATTGAAGGGGACTCGTTTTTTGCTACCCCATCTTTTTCGTGTTCTTTTGTTCATTGTCCACTTCTGCCGATAATATATCGTAGACGTTTTCAGTCTCAAGATTACTGTTCAATATCTGTTCTGCCGTAATAGTCAAATGGCAATGTCTCCAAGCTGGTTTGACGAATGTTATATGTAGCGTATATTGCACTAAATCCTACTTATATAAATACCTTTAATGCTGAATATATAAGTATGCGCATTACGAACTTAAACGGTAACTTATGATTTAGTGAACTCAAAGCATGGATCATTACGAGATTTCCAAGTTGCATTGCTTATATACATTACTTCCGAGTAACATACTTATACACGCAGTATAAACTTAAAGCTACGTATATAAATGAATTTATACCTTTAAGCGTCACTAGATTTCCAAGTAGCATTGCTCCTACCAAGTAATATATCATAGCTTGTATAGTGTTTGAATAACTACATGAATTGATTGAAGGAATCCTAGTAAATATTTTATTGGTCAAGAGATCAAAACTGGTTGGAAAACACTCCGGAAAACTGAACATTTTAGAATAGATATGTGTATGAACCCATAGAGGGTTAACAACACTAGACAACAAGACAACAGAGTGATCACACATCTAACTGTTGATTCACGGCATAATTTAGTCCACGGGTTAAAATTCTGTGAACAAAAGCACAGTTTACTAATAACTACAAAGAAATTCGAACGCAAACAACTATTGGTTGTTAACTGTTTATCAAAAGCAGGTACTTTTAAACGCAGCATTTTAAACGTAGCAAGTCAAAACATGTAAATACTGCCTTCTCGAGTCTCAGGCGAAGTACCTCGTAAAAGAAGTGCAGGCGGTATAATATTCTAACCCTCGAAGTGGTTTTGACGAGATATCTCGTAATGTAATTTTTGCAAAATATTGCAATTTTTTGAAGATTACTAGGTCAAGATCTCGGGATTTTTCTTTTAATGAGGAGATATCTCATCCATCAAGATCTGGTCAGTTTTTTCTAATGGCGCTATACCTCGCCGAAGTAATAATTTATAGCAGCATTATGCGACATAGCACTATACAACGAAAACCATATAACGAAAACATCTTTGTAAAGACTCCCGTATCCAGGCTAGATTCGAATTAGTTTCATAAAATGTATTCGATACTTCTTTTCGAGTGAGAAACAGAAAAGAAAAATTCCAACTCGTGTTCATTCATCGTGAAAAGAGCAAAAAACCCAAAGAAAAAAATTAACATAAACTGAACTTTTTAAGCGAAACGGAATCCGGCCTCATATTTGGCTTCCTCCGAAGCAGCAGCCACTCTACATCTCAGCCCAACTCCATCCATCTTATTTGTGGAAAACGGCGTCCGTAGCAAACCTTGCATCATCATTTTTCGTCAGACGTCCTTCGAGTCCCAATGGGACAGCCACGTCCCATTGCACAAATACTATGCCAGGGCATCTCGCAGACTCCAACCGAAAAGGATTCGCTTTTTGCTACCCGGATTTTTTGTCCTCCCTTTCTCATTGTCTACCCGTGTTGAAAACTTATTTATACACGCATTCTCCGAAGTAATTTTTTCTCGCTATCTGGAAATACGCTCTGAAAAAAAATTATGTTTCTCAGACTTGCAGTTGGCTGCACGGTGATGTTTCACTCAGGATTTGTGGAAGAATTTCGGAGGCTGAAAATTGCGGAATATGTATGTCATGGTCTGTAGGGAATGTAATTAACATTCATGAGAATAGATAATCTCTGCGTTACGAATAGTTTAATAGAATACGATGCGAGGTGGTGGCATTTTTTAATGTGATGTGGCTTATGTAAAAAGCGTTGCTGCAGCTTTTTCTTTCAAGCTCTACAGCGGAAGATTAAAAGCAGGAAAAATTCCATACTCGTGGCATGTAAACAGACTCGGTTTGTGTTTAGAATATTATTTTCAGGTTGCGTTCCTTTGGGCAAATATTTTCACCGTGATATACTTAGAAGATATTTTTTATTTTTTTATTGCACGTTTCGAATATGTTTGCCGAAAAATTGTCACCGCTTTTTCGCTCCGTCTAAAGAACTTTTTTAAGTGCTTTCATTTAAAATTTAATCAGCCCACAAAACGACTGTTACGAATGCATAGGCATTTTTACCTTCTGACTATTCTCAAAAGCTAAAAACAGTTATTTAATTACGGACTGTCTTAGAAAAATTTGCAAGTGAATTGCAGTAGTTGGACATTCACATGGAAACAATATTTCTGTTTCGTTTTTTGGCAGCTTGTCTTGTCTTAATTAAATTTTGTTCTATTTTGTACAGTTTTAATATGGCGAAAGCTTTAAAATTTCAAACTAAATAGTATGTTTAATTTTTTACAGAATTACAGATAAAGAAACAATGTTCTTAGTGTTTTTAGTTTACACTCTCTTCACAATCTTTTTGCAGATGTATAGAGATCTCAGGTGAAGTAGTTCAAACATTTCAAATCGTCAAACAAGCTCTGACGATAAAACCTGATGGAAACGTTAGGGTAGTAATATTTCTCCATAGAATATTAACTCATTTCTTGTTGAAATATTACCTAATGCTCATTAAAATATTAAACTGTTTATCAGGAAGAACTTGTTAATCTCATTAAAAATTAAGCTAACTCTGTCAATTTTCTTGATAGAAACATTCAGGTAACAATATTTCCTTATAATATATCTTATTAACCTTCGTGGTGGTTGACTAGATGAGGTAGGTATCGTGTCATTAGCAAAACTGACCAGATCTTTATGGACGAGATACCTCGTCATTAGAAGAAAACTGACCAGATCTTTATGGACGAGATACCTCGTCATTAGAAGAAAACTGACCAGATCTTGATTTCGTTGTCATCAAACATTGGGTAATATCTTTATGACAAGATATCTCGTCATTAGCAAAATTGGTCAGATCTAGATGGACGAGATATCTCGTCTAAACTACGTGAAGGGTTAAACCAATAAACTGTCTATCACTAAGAGCCAGTTCATTTCATTCAACATTTACCAAACTCTCAATTTTCTTCAAAACATTAAGGCAGTAATATTTCCTTATAATCTAACTCAACAAAAAAAACCTAATAAAATAAATCATTTTTACATCTTTTCGAAAAATTTAAAACTCTCTGTTTACGAAACACTTTTGCGAACTATAACCGACGAAAAACTGTTTTTCTTATACACATTTCCACAGTTCTAGACGGAAATCAATTTGAATAATGAAATGTATGTTTCATATCTTAGAAGTAATATATTTCCTGTAGAGCAATATTTGAAAAGACGAAATTTTCAGTTCAAAATTTGTTTTCTAGATGATACATAATCTGGTACGATTCATACGATAGGTAATGCCGGGAATGTTATTTTTCAATATAAAAGCTTGCTTTCTATTCGAGTGTAAAAGAGTCGCTAGAGATAAAAATGTCACTTTACCACTTCTTTCACGTATCTTGACACTTTCAAACACATTTGACATTTCCATTTGAAAATAACAAAATACTAACATATTTGGATCCTGGTTGTGATTCGTCGTTACTCATGTGAAACATATCCTGGAAGGAAGCATATCCTGTTATTCAGGCTCAACTATGACTGTTATGCATCTCAAGTTGGTTTTTATTTTAACGAGTAAATTGGTTTTTATTTTAATGAGTGTTACTAGAAGATTTAATATCAATCATGATATCTCTGTCCCTGAAGAATATTGACGCAAATTTTATTCATCAATTTGCTCAGAAAACGAATATTAAGGATACTGTTTATGATTAATATTAATTAAAACACATGAGAAACATTGATGTGGTTAATCCCGCTGATGGTTGGCTGAACGAAGTATCTCGTCATTAGCAAAACTGACTAGATCTTGATCTCGTCATCATCAAAAATCACAATTTCTTGATGACGAGATATCTCGTCATTTACAAAATTGGTTAGACCTTGATGGAAACCATTCGTCGAAACTACTTGGAGGATTAATAACATTTTGACTATTTTAAATGATGCCCCTCATTCAGGTATATTTTGGATTTTCACCCTAATTTTGCAGTTGTGCCGTTGTACTAATGTTTTGAACGGGATATTCGACAAAAATTCACTATACATTCAAAATATTTCTATTAAATTTATTTACATTATTTTTGCAACACATTCATTTACATTTTTATTCGTTCAGTTATTTATATCATGTATGGATAGCGAGTTTCCATTAACAATGACACAATTTACATTTACTTAGTTGCTACGGCCAAATTCCACACACTACTTATGAAATCGTTTTTACCAGCATTTTCGTCGTTGTTGCACCGAAAAGCTAACATCACCTATCAAATTTGAGTCAAAACTAACACTTATATTTTTTCTCAACTAAAGAATGACAACAGTTGAAATTTTAACAGTGAAGCAATACTTTGTCATTTTTAAAGTGTTACTATAGTTATGGCCTTGTATCCTTTGAAGGGATAAATCATGTCAAAGAAAATGACGCATTTAACTCAAAATACCCATATTTAGCACTTACGTCATTGTTCTTCCGAAACAGCGATATCTTCCTAAACGTTATTGATTTTATCAAGCTCAAGGATAATATAAAAATCCATATATATTGTAAACATTATGATAATATAAAAATAATAATATATAGTAATAAGGTCAATCTTTATTCATGAGCGTCACAAATCTTTTTATTTGTGGTTTTAACCCTTCTAGTGTTTATCTCAACGAGGGATCTCGTAATTAAAAGAAAAGTGACCATATTTTGATCTAGTCATGATAAAAAAATCGGCAAGATGATGAGAGATCTCGTCATTAACAAAATTGGTCAGATTTAGGAGTAAGAGATATCTTGGAGGGTTAATTGTATAGCCAATGATTGTTGGGAGTACAGCCTGCACCAGCACATGCTCCTTTGGAACTCTAAACAAAAAGGTACTCTAACAAAGACAGACATACGTCCCTATGAGACTACGATTTAATTTTTTGTTCTTTACCTGCCCTTAAGGATTGTGCAGGAAGTATTGGAACGCTGTAAAATTTAACAGCATGGGGAAACCTGTGAAATCAGTTAGTTTCCCTTCAAATTTATAAGTAAAACCTAATTTTTTCAGTTTTTCGTGGGATGAAGAATTTTATTCAATGTACCAAATATCTACAGACGTATTTAGCTCGCAAATGCAGACAACAGTCAAATTGACATCGCTTTTATCAATCGATTTCGGGTTATAAGTTCTCTACCCATTTTCTAATCTCATTCAATTAAACGATTTCTATATCACCTGTTTACAAAATATATTTTAAGTATTTTTCATTGACAAAATAGTAAATATATGAATGCAGTCATTAAACCCCATTTCTCTGGTAGGGTATCATTAATCAATGTCTGAATATTTCTGGTTATATTTAAGTTCTGGCGTAATTAGACTTCATCTAGCGATAATTCACCATAGATCGACCACCCATTCAAACATCCCCATCACAAACCGTATCAAACAACAAACTTTCACGAGTCCCATTCAGTATCCAGAACGTCTACTAGATCAATCATAGTCTGCATTTTCTGGTTAGATTTAGGTTCTGATGTAATAAAACTTCATATAGCTGTAATTGACCATACAGCTTAATAAAGCATCCAAGCATTCACAGCTACAAACAGTATCATAAATAAGTTTTCACAACGAGACGCATTAAATACCCAGAGATTCTATTAGATCAGTCTGCATTTTCTGGTTAGATTTAGGTTCTGATGTAATTAGACTTGGAATAATAGCGTTAATTGACCATAGAGAGATCAACCAGCCAGACATCCACAGCACAAACTGTATCATAAACAACAAACTTGCACAACGATTCCCATTAACCAGTGATTCTAATAGATCAATCAAAGCATTTTCTGTCAGATTTAAGTTCTGATGCAATTAGACTTCAAATAGCGATAATTAACCATGGAACGACCAAACATACATAGCTCAAACTATATCATGAACAGCAAACTTTCACACCGAGTCGCATTCAATACAGAGACTACTAGATCAATCAAAGTCCATATTTTATGATTAGATTTAGATTCTGATGTAATTGGATTTCATGCAGCAATAGTCGACCATAGAGCTACCAAACATCCTCAGCACAAAACGTATCATAAACAACATATTTTTACAACTTGTCCCATTCAATACCCACAGATTCTACTAGATCAATAAAAGTCTGCATTTTCTGTTTAGATTTAGATTCTGATGTAATTAGACTTCATACAGCAATAGTTGACCATAGAGCTACCAAACATCCTCAGCGCAAACCATATCATAAACAACACACTTTCATAACGAGTCTCATTCAGTACACAGAGATTAAACTTCCATGTTCTCAAGATAAAAATCGAAATAAATCCCTTTCGGCCCATAAATATTCAACACAAAAACTATTCAGCCGTACGACTCGCTCTTCTTAAAAGCATTCCAACTAGAGGCTCAGGACTGAAAGGTCTCCGGCATAACTCCTGCATACGAAGCAGAGAAAGTCGGAAAGTGTCCCACGCCGGGAGTTGGCCAAGGTCCAAGTAATTCGTCCAAATGGTCTCAGTCCTTTGATAAGCTTTTGCCAAATTCTACTAGATGAAATCCGGATGGAATGAAACATTCATTGAAACTGTAAAGCTTTTAAAATGGTGTGTTTTCCTTGCAGTGCAAATTGAAGAAGGCAGTATCTCTAATTCTGTTCATTTAAATTTAACGGATCGTAGATATGTACATGTATCATGCTTAAGACATCAGACAGGAATACGTTTAAGCACATCATTTTAAGGAACAATTGGCTTTCAAAACAAGCTTTTGCTGTTATTATCCGATTGTTATTAAATTTATAGACTGTCTTTTACTAAATAGTCTTGATATAAGGTTTGGTCTGAAAATATTAAGTCATTCGGAAGTTATTACATAAATAGAGGTAAAATTTTTTTCGATAAATTAGCAAAAATTGATAGGCTTCCATATGCATTACTTTTCCATGTATTGTCAACATTTTAATTCACGTAATAGTTTATATACATAAAAATCAAATAAACTCCATTTCGTGGGTATATCATTCAATTGTAAAACAAAAAGTTTATTAACCCTCTGCATACGTCGAGGCAGAATATCGTTTCCTTTACGGTTACGACAGCCGTCCCAACGGCTTTACAGGCAACTTACTGAAACCGGCCGAAACGGCTTTTACAATGCTTTCCCCAGGAGGAGAGGGGATATGTGTTGTCCCATTATCACCTAATGTGCCGGTATCTATTGTCGCCTGTATGCCTAGAAGGGATAGATTCTTCCCGGGTAAACTGAAAGGGCGGCGGTAACTTTTTAAGTGTATCTTTTATCATTTACTCAACCTCTCACAGACTAAATGCTCGAGGATAAACAATTCGGGAGCTCCCCGTCGAAAACCCTGACACCTTTGTCAACGTGGAGACAAAGCTATTCACGCGCGGGTCTCTTTGTAGCACAGAAAATAGGGGATAGAAATCGTAATGGGCTTCTGCGATTCTTCAGGTGTTTGAGGTCTGAAAGAATCCGAGCCTTTCGTAACGAGGGGGCTCGAAACTTTCGGACGGTTGGGCCGGTCCCCGTATCCAGAGGGTTAAAACCCCTAAAATGATGTAAAAAGCAAAGGTTTAGCAGGATTTTAAATCAAAATTTCAAAATATGGAAGCATGATGACTTTTGCATTTGTACTTAGATAAATAACAGGGATTTCTCGGATTAATTTGTGTTCCCTAACACTTTTCCAAGTTTACCCAGGAATTTTTAGAACATTCTGTATACGCAGCATATAACAGTGAACACAAAATGACGAAACATGGAGTCGTACTTCTGATAAAAACAACAATATAATCCTCATTTATACACTATTTCTTAACATAACTTCCACTAATATTGGAATATTTTAGACTATTGGTCCAAGGGACGGGTGTACTCTGGCAAATCCACAGAACCCCAAAAGTGCCCAAGTTGGACATGAATCCCTATGCGAATACAGTTTAGTTTGTGTTCCGTACTTCTTTTTCAAGTTTACAAAGAATTTTCTGCGCAATTTGTGTAAGTAGAACATAACACCTGTCAACACAAAATGACTAAACATGGAATTGTATCTCTGATGGGAACGACAGAATAACAATTATTAGCTACTCAACGACGTCTGATTCTATAAATACACTATTGTTTGCGAAAATTGCATCATGACTGAATCATGCATATTAAACGGGGTGGTGGTATTTCAATTAACGTCACACTGGAGCAACACAATGGGCTATTGGTGACGGTCCGGGATCAATCCCAAAGGGAAAGATCCGAGGACAACACCACGTAATTTTGAACCATGGTCAGATGACGAGGCAACACCTGAGCTGGCACCCCACTCTCCAAACTTCCACACCACGCCAACGTGAGGACATTTGAGGCCACGACAGATTTAACGTGCACCAGCCCCCTTTGTACACGACGGTGTTTGGCTGGATTCGAACTCGCAACCCTTCGGTTGCTAGTTCGTTACTCTTCCAACCGGGCCACCGCGGCCCCGCATATTAAACGAAACTTGCAGGAAATGCAAAACAGGTTAGGATATGCAAATGATTGGAATTACAAAGCGATCACGCATGTGTGGGCCGAGAAACACCCTCTAAACTTCCAAGTGAGCCGTGTATAAAAAGCACTGTAAAGATGCGTTAAAATGACTCGTCGTTTGACTGCTGTAAATGATTGATTAGAAGTCAATATGCCTCGCCAAAAAAGGAGAGTGCCATACGAGCAATTAACGGAGTTTGAATGGGGCTGCATGATCGGTCTCCGTGAGGGTGGACTTTCGTATCGAGAAATCGCCACTCGTACGGGGCGTAATACCACAACAGTGATGCGTGTGTGGTAGAGATGGATCATGGAGAATCGGATAAGTCAAAACCCTGGCAGTGGGCCACGCAATATGACACCACGGGACGACAGACACCCCATCCTCATGGCGATGACGGACCGTATAGTGTCCACTCGTGCGTTGGTACAACGTTGGAGCACGTCTACAGGTGTGTCATTGTCTGCCCAAGTTCGTCTACGTCTGCTGCGCCATGGGCTACGTGCAAGGATTCCCCTGCGCAGGATTCCCATGACGCTGAATCACCGACGTGTCCGGTTACAATGGGCTCACCAACACAGCCAATGGCGTGCCGATTGGCAACAAGTCGTCTTCTCAGATGAGTCCCGCTACAATCCCGACTATAACGATGGATGCGTACTCGTCAGACGCTACAGGGGTGAACGCCTTCTCCCGGAGTGTCTTATTCAGCGTCATACTGGACGAACGCCTGGCGTTAGTCTGGGGCGCTATTGGATACCATGGGCGATCCCGCCTACTCGAAATTGTGGGGACCCTGAACATCGGGCGCTACATCAGGGAAGTTGTGGAGCCCGAAGTCCTACCCCTCCTACAACGCATTCCCGGAGCTGTATTTCAGCAAGACAATGCCGGTCCACATGTTGCTCGGAATGTACAAGCCTCCTTCAGTCCACGACAACGACAGGTTCCGCTTCTTCTATGGCCTGCACGTTCCCCGGATATGTCGCCCATTGAGCATGTCTGGGATTACATCGGACGGCGACTCGCTCGTACCGCTCGTCGGGCAGAGAGTACGGCTGAACTTTGGCATCAGATAGAGGCCATCTGGAATGCCATTCCTCAGCATGACATTCAGAATCTGTATGATTCGATGCCACGACGTGTACATGCTCTCATCGCTGCGCGTGGATGATGCACAAGATATTGATTTTCAGCATTATTTTTATTTTATTGCTTTGCAAATTTGATCGTTTATTTAAGCCACTATAAGGAATACGTTGAGTAAATTTCATTTATTTCTGATGATTCTTTCAGTGTTGCAATTTTCACAAACAGTAGTGTACAAATGATTATCCTAATTCATGCAAATTATTAGTTATCGCTTTATGGTGACTCCGTGGTAAATTTTCAACAAAGTATTTACGAGAGCAGTAAATACCCTGTCAAATGGTGCTTCTTTTAAAACGTGAGTTCAGAGGCATTTGAACAGACACGTTAGAGTTGTGTCTGGTAACAATAAGTTGATGCTTATTAATGATGCATAGAATGTAATTTTATCGGATGGCGAATTTTCTGTATCACACGCTTCTTGATAAGCCTGTCAACCGAAAATTAATAGACAGACATCTTTCCTTTAATATACAATCTGTACATTTTTATATAGAAAATACTCAAGACTTGGCAAGGCACCAAAAGACTAAATGGAAAGCAGTTCAAAACTTTAGTAAACTATCTTAGTTAAGTAAATAAAGATTATTGATACATTTTATTTTACATTTTCATAAATATACGAAATATATACCTTCAAAATTAAAATTTGGAAGTTATGAAATTTTTTTGCTAAACGTGTGCATTTTGTGCTAGTGTTCTTTCTTTAGATCAAAATATGGAAACTTTATCAAAGCTTATTTTATCAGTGGGGGTATCCTTACCGACTTATACAAAATATAAAATAATTTGACCCATCGAATATCTATTGAGTTTTATAATCTTGTCTTTTAACGTTATTGGTCACCTTTTCTAAAGTTCTAAATTTTTGAATACCAATTTGATTAAGGTTTCATCGGTGTATCTTAAATATAACTTTCCTCGACAAAAGAAGCGTCATTTCTCCCAACTGTCAAGGATAGACAATGTACTGAATCTTTGATAATGCAATTGCCAATAATAGTGGTATCACATTAGTTTTACCTCTAAACATTCCCAATTATTCTTCAATGGCATTAAATAACTGAAAATAATTCACTTGATGATATACTAGCATCAAACTGACGCATCGTGATGCTTTAAAAGTTATAAAGAATGACATATGTGTATGTACTGCCATTTTTGCCATCAATGATAAAAGCTATCATATAAATAAAGACACGATTTCAAGTTCTCTCTTCTGCGTCATCTATCCCACACTTATCTCTACATCGTTTCTTGAATATATGAATCAAAGACAAAAATGAGAAAACATGAATTCCTTTTTAGATTAAACCTTTAAAACATATGGGCAACCTTTTTAGATTAAACCTTTAAACACATGAACCAGATGAATTTAAAATTGAAGAAAATTCAATCTCCTTAATCAAAAGCAGAGATCCCGCACTCACTCAAATTCGATTGATCGAAGCTACATTACCGACAAATCGGGACAAGAATCCACGCGAAAACCACTTTTCAATCTCCTACCCCTCAAAGATGCTTGAAAGTATGGGTTTGCGTGCCTAGAATCTCTTATCCAGTGACTCTCATTCTCAGTCGGCAGTTAAGATGGTACGTGTAAAAGTCACTAATCCATTGTATTGGGTGCGCATGCGTGTAAGTGCAGGAATAGTCTCCGCTGGCTCATAGACGGGTTCTTAATAAAATGATTGAACGTGATTGGAATCGATGCGAAAACCATGTGGATGACAGTTGGGATGCTATGTCAACAGTTGGAATTATCAATTTACTAAGCCATATTAATCAGAATTTTTTGTTGACAGTATTTACATTATTATCATAAGCTATTCACAATTTTCTAAAGCAAATGACGCCTGTAGAATTTGTGAAAGTTGTGTGTAATAGTTTAGGGTGCCAAAGATCAACAGTTGAATTTGTAGATGTATTCAAAGCCTTACTCAAGAACACTTATGTCTAAATAATTTGTTTTATGCATAAAATTACTTGATGATGCATGGAATTTCAAGTACTTACATAGTATATAAAATATGTGGGTAGCAGTTGAAGGTGTTTGAATACTCTTGATAAAAGTAAGTATCTCAGTCTTAGTACAAAAATATTTTATCTTAAAATATCCATAAAATTATCCTAAATATATCCAACGTAAAAATACTTATAACAAACAATAATTTCAACAAGTTGGCTGAGAAGAAATGTGGTAAAATGAAATACGATCTTTACGTACAGAAAAGGTAAATTGGTCAAACATTTTAACATGCTTTCTTCCCTTAGTTGGAACAGTCTTTTTGCTATCTTCAAGTTGACCTCTAGGACGTATGCTAGAAAAAGGCCCTGTTTATTGCTGTCATCCATTCTTCAAAATTGTGGATGGCAATAAAATAACCTAACTTTTTCATTGGTTGCGTTTTTATATCGCAAGGGCCTCATTTGACCATGCTATGGGAAACACAAGAGAGACAACAGCAAGTAATAGATATACACACACGGAAAGTTTTACTTACACAGAAGAGAGAAATATACCCAGGGAAGAGAACCTAACCGTAATCAAACCTACAAATAATTGCCGACAACTCTCAAGTTGTTAGCACAATGGACAAACCCACTGAGCCACAACCCCCTAATCCTCTGAAGGATAATTGAAAATGGCTTTTTAGAAAGAAAAACTTTGTGGGTGAAAACAATTACCTCATGTCAATTTGTTTTGCACATAACTAACACCAGCACATGATGCGTAACAAGTCGAACCAATTGGTTAGGCATGGCCGGAAATATGCATAATCCGTTACACCCATTTAGAAAGAGCCCTCAAAACCATCACACTCATCTGAGGCAAGGAAATTGCTGCAATTGGCTTCAAGCTTTTTTTCGTTTTGACAAAAGTTATTAACGAATGGAATTTTTAGAATCAAGATATAAAAAGAACACATTTTTACATTATTTAATAGCCCGTTGTGTTGTTCCCGTGCAAAGATAATAAGATAATTAAATACCTGCCGACCTTTTGCATTATTTTAAAATATTGTAAACATTTACACATTAATAATAAACAATTTTTGAAAGGAGTTAAACGACATTACCACAGAACAAAGTCCCTATTTTCTTCCACAGAATCAGTGCTAACAGCCTATGAGCTGTAGGCAGCGCAAGTGTAACTCTTGCACAACTATACTTGGTGTATTTCTCTTTTGTGTCATTTAAAATTTGTGTGCGTGCATATCCATTTATTTGGCGGAAAAACATTGCTTGACTAGATCTGGCCCTTACACCATAAAAACCAACCAACGTTTTGAATTTAAATGATATCTATAATACGCAGTTTAATTCCAAAATAAACGTCAAATAGCGTTTACGAAAACAAAACAAGATTAAACGGAGAAAAGAACATCAATGGAATAATTTTGATTTAATGTGTTTGAACCCGTACCACACATTTCTATGCCTATATTTAAGGGAGTTTTAATACTTAGATCATAATCACAAAATTCGTGTTGCATTAAAAAATTTCATCAACTACTGAGGTCGCGAAGATAAATGCGAAAATCATACCTGACTCTTTAGGCATAATGGAACTCACTTAGCTGCTTTTCTTTGCAGCAGCTTCTTTCGGTTCTGTGAAATGTTTTAACGCAATAACACTTAAAAACCACTCACGAACTAGCGTCATTACTGTAGCAGCGTTAAATACATGTAACACTAATTCGTACTCTGTGTAAAATAATTACATCGCGATACATACACATAAAAGCGCTTTAGTTAACAATATGTACACTAGACTATGTTGTGAAGCTCTTAAGAGTTAATTTTTCTTTGTTTTTCCTTTCAAGAGACATATATTTTCCACTTATTTTATGACATACTTTCTCGAATATGCTCTTTCTGCGAATCCTGCAAAGTGTGTCTACGTTGACTTTATTCGAGCATCACATGTCTATGGCGTAACCATAAGTTATATTTTTGTGATTGCTGCTTATGTTACGTATTTAAATGTTAAAGATTTCTAACCACTTATTACAACGTACATGTGATACTAATTTGCAATTATTATTTTCTACTTATAAAGCCATATTTTGTTTAATATTGCAGCAGTAACGTACTGATAACGTCAAATATTTTGGAACATTGCGTACTAATGACGTATTTACACGTATACTGTTAAGAGTATCTGCCGTCAACAGGCTTTAGAAATTTCAGGTACTTGGAACACTTATTTTGTTTAGAATAACTAGAAAACAAGAAATGTTTTGTCTTCCAATTGCAGAACAAAAGGTTATTTTCTGGTTTGTTCTCTAAGATGGCAGTCAATGATATTTCATTTTCAAATTACGAACAACGTTCGAAGACCCCTTCCAAACGTTTGAGTGGACATTCCCATCTTTTTGAGGAGCTACTTTAGAAACATTTGACTTAATCTCACATCTGTTAGTTCCTACGTTCCTTCGTAGATCATTCCAGGATCTATTCAATAACCATATCAATGTGAATATCACACTTTAACTTAATTTAGGGTTACTGGGAATATCCGTCAAAATCGAGGCAAAACTTTAACAATTAGTTTGTAGAAATATCGATCTAAGAATATTTTCTCTTGTCCGGTTTTGAATTTTGTTCATAAAGCCCAAAGCAACCAACCAAAACAAACTTTACAGTGCGAGGAGTCCTGTACCTCAAAATTGCAATGATACTAAGTGGATATTTAGAGGATCAATTCAAGAAACATATGCCACTTAATTTTGTGGACACTTCAAGAATCGATCCAAGAACATTTGACGCATCATTTTGTATACTGATCAAGTATCATTCTAAGAACCATTCCATCCCTAATATCCTACCTTCTAATTACAATGTTACAATTTAGTTATTTCATAGATTAATTCAAGAAACTTCCTTATTAAATCGCACATCTTCAAATTACAACAACCAGTACAGATCCTGCGAGGATCGATACAAGAACATTAGACAGTACATTTCATTTACTATTCGACGATATTTATCCAAGGATATCTTTAACTATTCTCGCACTTTCAATCAACACTGCCTCTGTAAATCCATAAAGAATCAATCCATAAACTATGAATGATCCCACTTGCATGTTTTACATTGCGTGATTAATTTTGTGGATTACTCAGGTACCCATAAAAATATAGAACCATACCAGGTGGTTATGATTTATCCCTCTATAGATTTTTAACTTATTTATAAAGTTGTGTTTGAATTCCTACAGAACACAACAAACTATAAGTGGCCGCGGTTGCCCGGTTTGAAGAACAGCGTATTAGCAACCGGAGGTTTGTGCAATAGACTGGATCCAACCAAGTCTGGAGAGTGGGATGCCAGCTCAAGTGTTCATCTGACCGTGGTTCAAAATTACGAGATGTTGTCCTTGATTCCTTCCCTTCAGACTGTCTCCAATAGCTCGCTGTTTTGCTTTAATTTCGACATGATTCAGCTACCTACAACATTATAAGATATTTTTGTTATGTCCCAATTTTCCAATCCCATTGCTCACAAAGATACGCAGGTGGTTATGCTACCCCACTACAAGTCTTTCACTGAATTACAGTCACGTTCAAATTCCTACAGAATACAAACCAAGAGAATATTACTGACAAGTGAAAAATCTCATTGTTCTTTAACCCCACGCATGAACGTTCATCCCACTGCTTTTCATTTCAGGTGGATGAAGGATGTGAATGGGGGCCTGAGTCCTGTCAAGGAAGACGGAAGAGTGTGGATGGTGCAGGGGACTCTCAACATCCGGAAGGTGGTGAGGACGGATGCAGGGAAGTACCAGTGCATCGTCCGGAACAGCATCGGGGAAAGAAGGATAGAAAGCGCTCTCGTTGTGACAGGTTAATTTGCAATCAATCATTTCCTTTCCAAAAGTTAATCATTAGAAAATCGAGTCGCTGATATTGTTACGGATAAGACTCATACGACTCAAATTTGAACTGTTTCTCTGTACTTAGTTACCTACTACTGCTATACATTATGAGTACTGGCCCATTCTTCAAATATGATGTTTCAAAGATCATGTCAGCTCATTTTACTGTACAAAATTTCAACTCCATTTTAAATATTCTTGAAGAAAATTTTCGTTCCACTCTTGAAATTTATATAATGGCATTAACTATTGTTGACGTTTCAAAGATTGCACAATCATGAGTTCATTTTTTCTGTGAAAAACCTGCACGATTATAATTCTATCAGATATTTTCTATTGATTCCCTACGATCTATCAACAAATTTCCATTCCTGCAATTACCTTCTTAAATTAATCTTTATTTATATTCGATCCTGTTACCTCTTTGTATCTACAATTCATTTTAAATACAATTTATATAAATATAGTATTGTTATCTGTAATAGTGTTGAAAAACTTTATCGCTGCAGTATTATCTACTATTGTTGAAACATTGGCAGTATCTATTATTCAAAAATTGGCTGTAACTATTGATGAGGTTTCAAAGATTGTACTGCCGTCAGCTTACTTTTTGTGAACAGAAACTTCATGATTTTCAGATATTTTCCATTGATGTCATCCTAGCTTACCATATTTACGAATTCTCACTCCGTTAATTACCTTTTCATTTAAATTTTTATTAATCTTCTACTTATGTCCCATTAAGCTTACCTCTAACTATTCTAACTATGATAGATTATAAATATTTTTTAATACAGTACTGTTAGCTGTAATTATTTTTGAAGACATTATTTTTGCTTAAGATTATAAGCCCCAGAAGTTTGGTTACATGTACGTAATTCTTTAAATGATAAAGATTAATCCTATTAAAATTTCGATCCTATTTAATGTAAATGTTAGTTAACGTCTGCATGGGAATATAATCCTAAAAACCCAATGTTCTTTCTAGAACAAATATATAGGTAAAATCAATTATGAATTGTTTCAGTAACATTTTATTTTACTTCTGAAATATGGCTCGATAAAATGTGTCCCTCAAATAGAATTATACAAGCAAAAACCAATATTTCAAATCTATATATCTTAAATCTAATCTTTGAATACATTGATGAATATGTTTTTTTATCCGGAAGAAAAGATACGCATTATTTCGAATAATTTAAGGGAGTTAAATTAAAATAGAGTACGACTTGATGACCAAAGTTTTCAGAATGTGGTGCCTTAAACACTTTTTTTCCATGCGTTAGGAAGTCATAAAAAACTCGTTCTCCTATAACCATTAAATGTTTTTACTTATAAGTATAATTTATTTCGCATTTAAGCGGATGACAAGTGGAACATGAAAGCATATGCAATTTAAGTATTTTAAGTAGTAACTTGTATGCACTTCTTTGATTATCACCTTACATAAAGAGGAGTTTAAACAAGGTATGCATGAACTAAAACATATAATGCCTTCATTTTGACGGAGTATGTGTTGGTATAAAATTTCTTTCGTAACGTCTGTTATGCACAAACACTTAATTTTATTTTTATTTGTGCTCATAGCTCGGCCCTGTAATATCAAATGGGCGAGACCACTAACAGTTTAATTTGAATTACATTGTACTTTTTTAGACATCCTATCAAAAATTATATATATGTGGAAGGCTGTTGAAGGAATATATCCCCCTAGATTTACAACGTCCTATTATACACTTGAATTTGATTTTGATTGTTTAAGGAAAACGTTGAGCTAGCTATCTTTCTAATTAGATGGTTTTAAACACCCTTACCTTTGGACTGTAGATCTCCTTGTCTATTTGTGCTATTTGTGGCTCTTAAATTCCTTGGAAGTAATATTTTGGTTGTTAATATGTGTCAATAAATGGTCTTAAATTTTAATTTATTATTGTTGACGAATATCACTCGCTGGATATATAGTTTTCTTATGCCTTATGTTACCAATATGTGCCATTTTTGATTATTTCTGCTCCGCATTTCATTTGAATAAGTTAACCTTTCCTGAGAAATCCACCACTTTTAGTTTAATTCACAGTGAAAATCCTGGGTCCAATTATGGAGTCGTTAGGGGTAAAAATTTAGTAATCCTTTTAGAAACTAACTTCAGCAAAGAAGTTTAGTTTCGTGGGTTTATTGAGGGGAATCGTGCTGATTCAGCTTTGATATTACTCTCTGAGCTTAGTATCAGTTAGCTACTGTACGAAGAATCATGTCATAAGTAACTCTAAATGAGGATCTTTTTGAAGAGCTGATACAGGATAGTTGAAATGTTGAGTTATCACCGTTTGAATAAAGTCTCATATTGAAAAGCACAGTTCTTCAGAAATTGAGTTTAAAATTTTGAAACATGTTAATACATGGTGATAGCACCTAACGAAAAACTCTTGTAACTAGAAAAATAATCCGAATATTTAGAATACCTTGGTATCGTTTGAGAAATAAAGCAATAAAAAATCCATATTTTGGTCTATTTTTGAGATATCTCGTGTATATATACACCTTAAAGCAATACTTCATCATTGTCTGTCTTTTCCTGTAGCTCCACTTCAAGTAACTCTTCTTCCACCACACCAAGTCCTAAACACAGGACAGGAAGCCACCTTTACTTGCAATGTGACCGGATACCCTGTGCACACCATATCCTGGAAGAAGGACCAGAAGCAGATCGTCGCATCGAATCGTGTACAGCTGCTATCTCGCGACGTATTGCATATCTCGTCGTTACGCCGTGAAGATCGAGGCATGTACCAATGCTTTGTCTTCAACGACAACGATGGTGCACAAGGCATTGCGGAATTGAAAATATCAGGTAAATTCGACTTTAACGTATAGTAATTTACTTATTCAAATCAAATTTTGGTACAGCTGTATCATACGCCTCGTTTGGTGGCAACGCTCTTGGCGCGTTTTTTTGGAGCACTTTTTATGTCGCCAAAGAAAGAATACTTAGAAAAAATTGGGTGTTTTTTAACGGAAAATAAAAAGCTTTAGCGGAAAGTAATTAATGGGAAAAAATACAAAACTTTGAAAAAACTAATAAAGATGAGTTGTCTTCACCTCCCATAACTCGCTACTAAAAGGGCGCCAAAAAGCGTGCCAAGAGCGTTGCCACCAAACGAGGCGTATAATACAACTGTACCTAAATTTTTAATCTTTGAACTGTTATTCACACCAAAGATTAAGGACAACGAGATGCATCTAGTGCCAAGTACCTGCACCGAAGTGCCTCAAATGACAAATGCGTATCCCACAAGCTACTTGTATGTGGATCAAATAAGAATCCCCACACGCCTCGTGGTGCTAATGGGAACTAAAGAAATGAAAAAAAGACATTTGAAAACATTGATCAATTGATCATAATGCAGGCCTTACAACATGATTACATACTTTCCACAAGGCTGTCCAAGAGTCCATATGGCAAGGAGTCCCATTAGAACACAAAAACAAGTTTTTACAATTGTGCGGTCCTTAGTGGTGCTGTGTATGTTGCAGTACAACTTCCTAGAGCATTCCAAGTATATTAATAACGGATTGAAATCAGATGATCTTGACTGATGTGATCGATTTCACTATTACTCCTTAATATTGAACACGTGTGTTCAAAAAATGGTACCAAGTAAACTCTCAAAAATCCAAAAGTACTCATCCTGTGCAGTCAACATTTTGTAATAATATTATAATCAATAAAGTACTAGATGTTTCAAAACGTCCTGTATTAACTTTGATGTAGGTAGGTAGGTAGTTGAATTTATGTCCCACTGGGAGCAACGAAACGACTAACTATAAAGGGATGTAAAGTTGGTTCGATTAGGTTTTATGGCACAAGGATCATGTTTGGTTATATTCTACAGCCATGAGTCATATTTGGTCGTCTTTTATGGTCAAGAGTCATATTGCGCTAAACACGATTGACAACGTCAATAGGATGGACATACACATAAGAAAAGTTTTAAGGACATAGAAGAGAGAAATACACTCAAGGAAAGCTACAGAAAATTGAACCTGCATGACCCAACACTCGCAGACTATTAGCGCTGTGGCATACCCATTGACCCACGGTTTGACCATTACGGGCAGAAAATAAACACAAATTGAACCATATTAACCCCATGGATGTATGCATTCAAATACCGGAAAACTGCAAACAATATGACGTGTCCACTCGTATCTTTGGAGAGAGCTACGAAATGAAAGTGATAATTTATTTGGCTTTTCAGTAATCTTGAGATGGATTAAATTCCTCCCATAAACATTTTTGATTCGTAATTTAGTAGGTTCACATAAATCTGCGACTAGTATTTAATCACAGATAGTTTCTCTAAGTGCTATTCCAACCATGATAGAGAAAAAAATATACGAAATAAAAAAAAATATGTATGCTTCATATAACAAAATTTATGCGGCATATAACAAAAAGTGCTTTTAACAAAACTGATCGATATCAGAATTATGAAATACCCCGAAATAACTTGAATACGGTATTGTAATATGACAGTAGGATTTCCCAATAGCAATCTAATGACATTTTAATGTGGTTTCCAGACACTCGTCTAGTGACTATGACAATGAGAGAACAATTGTTATTCCTTTGTGATAAAAAGACTGAGGCAGAGTGAGAAAACATCTGACATATAGTTTTGGGTTCCTGAATAGCCTGGTAATTCATCATGTGAAAGAAAGCCTTCAAATATAATATATAGGGATAAAATTAAATTTTATCCGTTAGCCAATGTCATTTTCTCTGTACAGCCTTGTTAATTATAACGTAAAAGAACTGACAACAAAAGGACATATCAAACAAAATGTTTATTACAGCTAAGACCCAGATTCTTGGTTTTTAACCTATTCAGCTATACACACACAACAGAGGCTGTTCGGACATTTTTGAACGATGTTAATGGACTGAAGCTCAATTTTTTTACATGAAATTTTTGTGTTTTAAATGTTCCATTTGATAGCCCTTATTGTTAACTATCTTTCTACACCTTAGTTTCCATGATAATAATGACTTTTGTAGTATCGACAGTGGTATTTTGTCATGTTCTTGTTCCTCAGTTTTCCAGTACTTGAATGGTTTTCGGTCGACGTATCGATAATGCCCTTTTTAAAAGTCCAAAAGCACAAAAATCCTTGGGTGAAACATCTGGAGATTTAGCAGGAATATCAGTAAAGGGTATTGACTTGATACCAGTTTCTTGTTCCATTTCTTCCAAGAATTTAATAGTAGATTTAGATGTGTGGCTGCTTGCTTTACCCTGATGTAGTTCTACTGATTGTTGGCACTGTGGGTAAAGATATGGTATTTCTTTATTGAATATGGGGGATAAAATATGGTCTTGATAATATGTGGGAGTTGATTTTTACATTTTCCTACTATTCTTACTTTTAATTTTCCATTATATGCAAAAGCGGCAACAATCATAAATATCTTAGAGAAAGTTCTCATGTTCACTTTGCTATAGTCTTTTGACTTGGCGGATTCTCTTTTAAAATTAAACATCTTAACTTACAAATATTCTCAGAATTTTTTTCTTTTTTTGGTTACTTTTTGAAAGTATTTTTCCACTTTTACGTTTTTTTCCTTTCTCATTAATAATATTACTTATCGTACCTTTAGATAAAAACCAGGACTTTTACAGCGTTTTTGAATAATTGAATAAGCATAATTCTCTTCGGAAAGAGCGGAAACATAGCCTTCCATCCATTGCTTATCTAAAAGCGCCAATTTGAAAGTAAACAAAACTCTGAGTTAGCAGACGATAAGTTATACTTTAACTACTTAACTGCGGTGAAAATAAAATTCTTTCGTAACATACAATTTTTTACAGCTCATCTAAATCGTTCAAAAAATGTCCGAACAGCCTCTGTATTTCATATTTTTTGCGATTTGTGATGTCTTAAAAATATATAAATTTCAAAGCAACTAAGGATACCTAGTGTGGAGTTTACGACCTATAAAAACCTAAAACGGCCTTAATACCTGAACACGATCCAAAATGACTGTCTGAACCTAAACTTTGAGATATTTCGTCTTCACAAGTATTTTGAAGCGATTTTTTTCTCGGTGAAATAGGATTACGATAACGCATCGTTATAGATAGTGATGAAATGTTATAACTCTCAACAGTTTAGCACCTTGGTTGGTTGGTTTTTGGGTTTTACGGCAGAAGGGACATATTGGCCATGCTGCATCATACACAACAGACAATATCAAGTAATAGACACATATACAATGAAAATTTTTCTAACACAGAAGTGAGAAGTACACTCAGATAGAAATGCACCTGACAGGAATTGAACCTGCCCAGCCTACAACTCGAATTAGCACCTTGCGTAGTCTTCACAAAGTAATAAACTAAATTTTATCTGTTAAGATGAGTTCTCTGTTCAATCGAAGCAAATATCTATGTACATGTGATGAATTTAAGTGACCATTATTATTCTTCCAAGCAACGGACTAACAACCGGAGGTTTGCGAGTTCGAATCCAACCAAATATCGTCGTGCACAAAGGGGGCTGGTGCACGTTAAATCTGTCGTGGCCTCTAATGTCCTCATGTTGGCGTGGTGTGGAAGTTTGGAGAGTGAGGTGGCAGCTCAGGTGTGACCTCGTCATATGACTTTGGTTCAAAATTACGTGGTGTTTACCTCGGATCTATCCTTTCGGGGATAATCCCGGATCGTCGCCAATAGCCCGGTGTGTGGCTCCAGTGCGACGTTAATTAAATAGCTACCTACCTATCATCCAATTTTGCTTGATGGACAACGGTTGCTGACAGAAAGAGGCTTTTTCTGTCAAACTAATATCAGGTGTGGTGAGAAGAATTATGCGGCAAAACGTGCTTCCTGTACGTATTCTAAAAGTGATGTTATTTGGCTTGTTTTTCGAATATGATTTCTGCGCTTCACCAATAGCTAGGTAGGTAGGTAGCTGAATTTATGTCACACTTGAACAAGACACGGGCTATTGGTGACCGTCCGGGGATCAATCCCGAAGGGAAAGATCGAGTACAACTCCTCGCAATTTTGAACCAGTCAGATGACTAGGTCAACACTTGAGATATCACCCACTTTACAAACCACTTCACAGATAGAAATTTTAAATGAATTCCTAATCGATATAAGATAGTTAATTGATCAACGATAAATATATTACAAATCTAACGTCGCGAAAATGATAATATTTTAAGGTAATCTTGATATATATAGCCCTATAGCATTTGGGTAACAGAAAATAAAATAAAATCTCCATCTTTCATCAGGTTTGTTTGCTTACACAGGAAATCCCTTTCATAGAAAGGTGGCCATGGTAACCTATTTGGAAGCGTCGCAGATTAGCAACCGGAGGATTGCGAGTTAGGAACTGTATACAACCAAAACCGTAGTGTGCGTGGGGGCATGTAAAATCTGCCGTGGCCTCAAATGTTGGTGTGGTGTGGAAGTTTGGAGAGTGGGGTGTTAACTTACCTATGGAACTTATCATCTTCTCCGTTGTTCATAATTGACAGGTATTGTCCTTGAATCTTTCTCTTTGGGATTGATTCCTGGATCGTTGCCAATATCCATTCAATTTCCCAATGTAACGTAAATTCAAATACTTAGCCCTTCATAAAAGTATATGTTACATCCCGACTTGTTAAAAAGTTAGGATACACTCAAGCAACTATTGTTTTGAGAGAATATACTGTTATGTTGTAAGTATGATACTTATACCTTGACTGCACAGCAGTGTTATTTACATTTAATACTTGTTTCAGTTTTATATTGTAACTTGTTCATTTATTATACATCGGCGTTTAAAATTTCGTAAAAGCTCTAAAGTTGGTGTCAGTTTCCTGGAATACCAATTTAGAAAACAGACATGAAATGCATATAAATTATATTTACTACTTCGCTTCACACGACAGTTTTTCCTGCTTCAGCCAACCCAAATAACGCAGCTTCCTCAAAAGCTTCGTTGCGTCGGCAAACAAATCTTGAGCTTTTTCACTTCACTTTCTTAGCTAGTAACAGCTTTTGTCGTCTTGTGTTTATTGGTCTCCTGCGTAATGTTCTAAATTAAATTGTGCTTCTGCACTTCTAAAAGAACGACGTTGCAAGAAGACAATAAGTATATTGACCTAGAAATTCTTCCAGATAGAATGAGCGATGCAATTTTCATGACTCCAGACTCAACGAATCTTTGCTGCTTCAGGCAAACAGATTTTCTGATAGATAATATAATGTTTTACTTCTCTTCATTGATGTTAGCATCACATATGTATCTGTTGATACTTATACACGAATTGAATCCTTAAAAAGTGCATCGTAAAAGGAATTTCTAGCATTATATCTGTAAATTTCATTTTATATACTAAGTGCACAAAAGGAAGCTCAATTCAGTGGTAATACTGCTAGTAAGGAATACAAAATGTAATCATATTTGTATGAAAGGAATTGAAATATATATTATGTTGCTTTACAAAGAACTATCACTAATGTGATTTAGTATAGCGGTGGCACTTTTATTGATAGTAAAAGCACAAATATTAAATATATAACATATCTTCATGTTGCACACAAAATAAAGTACAAAACGTAAACGTCATATTTCACAAATATAAGAAATGTAGCATTGCATATTTCTTCCCCAATATAACATGTTTCTTAAGGAAATATCTGTAGATTTCTTTCCGCGAATTTATTTTTTCAAGTCTAGGATGGAAATGTTTCATAACCTTTAATGGAAAGGAGAAAGTATTTTTCATATTTCGTAAGAAAAATTATGTATTTGATACTCAAGGAACGGGAATAGAGAAATTGTTTCCCTATATCCAAAGTAAAATTTATTTGTAATAATAGTGAAATTAAGTTGAACTGTAAGTAATTTGATATGAAATGTAAGTATGCAATTCAAATAAATATAGACGATTAGAAAATTTGCATAAATCATTTTTTTGGATAATTGCATTCATCTAGCATCTCATTTAAGAAGTTACATTGAATATATGATTGCAAATGTGTTTTTCTATCTCGTACTAATTGTTTGTTACATTAAAATGCTGTGAATTTTAATTTACGGTAGATTTCCTAAGCAAATGTTGCTCAAAGAAAATGTTACACAATTTTATTCATACGTGTGAACTTTTTCTGCATTAAATTATATGATGTTTGAAGTAACATTGCTCTGAATACTCATGACAATAAATGAAATGAATAGAACGCGTTATTATATTACAATGAGCCTTTTGTGAGTTGTTATTTTTGAATAGCACAATTTATATTAGTTATACAGTAATTATTTTAGTATTAATTTTACAAATGAAACTGCTTCTCTATCAGAATGAATTGTTTATTACGAATAACAGTCAGTTAAGGACCGATGCATGTAAAAACTAAATTAAAATAATGATTTCTCCGAAATTTATTCTTGAATTGAATATTTCGGAAGCCATATAGGATAAAGGAACTTAATATGGAATACCTGATTTTAGAAGTTGCCAATATTATATTATAATATTGTATTATATACGAATATTATATAAATGTTTATTAAATGTGAACAGAATGCAATCACAATAAAATTAACTAAAAAATATTTCTATGAATATAGTATTTAAGACGGATTCAATTCTTCGAGTTTGGGGAAAATGCTGTTTAATTAATTTTTAATAATTAGTAAAAATTGACACTTTGAATAAGATTACGACAAAGGAATTTTTCAACAAAAATTTGATTAAAATCCAAAAATAAACCTTAAACCTCAGCCTTAAAATCTTAAGCCCGAGGTTAATCTAGTGATCTGCCCTACCTCTTATTTTACCCACATCTGGCCTTTTGCATTTTCTTTTTCTCCTCCCTCGTTGTGGTGTTTGTTATTTACCATGTGTTTGGTACAGCTTGGACTATACCTGGCTCTTACAGCATTGAAATTCACCAAAACCATCTAAAAATAACCTAAATATAAAATTTACTGAAAAAATGGTTAAGAAAGCTGTACTTGTCTAGGATCAGATTCCAAACGGAATTTCTATCTATTCTCGTATGTCTGCAAAGTGCTAACAAAAGTTTTACGAGTAAAAAATACCCTTACACTGATGATTAAAAAACGTTTTTAAAAGATGACACAACGCGTACAGTAAGTATACAAATTTCTATTGATTATTGACCCTCTGAGTGGCGCAAAAGCATATATACGGTCAGCAATCTGCAGTATTTCTTAACTAGTATTGACTTTTTTAGCCAATAGAATCCTTCTTAGGATTCTTTCAAACAATGCTTGTGGTTATGGAGACATTGAATGTATGCTTATGCGTTATGTAGACATCGTAATTCTTTAAGTGTTTCGATGAGATATCTCGTCTAAATGTTTTAAAATCCTCGTAATTTCTGCTAAGGACGAGATATCTCATCGAAACAAAAACTGCCTATAACTTCAAGTAAGAAAAGCAAATTGTCCCTTGCCCAGAACTGGTGACAGTTTGGAAAAGATTTTTGCACTAGAGGATGGGCACAATAGGTTAGTTTTATACACGAAGATAAACCACCAAGAAAGTTAACCATCCGAGAGTTAACCCCACGAGATTTGTAGTTTGTTTTCACCTTAATGACTAAATAAATACACTTATTAGTTGAAATAATCCATGGATTCTTTCGAACCTTGAAAATATCATATTGGACCTTTCTTTAGAATATACTTCCTTGGAAAGATTCTATTGGTTTTAACCATCCTGGTGGTTTATCTTCGCGACGAAAATTGCCCTGTTGTGGTTAGCCTCTTGTGCAAAAACCTGCTTCAAACTGTCACCAGTTCTGGGCAAGGGATAATTCGTTTTTCCTACTTTGATCTTCATTTCCTCTTGAGGTAAAAAGGCAGTTTTGTCTCGACGAGATACTTCATCCTTTTAGCAAAAGTGACTAGATCTTGGAATACATATCTTGTCGGAAACACTTAAAGAGTTAACCTGAAAATAATTATTTGGAAAGATTTTTTAATTCTACTTTACTTAGAACAGAATCTTTTGGAATGATTCTTTGGTGCTTTCCTTAGAAAATAATTCTTTGGAAAGATTTTAATTCTACTTTACTTAGAACAGAATCTTTTGGAATGATTCTTTGGTGCTTTCCTTAGAAAATAATTCTTTGGAAAGATTCTACGGCTAGTATCTTTAGAATAGATTTATTCGGAAAGATTCTATTACGCAGCAACATCAAAACTGATTAGAAGTCGTGCAAAGAAGACTGCGGGTTGCAAAGGTGAATTATGCTTGGGAACCCCCCAGTGGGTGAACTGCACTAGTCTTGCAATAATCAAAAGTAACTTTTTAACCACAATTTTCATTTCCTTCCAGATGTTCCTCCATCCATAATATCCGTGTTCCCAGAACAAACCTCCCACTCAGGTGCATCCATCTCTCTCAAATGTATATCCACCGGCAATCCACCACCAAGAGTTACCTGGTTCCTGGATGGTACCACCATCAGCAGAACAGGTCGCATCTCCTTCAGCGATTACGTCACGGAGCACGCCCATGTGGTCAGTTTCTTGAACATCAGTGAAACAAGGGTCGAGGACGGTGGCGAGTACAAGTGCCAAGTGGTCAACGACGTCGGAAGTGCTTTCCACGCTGCGAGGTTGAACGTCTATGGTTCGATTTTCGTCAGACCTATGCCCAACGTCACCGCTATATCTGGAGAGGATTTGGTTGTAAGGTGTCCGTATGGTGGATATCCGATAAAAGGAGTAAGGTGGTTCAAAAGTAAGTGAAATATTAGTTCTCTTTAACCTGATCAACATAACATCAGTATCTTTATAACAGAAAGGACCAACAAGTTTAGTGGGTACACTTGTTTTATTAGGAAATAAAGAAAATATATATGTAAGAGGGGAGAAAAAGCACAAAACCAGAATGTCTATGATTGCATTTAGATGATCAGAAGTGATCGTTTATAATACGCTTGTCTAAGGAGCTGAGCAGCCGAAAGCTGGTACAACTAACAACATTGATTGACAGCACACTAGACAAATAATATGTTCAATCACGTCTACACTTGTTTCCAAATCATATTTACTCGGGAAACATCTATTGAGTGTAGGTATTTTTGTGCCTCATTGCTAGCACGCTTTCCTGAGTCCCGTCTGTATATATATCAGAGAATGCTCCGATCGTCGCATCATTAAGGATGTTCATGAAAGTGATTGATTGCAGTTTCTTTTCTTCACTCCCATCTGCATAGCGTCGTCCTTGTCCCAAGTGATTGCATTTCCTTGTTCCATGCGAATGTTGTCACCGCAATTGTAGATGCCATACTGATCGAGCATACGGGTTTATTCCTTATTATTTTATTGATGCATTTTAAAAACGCTTATGTCACTTCACTGATTGAGCAAAAGGGACTTAGCCATCATTTCTTTCTTGTGTCAATGCATTTCTACAAGTATAGACACTTCGTCAGGTGGTAAATAAGAGTTTATTTCTGATTCCTCTCCCTTTGATAATGCATTTCAGCAACAAGTTCAGACACTTCACTGTATCTAGTAACATATGTTTATTCCTCATTGCATGAGTGCATTTTGTCAACAAGTGTAGAATGCATTGGACAGACTAGTTACTGTTGATTAAACCAACAAAATGTCTTCAAATTATTCAATCTCTTGAAGCACGAACTGGAGGAATAGGTATTCTGTGTTTGAAAAGCTGCTCTCGTCTAGTCTTTTTTCCATTGGAGATATTCATCAAGATGGAACAAGTGTCTGTGAAAGTGTTTTAATTTCATCAAAATAAAGTTATGTCATGTATCTATTGATGATTTATCCTCGTAAATATTAAATCTATGTTATCTGTATTACTTAAAGTTTCGTCATCAGCACAGGATAAAATAACAAACCTGTGGTGGATACAAGTTAGTTCCTCTTTCTCGATGGGTATAAAAAGTGCAACTCTTTCTAGACGCATTTATTTTATTAACCATGTAGTTAATCATAAACACTGGACAGAAAATATTAATTTTACTTTGAAATGACTGATAATGAAGTGAGCTCAAAATAAAATGCATTTTATCTCTTGAACGTGTCTTTATAATCATAACTAGATGATGTTGACCTGCAATGCAAGCCTTTCTGAATTGAAACATTTCTTTTAAGATCATATAATAGATATATCTCTTAAAGAGTACTTTGCGAAATAAAGCAAGAAGATAATTTCTATAAGGTTGAAATTTTTTCATTGCGATATTAAGAAATCAGAGCTATAGTCACATGGGAGAAAAAGACAAATTCGTATTGAAAAATTTACATTTTAATTCATCTCAATCACGCTTAACTAATAACATAATTAGGTATGTCGAGTTTCTTTATGAATTATTGAAAATTTTATTAAACTCTATAAAATTAATGTTACAATTTTAAATATGCAACGAATTATTAACATTAATGTTAATCTAAACTTCAAAAGTACTTATTAAAAAACTTAATTTTGTTAAGAATTCCTAAAAATTTGTCATTAATACACTACTTATAATTACAAATATTCTCATTCAACAAATTGTTTAAAAACTGAACGAGGTAGTTACGAAAATTGTTTGATTAATTTGTAAAATTAAAATGCAATTTACAATACCAATAACATTTCTATAGTTGGTTTTATGGTAATAGTAATAATAGTAATAAAATAGCATAAGAATATAACATAATAACATAGTAATAATGTAACATAATAATAATATTAATTATACTAAGTGCACTTACCTTTCGTGAAATTAATATGATAAAGTGAGATGTAATACATTCAAGCCATGAATAATAAAATCTCAGATTAGTTTTTATACATAGGGATAATATGAACTAGGGCGTTTTGTTTTCATCAAATGAATAATTATGACGTGGATTAGTGTCTTTATTTCTACCTTCATTTCTTTAAAATGCTGCTAGTTTTCTATTCTCCAAACGAAATTAAGAGTGTATTTTGTAACTTTAGCTTCATTTTCTTAGGTGAGTGAAGAATTACTACTCTGCCTAATGTTAATTCATACTGCCTGCTTCTTAACATAACTGAATAAAGTATTATTTTATACTTTCTAGTTTCAGTAATTCACTTTCAGTAACTAATGATAATTTAATAATGCTTGAGTTGAACTTTTTACTATCCTGGGCTGTTGATAGGAAAATCATTTGTAATTCAATAAACGTCTAACTTACTTCTGTAAGAAATCATAAATAATAATTTATTTAGTTCGCTTACTCTATGTGAGAGATTATATCTTCCTGCTGATCGTCAATCGTTATTAGCACATCTTTAGAAATATCACATAATTAGTTACCACTAATTATTTATCAATTTTATCCCAACGCTTCAGTAATAGTTTGTTACTTAAACATCGGATATCAATAGTTAGATAAACGCCATAAGTACAAATAGTTAGTTGAATTAATTAGTTGCCTAAGTACAGTATCATTGCGTAATGAAAATAGCTGTTCACACTAATTCCCCCACAAGAGGAATTCCTACAGAGGCTTAATTTGGAAATGATTTCTCCCATTTAGGTTCAGACGTTTAATGTTATTTTCAGAGAACCGATAGGGCAGCGGTAGCCTAGTAGGAAGAGTAACGGATTTGCAACCGGAGAGTTGTGAGTTCGAATACAACCAAAAACCGTCGTGTACAAAGGGGGCTGGTGCACGTTAAATCTGTCATGGTCTCAACTACTCTTACGTCGGAGTAGTGTAGAAGTTGGGAGAGTGGGGTGCCAATTCAAGTTTTCACCTCGTGATCTGACCGTGGTTCAAAATTACGAGGTGTTGTCTTCGAATCTTTCCCTTCGGGATTGCTCCCGGACCGTCGCCAATAGCCCGTTGTGTTGCTTCAGTGCGACGTTAATTAAATACTTGTGAAATAAAGGACATTCCATTACTTATATACATTAAGAATATTATGCATTTTATATGCGGCCGAAGGACATGCTTCTTCACTCAATGCAACAGAGGCCAACCAAAAGGTTAGACACTGCTACTGTAAGGGGGGCATAAAACAAGAAAAATAGTTGTAGAAACTACTTTCGCGTATGTCCAGTTATCTTACATACAAAGCAGAAAATATGTTTCTCTAAAGCAGCAAAAATTCTGAGACTCGCTTTGCTTTTGGGTCACGAAATTTGCGCAGCTTAATCTATTATTTCTATTGTTATTCAAGCTTATTCTTGGACGCAGCTGTTTTCAACTCGCTACCCGCTCCCTTAGAACCACAGAAGTAAAATTAAATACAAAATATTATGAAAAAGAAAGGCTAGTTTGTAATCAAACTCGAATCAACACGGATGTCGCGAATGTCAAAAGCTGTTACGAGCCGAACAATCGAAAGAGGAAACAAGACAAGAATGTGAATCAAAGGAAGCTCAAAAACTTGTTGACGACACAAGAAACTTCTGAGGAAACAGGGGCGCGACTTCATTTGTCTAAAGCAGCAAAAACTCTCGGGCAAAGCCGGTATAAATAAAAAATTATGATTAACCCACCAAGTGGTTTTAACAGGATATATAGTTCATCGTAGTCTGACCAAGTTTGCTAATGACGAGATATCTCGTTATCAGGATATCGCCAATATTTTTATCATAACGAGATCAAGACCTGGTCAGTCTTTTCCAACGACGAGATAACTCGTCCATCAAGATCTTGTTAGTTTTGCTAATGATAAGATACCTCGTCTAGACAACCACAGGGAAGGTTAAAATAAAAGTATACTTTGCATTTGATGGTGAAACATTTGTTTCCCATCTTGCAACCACTATAGATTTGTAATTCCGTGACATTGCATTGGTTAGATGTACCTCAAGCCTTTGTGTCATTTATCTTGGAGACAAAAAAATGTTTGGCATCTACTTTGTACCGAGCAGTTAACTATTACCAAAAGTATAAAAGTAAAGGAAATTTGGTTACGGCCCAAGACAATTCCTTGTCATTCTTAAGACAGGTCAAAAGGATCGAGACCTCTGCAATAAGGGGCATAGAACAAGAAAAAGGAGTTACGTAAACACAACTTTCAAGAATGTTTCCAGCAACTCAAATATGTGTAACGAAAGAACCAACAGAAATGATAACTTGCCATACTTCCATTATTTTCCTCCAATTTTCTTTGGAAAAGTACGTTGATCAGAATCGGAAACAAAATCATTTCCCTTTTCAATGACTGAAATGAATTTTGAAATGAAAGCGTACATATATAATGCGCAAAACGTATTCCAGTCCCAGCTTTGGTGCATTCTTGAAACGTGGAAAAAAGCAAAACCAAGTTAAAGAACGGGAAAAGGAAAAAAAATCCATCCCACCTAATTCCAAATCGCATTCTTTTAACTTGCGAAATTCGTATCGAAGGCATTGTCTACACTCACGAAACTGAAGCAATCGGCAGAAACAACGCTACAAAGCCAGCGTATTCAGACCATTTTGCGCGGCAAAAGGGAAAGCAAAGTTTGCCTTCCGACAAAAAAGCAAAAACTGTTCCATGTATTTCTATGAGACATTGCATCCATTTCGAGGAAGGTACTCCTCCCTGTGTGTTGCTTGTCGAAGAAAAGTTTTTCTATTATTCCCGAAGACATTTTGCTTTTGAGGTTCGGCTCAGAGCCTTTTAAGCAAATGATTTTTGGGGCAAAATACATATCCGCCATTTTCTTGTTTGTTTAATATTTCAACCTTTTCCAGTAGAGTTCACTCTCCTGCTCTGTTCTTACTCCTGGTCTCTCTCAAAAACCGTTATTTCTGGATTTGTACAGCACTCAAATGTGTCCCCTGTTTTTTGGTTGCGTTTTTTTTTTCGCACAAGGTTCAGAGGAAGCAATTTTCTCTTCTGGAATTTTTTATTTATTTATCAATTTATGTCTTCCATCCCTTTGGATCTCCCTTTTATTTCCACTTCCAGTTTTTCTCTGGGTTAAGAGGAATAAAAAAGGGGTTGTTTGTTTGTTTTCCATTTCTCTTCTATAGATCTGGCTGGTTTCCTTCTGGTTGGTTTTGGTCGGTTTTTGCGTTGGTGTTTTTTTTTTATCAAGCGGCGGGCGCGCGCTTTTAGATTTGTTTGACTTTGGGAAACATTTTTATGTGCTTTGTGGACTTCTTTTAGAAAGACGTAATTCTTAATCAACCAAAATTTTAGAAGAATTAAACTGGCCCATTGAAAAAAAAACTTAAGTAACGTCTCTATACTCCTTTCTAGTTTCAAATTCGATTGTTGCGAAATATAAATCATTGTGTGTAACGTAGCATGGAATTCATTTCGGAGAGAGCCCAAAGTTGAAAATCCAGTATTTATGCTAAATGAATATATGCCTTATTGCATTTTTAAACATTTTCGCTAAAAGTCTCTTATATTTAGCTTAAAGAAAGCGATTATTTAACCCTATGAGTGTTACGAGATTTTAGGGTATTTTAGTGATTTTACCCATACTTTCCCAAACTTTTTTGGCTCAATGCCTCCTTTTCAAACACAATTTTTCGGTGCCCCTCCAGAAAACTTTATTTCAACTAATAACAAATTGCAACTGTACCTGTGCCAACACTTTGACTTTCACCAAAATATTCATGTTACTGTATCTGTAATTTTAAAATTTGTAAAAGCTAGTTTGGAAATAAAACAACTTTTAACTCAAATTATAAAGCCGTACCAAAAACAATTACATTAACCCATTAGATTACTCATTATTATATTGTTAAATAATATCAATCAAATTATCAAATTCAAAATAATCGCTCAAAGATGGATAAAACTTTTGTGCTACCAATTTGTCCGTATTCGTCTTTTTTGTCATCATCAGCACCCTTAAATATCCACAGTCAATTATTTTTGTCGATCTCTCTTTTATGTTAATTGGTGCCAATGCATCTCTGTAGAGAGTGTGTCTATGGTTAACGTTTTTGTTGGATACGTGTTTACTTACAATATTTTATGCGGCAATTTTTTTAGCATTTCTGATTGTTTACTTTTATTTCTGAACATACCCTAGTCTCTTTTCGTTCTGAATTGAACCCCAAGACTCAACAGGGGGCGGTAGCGGCACTTTGTGAAACTATGATTTTACCCTTCAACACACGACTAAATTATCACATTTATTGGTTAAACGAATAAATTGAACGTTCCATTGGTCAAGAAGGTTAAATCTTGTTAGAAGTCACACAAGTGAAGACTGCAGGTTGCAAAACGGATATATACGCGTGAAATTCTCAGAGGGTTAAAGTTTAAAAAGTGACACACTTCAGACAGGTCCGAATACAGAAATAACCTAACACCGAAAATTAAAAATTTCAACAAATGACCAAACTTATTTCCTGAAGTTCACTTTTTATATTGGTTTATCAGTTACAAAGGGAAGTGGGGATGTGATATGTAGGCAGCAAGGTGGTTAAGTAAATAGAGGAAAAACAAATTTATCTTTATACTTTCATTTTTCTGACGAATTATTAACTCTCCTGGTGATTGTCTCCACGAATTACTTCATAGTTAACAAAACTGACAAGATCTTTATGAACGAGATATCTCGTCATTAGAAGAAAGTGACCATATCTTGATCCCGTAATCATTAAAAAATCGTCAAAATCTTGATGGACGAGATATCACATCTTCAGCAAGATTGATGTGATGTTGATGGACGAGATATCTCGTCAAAACTACTTGAAGGGTTAACCATCTGAGGGATTCACACTCATATATCCGTTCGGAAACCTGCAGTCTACCCAATATGAATTCTAACCAGTTTTGCTCTTCTTTGAGATATAGAATCTTACCTATGATTATTTCAACCAATCGATGTGGTTATTTATTCATTGTGTGTTGTGGAGTAAAAGCATTACTATACTATTAGGAAATATCGTGATGCTCAGATGGTTAAAGCATAAAATGTGCCGCATTTCGATAGATCCTAATACAGAAATCATCGAGCACGAAACTTTTATGACTGCATCAAATAATTAGATAAGTATTAAACAATCTTGTTTTTCGAAATTCCACTTTTATTCGTTGTCTGTTCAAAATCGGAGATCTGATTATATAGGTATGCGAAATGCGAGATGGTTAAGTAGATAAAGAAAAAACAAATTCATAATTATGCATATTTATGCTTTGAAATATCTGACAAAATTTTAATTTATTAAACTGTTGTGATTTAATTGTCGACATTTTGTGTAAATAATGTTATTCATACTATTAAAAGAGAAGAATAACAGCATTTTCAATATTCAGAACAGGTCACACAGGTTAAAGCACGTCATATATACAGATTCGATTTTTACTCTCTAGTACAAAAAATAAGTTCTAAACAACTTCCTAAATTTATAAGACAAACTACAATTATCTGAAAAGAATTCATAAGCAGTTTTGCTATTGTTGACAAAGACAGACACCTAAAATACATATTGTTGAACGTGACACTAGTATATTATCCTGATGAATCTCAGGGGGTATAACGAAGGGTACTTAGAAAGTCTATACCATGAGCTTTACTTCGCCGTCACTAACGTATGAAAGAGAAATGATACTCATTTAAAATTTGTCACGAACTTTAACATTTTTATTTGTTATTTCGCAATTTGAATCGGCGGGGTGTAAAATTCTAATACATCAAGCCTAGATATCAAATTTATTACACATCAGAAAGCGTTTCACGCGTTCTGTATATACTCATGTATAAATATTAATCATTATGTTCACTGAAATGCATTAAACAGCGATAAAACTTCGCGATATCCTCTTTTGTGAACATCAACTGCTTTAGTTGGATCATTTTGAGTATGCTTAGAAGCCGTGGTGTTACTTGAGATCTAAGTATGAAAATTTTTATTATTGTTAACACAATAGAAAAAGAATGTAGCAAATTGCTTTTTCTAGTTTATGGATAATTGTTTTCAAAGATTGTGGTATGTCGCAAATGTACAGAAATTTGAACTAAATTTGGGGTAATATATTTGGAGAATAATTAAATGACAGACAAACATTTTGTATTTCACGTCCTATGTAAGCAGGTATTTTAAACGAGAATGTAAATAATTATTCAAGTTCCTTTTTAAATTATTGGAATTTTGGATTTTCTTGTTTCTGAGCTTTTGAAATTGGATTCATGATGCAGTTATATCAATCAAAATTAATTGAACTAATTAATTTATTGGCGATATAAACATGTAATATAAATCCAAAAAATAATGAGTTAAACAGTCGTACATAAATATGAATCGACTCCAAAATACAACGTAATTTAATTAAGTTAGATAAGTAATAATAAGAACAGGATAATGCAATACATTACGTGAAAAAATAAATCGACTATCATGTATAACTTTAAATGGTATTTTAATTAGAATATTATTTATTTTAAATATGGTTTTTGCATCGAAAATACATTTCATTTTAAGACTTAAAATTTCGACAGTTATTACACATCATTTTTCGCATATACCGTGTAAATAGGAAAACTGATTAAAACAGCACGCCTATATATTTATTATAAATCGTATTTATACAAACACTAAAACATTCATTTTAGTAATTTGAGCTCTTAAATCATCGGAAAACTAATTAACTCGTTTGTTAACTAATATGATTTTTTCCCACTTAAGTAAATTAAAGCAAAGAACCACACATCTGTAAGTTAGATATCATAATTTAATGACAAAAATAAATACGGTGTTATTTTGAGTACGAAGATTCGAATTGGCTTATCTCCTTTTTGGTTTATTGGACGAAAGTATTACTTTCGTTGCATAATCAAATAAATAAATAGTGATATGTGCGTTTGTTTTTATCTCGAAAACCCTTACTTTTTTTATAAATATACAGAACAGGCATTGAAAAATTGTGTTTTATATTAACATATCAAATATGAAGTGAATGATTCAATCTGTTAACCAAATGAAAATATTATGTTAGAGAAAGGTTTAATTATATTATTTCAGCTCTTTATCTGCCAATGTTTTTACGTGTTTAAGGAATAGATTAAAATGTGTTTGTAAAAAAATATTCTTTCTTAGATTAGAAAAATGCAACATTTTTTCCATAAACCTCGAAGGGGTCACACTAAAATATTCTTTCTACAACCTGCAGTCTTCCATACACGTCCCAAGACATTTTTAACCCTCTTGGCGGTTGTCTCAACGAAGTATCTCGTCATGAGCAAAACTGACCAGATCTTGATGGACGAGATATCTCGTCATTAGAAGAAAACTGACCAGATCTTGATCCTGTCATTTTCAAACAAAATCTGTCATATCTGTATGACAAGATATATCGTCATTAGCAAAATTGATCAGATCTTGATGTGAGAGGTATCTCGTCAAAACCTCTTGGAGGTTTAGCTATAGATCTGATTATTTTGTGCGTTGTGGAGAAAAATCAATGCTAGAAATCACGTAACTCTCAAAATGTTGAAGTTAGAGATGTAAATATTAAATATTCTTTATTAGTATTAAAACGTTTGACCCACAAGGCCTTGTAAATATATGTCGGTATTGTAGACAGTAATACACTATTGTTCATTGAAAACGAAACACCAACAAAGACTTGATCTGCAGTAATGGAATTCATTTGTGTCGTGGCATATGGCGCAATGTATAACGAATTGAAATTACAGAACTGTAAGGCAAAAGGAGCATGCTAAAATCAGTAATTTGCATAGACAACTTTAGTAATTATAACTGCTTGCAAACAGCGTGGCATTAACGGATGAAGAATCTGGTTGAATGTCTGTGTATCAGACTCAACACACATCCACAATTCGTCAATTGTGATTTCGGGTGTTGATGCACGGATCAATTATTGACCAATCATATCCATGACTTGTTTGAGGGATGACTAATTAGACAACTGAAAGGACAAGGAAAGGGTGGTACTTTCTGGTCACAGAAGAAACGGTGGTCAATTCAGGAGACTTGGAGACAAGCACTGTCCCTTATAAAGTAGCTCCAATTAGGTTCTGTGAGAGGGGTATTTTTCTGGTTCCAAGACTTCTGTGATTTATACCTGCGTTAATAATTAAAATAAATAAAGGAACTGTAACTAATATATACATTAGATAATTAACTCTAAGGGCAACTTTGTTATGGACAGAACTTATACATATTGTGACAAATAAAGCAATTAAATAATACAAAATTCTAACAAATAGATTTGGATCAACCATGAGAATTTATATCTTAATAACAAGCAGATTTTGACCCATCAAATTATTTCTGTACAGCAATATATTTGCTTTTATCGATTTGATTTGCGAATTGATATTATTTTGGCTGCTATTGTGATTGGATTTAATAAAATAGCAATTATGCGGTAGATTTCAAGAAGTGCCATGCTTTGTTTCTTTCTCACATGGATCTAAATTCGCATTGATTGATCATCCAAATGAAATCACACCAGCACCATCTAGTTGGTAGACAGAGACTGAACCTCCTTACTGTTCACAGTGCCTCTATAAAGATAGAACGTGAATGAAATGAAAATAGAGAACCATTACACTTCAAGAACCACTATGACACTCAGCAATGCATTCTCTTAGATGCCATTCCCCACTGTATTTGCGGACCGTGGAAGCGAGGTTGGAAGAGTGACGAATTAGCAACGGGGTGGTTTCGAGTTCAAATCCAACCAAAAACCGTCGTGTACAACGGGGTAGGTGGACATTAAATCTGTCGTGGCCTCAAATGTCCTCATCTTGGCGTGGTGTTGAAGTTTGGAGAGTGGGGTGCCAGATCAGATGTAACCTCGTCATCTGACCGTGATTCAAAATTAAGTTGTGTTGCTCTCATATATTTCCCTTAGGGATTGATCCCGGACAGTCACAAATAGCCCGTTGTGTTTGTTGCTCCAGTGTGACGTTAATTCATTATCACTACCCCCCATTGTATCTGAAACTTTTATCATGGCTCACAGGGTTGTAACTATTCTTCGCTCTTGGCATCATTGAAGCCTCTGTCATGTATGGTAGAAAGTTGAAAGAAGTTGCAGTAACGGGTGCCCGCGCATCAGAAAATGTCGACAAACAATGTTAGAAGACATCACCTGATGTGTTACCACCTTTCATTTTTGTGCTAATTCTGTGGTTGTCGCTGTAGGATTCGGCACCGTCATTCGTAGAAAGCGCATATCTTCTTTTTATGATGTACCTACAGGTGCCCCAGATCCCTCCCGACGATGCGAGCCCTTTCTTTTGTGCACTGTCTCCAAAAACTCATAATAGCACTAGGATTTCGCACAAAGCATGCAGAAATATTACTTTGCAACCACCTGCTCTCAATCCAATAATTCTAAGCCTTCCAAACTCCGTCGAATGTTCATGCTGTCTCGTTTGATGTCGAGGCTTGTTTACGTGCTAGCAGAAATATCAATCGAATTCACCATCACAATACTTGGGATTTCTTCTTGATACCTTCTTTTTCATATCTTCCGAGCAATCTTTCAGGCTTTAATGCGCGCGTTCTATTTGCATATTTAAATTAGATTTTAATAATTTACATTCACCTGATAGACAACCCTCCTGTCAAATGCCCAGTGAATCCAACAACTCCTTGATGTTGTATTTCCAATGAACAACAGTGTAAGTAAGAGTTTCATATGCTAATGTAAATATAAAACTGACAAACAAATGAAAATAAACACAGTGCATAGCTAAATTTTACTGCATTGAATTTAGATTGATTACTAGATATGTTCTCAAAATCTTATTAACAAATTATCAATATCGTTTATCTCAAAACTTTACCAACCAAAATTTTCAATAGTTTCATGTTTAAAAAATTGTTTCTTCAGATAAAAAAGATAGGTTCAGAGGTTTTTCAAGTGTAGCAAAAGACATGTAGAACCACAAATAGGTATAAGACGCAAATTGATGAATAGATCTTTCAGATTGCAACTAATGTTTTATTAGAAGTTATAAAGGCATAAAGAAAAACATGATATAAACATTAACTTCAAAAGGATCTTTCTAAGTAATAACAATAACCCAAAGTAAAAATATACCCACACACACACAATTCTTATAACAAAACTAAAATAAAAGTATTTCCATTATGAGTTATTGAAGTAAAAAATTATTCTCTGAATTTTTTTTATTCTGAATACAATGTCGTGAAGCATTTTAAGTATTAAAACATTTATTTTTTGGAAAGATTTAAGTATTTTGACGTTTCGTTTTAATTAAACTACAAAAGTACAGTGTTGTATGGAAAATTTACGATAATCTCAATTCAACAAATATTTTTTAATATTTCTAAATATTTTGTAATATAAAATTGAAATAAAAAAGATATCGAACTTTTACTTATTTTTACAATGCACTAACTTTTAAACAATACTAACCCTTCATGCCTCAATTAGATTTTTGTTTTCCAAAGTCATCATTAATCAAATCACATTTTCTATAAGTTTGAATACAATTGTTTCTTTAGAAATATCCGGTTTTTTTATTGTTTTAATGTTTTCGGAAATGGCTTCCCTAACAGTTGTGTAAATTCAATGCCTCAAATTTTTCTCTTAGCATATCTTTAAATTCCAGTAACCTGAAAGACATGCAGACACATTTTTTTTAAATATAATCATCACAAACAATCCAAACTTAAATCGTTTGAAATAAAAATTTCAATAATTTTAATGTCTGATAATTCCAGACTAAGGCTACTTCATAATGAACCATCGTTACTTTAAAAAATAGTTCTTTTATACTTTTAACAAAAACAATTCACTCGAAGTTGCCATTCTTTGGAATGCGCGCACTTAACAGATAATCTAAGAACTATAAGATCGTATACAGCGTTTTCTTTAATGACCCAGGAAAACCCGGTTGCTCTTTTTTACCTGTATGCGATAAAATATTCACAGCCATTTTATTTATTTTCATACACGGTACAGTGCCTCTTCCTTAATGCCCGCACTTGATAGTTCGACTATTAATCTCAAGCCGAGAAATATAGCGTGGATTCAAAGCGATTTTTTTCTCCAAAGGCAGAAACGCAAAAAAAAATGACAACGAAAATTAAATATTTCGTTTTCCCCATACGTACGAATTCCTGAATCTAATTTTTCTCTTTCCACATTAATCAAGGCCGTGAAAACGAATTTTTCCTACTTAGGATTTTCCCGGGATATAAAACAAGGGAATTCCTGAATGCGAAACAAAAAATTTCCCAAAAGAAAGCACTTACGAGAAAACCGTAAATTTATCAGAATGATCTGAATTGTATGGAAAAAAAGAGTAACTCACAATGGAAACACACTTCTGGAGTTAAAATCTTTCGATTTCTTTTTAAATGATATTTAGGAGCTGAGTAAGCTCTGGATTTTGATATAATTTCCCTAGTGTAAAGTTTAATCACTTGAAAGAGCAAATTTTGCGTGTTTTTCTTTCCGAATCGTTCTGTTTCAGGAATGTATTTTTAAAGGAATCCGAATTAAACGGTTGGTTACATTTTTCATGTATTTCTCCTTAAAAATCTGGCATTTCGTATGACGAACCCAATCAGTCAGCTGTATTTTCGGATTTAAATGCACGTAAGTCCTGGTTAAATATTTGAAGGTTTCTTCACGCGCTTTTAATGTATCGATAAAACATTCTGAACTGCTTACTGCATTGAGCTGCCAAAAAAGTATGAATTATGTCTTGGAAATTGATTCAGGAATTAATAAACTGCGTTTTTTGCAGTCGGTTCTTAAGGTTCATTAATCTTCTTGAGGCGTAAAGAGAAGCTGTGTATTTTCACTTTCCTGTTATTTATAAAGGTAAAAAATATTGCTAACACAGTCTGTCATTAATATCAGTAGCCTTTCTATAATACTTTATTTCTAAAACATAGTAGTAAAAGTATTTGTATATAGAGTGGACTCGATTCATGGCTACCCTAGATTTAGCGACGAATTGAGAAGGTATGGCAAATCTCCTATAGCTGTATTGCTATTTGATTACCTATATAGGAACATCTGTATTATCGAAAGGAAGCGGACTGCGCCACAAAGTATAGATTGGTAGTTAATCAATGTCACACTGGATCAAGACAAAGGGCTTTTGAAGACGGTCCGCGATCAATTCCCAAAGGAAGGATGCAAGGACAACGCCTCGTAATTTTGAGTCACTGACAGATGACAAGATCAACACCAGAACTCGTAAACCACTCTCCAAACTTCCACATCACGCCAACGTGAGGAAATTTGAGGACACGACAGATTTAACGGGCATCATCCCCGTGTACACGACGGTGTTTGGCTGGACCGAGATTTGAACTCGCAACCCTGCGTTTGCTAATCCATTGTTCTTCCAACCGGGCTACCTCGGCCCCCGACTGCTCTACGAGATTTCCGGATAGAGCAGTAGCGCTTTTATCTCATATTACATATGAGTAAATAATCAAATCTTTTGGTTGAAAAAATCTTTGTTCTGTTGGTCAAGAAAGTCAAAACTCAATAGGATAGAAATCATCAACGGAAGACCTCATGTAACCGACTCGTTGTCTGACCGTGGTTTAAGCTATATAAAAAGCAGAGTTGGTCTCTGTCTGTTCTCTATAGAAATCTATAATGTTGACCAATCGACACCAAATTTAGTACACTTATTCTTTGGAACGCTACAGGTAACATAGGCTACATATTAACCCTCGTTCTATTTGTCTTGGGTGTGCAGAGGGTTGTAACTTCCCGTCGTCCTGGACAGAGCACTTGCTAGGCGGCACTCTCTCCCGGTCTGGCTGAGCAGATGACGTCAGAGTTAACATCTACAGGAGTCGCCTCTCAAGATGACCTTGGAGGTCTTTTAGAATCGTAGAGTATGGTGCAATCCAAATGGATGCTGTTGCTCTGAAAATCGATCAGTATCAAATCATTTATGATAATATAAGATTATTTTCATAGAAAGTGGTATTTTTTTATCGTCGATATGGTACAGGGGGCTAAAGGCAATTCGAAGTCCTCATAGGAATAACATTGTGTATTTATACGATTAATGTCAGGCCAATTCACACTAAATTTGGTGCATTCATCCTGTAGAATTCTACGGGATACATAGGTTATGTATTAACCCCGTTCGATATGTCCTGGGTCAGCAGAGGGGCTAAAAACAATTCGAAATCTCCATAGGAATAATATTGTGTAATATTACGATGAATTATAAACAATTCAACCCGAGCAACGACGAGTAATTCAGCTAGTTAATTTATAAACAAAAAAAAATCAATAATACTAACGAAGAATCAATAATTTGTTAGCAGACAAGAAACTGAATGCATTAATAACTCAAGATTTTTAACATTTCAGAGCAGACTTTATAATTTATATCAAATTAAATGCTGTATTATCTTAAACTAATGATCGACAAGAAATTTCTAACCTCCGAAGAATTTTGACTCTATGTTGCACGGTCTATCAACAATTGAGCCACTGACTCTATTCTGTAATTCCCTTGAAATGCGGAATGGAGGAAAATCCCATGTTTGAATACATAAAACCCGGATTTCACAATTCGGGATATTTATGACGTGACTCGTTCGACGTACAAACGTAACTCCTGAGGAAACGGAAGCTCATAAATATCTGCAAGTCGAAGAGCAAACATGTCTAGACAGGAGTCTGTTGACTTTCCAGTTGACGGTGGCATTTCTTACCTTCTTAAGGTATATCCCCAGTGCTTTAATTTCATACTTTGCTAAATTTATATTTTATGTGTGTAGCGAAATCGCTGTAACGCTTTTCTTTAACGCATTCAATTTATATTCACTCTCAATTTCTTGATTGAGTTTTCCCGAGCGCAGCTGTATTAACCCTCCAAGTGGTTTAGACGAGATATCTCGTTTATCAAGATTGGACCAATTCAATCAAGATTGAATTGGTCCAATTTGGTCCGAATTGGTCCAAGATTGATTCAATTCAATCTTGATTGGTTCATCAAGATTGGACCAATCTCGCCAGCATAAAAAAAACGGCAATACCTTGATGACGAGATATCTCGTCATCAAGGTATTGCCGTTTTTTTATGTTGGCGAGATCAATTTCGGTTCAGTTTTTCTAATAACAAGATACCTCGTCCATCAAGATCTTGCCAGTTTCGCTAATGACAAAATACCTGGCCGATACAACCACCATGAGTGTTAAACTGTCCCTTAATCTAGCAAACAGATTGCTCAAATAACTTGAATAAGACAGCAACTTACCAGATACAGATCATACAAGTATTTTAATTATAATTGAAAATCCAATTTGTTTTATCTATTTTTGTAGGTGGTTTACTGCTTCCTCTCAGCCATCGGCAGAGGGTCAGCCATGGAGGTATACTGTCCATTCAGAGTGTCCAGAGAGCAGCGGACGAGGGAGAGTACAGCTGTGTTGTCCGAAGTATGGACGGCGAGACGGCCACGGGCGAAAATTTTGTTTCCGTTGTTGGTATGCATGATTTATTAATATAAGATTATATATTGCAAATTTAAAAACACATTTGTTTATCCCATTGGTAGACGGATACGCTTTCGTTCGTGAAAGGATGGTAAGATCCATGGCTATTTTTCTTTGTAAATATCTGTTACAATTTTAATCGCTCAAATTAATGGCTGCAGACTCCTTCCCAGATATGCCTATCAAACTGGTAAATCCTCCTTCCCAGAGAAACCTACTAAACTGATAAATACTCTTTTCCAGAAAAGCTTGCTGAGCTGGTAAATTCTTCTTTCCAGGGAGAAAATTGGAAGGAGTTTTTGCCAAATTGGCAAATACTTCTTCCCAGAGAAACCTTACTAAACTGATAAATACTTCTTCCCAGAGAAGCCTACCAAACTGAACCCCAATAAGAGTAGAGACTGGATTTCTCCTGCTAGTCTATGTAGGCTATGGCTTCTGTTTCCAGATAGACTAATTTAAATTTAAAATGTTTTTCTATTAGTTTGTCCATTGATATTTTACATATATCATAGTTCTTATTCAAATACCATAACATATGAAGCCTTCTAAACTCCTGTCTTTTCATTTCGCCGAATAATTTACCACTAAGAGTTCCAATTAAGAGCGAAATCTAGACTTTACCATGTCGCAGAGAAGCCAAAGTAGCTCAGTGAGCTTGAAACCATAGAGAAAATAAAAAGTAGGGTGAGCAATGATAATCATTTTATGTGACAAAGATCATGTGACCAAAACTAACATTAACATGGCCTAGACTTCTTTCGTCTACCGGATAGAAATAAGCACTCATCATCTGATGGGTTCAATGGACGGGAGAAGACGCCCATCAATTGTTTCATCATGTGATTGGTCTGCGCGACATAGTAGTAGACTTTGGTTGCGATTTCACCAGTTTTGTCGGCATTATACAGAAATGCACATTCATATACCCTGTCAAATAAGATGCTATATCGGCAACCGAGGCAATAAGATGCCAAATCGGTCAACTAAACCTTTTTCTTTCACGGAGCAGTCACGTAACTATTGGTCGACATGTTTGTCACATTTTTTGAAGCTCCTCTCAATAACAATGTTCTGTCTATTTATATTCCACGCCAATGTTTACATATTGCAAGTTGTAGGCAGAACAGGTTTGATTCCTGACAATAACGTACATGGTACAGAAATCAAAGAGTAATCTGGAAGATAGAAATCAGCGCAGAAAAGAAAATATGAGCGAAAATAGATGTAGCATCAAAAAGATGCCGAATCCCCTTTAAAGTAGTGAATGTGATAAAATGGAAGTATCTGAGGTGCATTTTAATGAAAATACGAATTAACATTAGTAAAAGTAAACGCAATTCTGCTATATATTTTTTGGATAATTTATATAATTTAGATGTAACGTATATGGATGCTATCTTCATCATAAATGTATTGAAATAAGATATGAAATGTGAATTAAGGCACTTTACCATCACTGGATCTAAGCAATTATGAAAGAGTAACGCAGATGCTATGCGTGGATATTCTAGTTCCAAATAATTTCGTAACATTTCTTCCAAACGCTTCCAATCAGTTACAATCTACCGAATCATACAATAACAATCGAAAAAGTAATAAATATTGAAACGAAGTGATGTATAAAAATCAGAGACAGAAATTTTGATTACAGTTCCGATCATAGCAAAGCCCTCATCAAGCATCATCCCAAGTAAACGTAGACAGATAAGGAAAGAAACAATTTCCAATTACCTCCGGAAGTTCTTGTTATTCTTAATCCCCTTCCACGCAATGTCCCACACTACTTCAGTGAGAGATCAATAGCAGTGTCCTTATGGTGAGATACAGTTTCGAACATGAAAGTTATTGCTCTCAATGCAACAGAAACAGATTTCATTCAACTCGTGACGTTAAACCTGCAATATAATTTAATGTTTTCTTGCAACTATAGATAAGGAGTCACTCTTAAATTATCTTTATTTAGTTTAGTCTAAACTTTGTTTTTAACCTTCCAAGTGTTTCGACGAGATACCTCATCCAATATCTGATAATTTTTGATTCGGAAGAGATATCTCGTTTATCTAGATCTGTTTAGTTTTATTAATGAGAAAGTGAGAGACTATCTCTTCAAGATAAAACTATCTTATCACTCCAAGAGGAAGGAAGATCCGAATAGGGAAAACGAATTGTCCCTTGCCCAGAACTGGTGACAGTTTGGACAGGTTTTTGCTCCAGAGGCGGACCACTACAGGGCAGTTTTTAACGCAAAGATCAGCAACCAAGAGGGTTAAAATGTGGTAAAAACCTCTTTAAATGCTAAAAGAATCTATGATAAATCTATCTGGCACTGAATCGATTTAAAATAGGATCTAAAGCTCTGAGGGATACACACTTGTGTATAGTTTATGCAACCTGAAGATTTACCTGCATAAACTTTTTGACCAATATAATTCTTTCAACCAATCAATGTGGTTTTTGAGTCATTATGTGTGTTGTGGGATAAAAACAATGCTGCACTACTCATAAATCTCGTGACACTCAGAAGATTAAGTTCAAATAGCTTTAATGGCCATCAAAAGCTACAATGTAATACAAGGTATGTATGTAACAAAATTCCGAAACCCTTCCATTAATATCAAAGCAATTTGTAAATAACAACTGATGAGAAAGATGATGGTTGGTCTACCAACTTGTTAATATTTTAGCAACAGCAACTCTATATCTTTAAAGTTAAATGTTTTCAACTGGTTCTCCTTTTCAGTTAAGAAAGCAATGACTATGCATTACTGTAGAGAGTGTCTATTTGGTCAAATTCATAAGTTTTTGTTTAAAACGCTTTCAAATTACACATTCTTAGCACCTTCTTACTGCTCCCTATTTCTCCTCGATGCTCCTATTTACCCTGGATGCAACACTGCCCCAAGATCCCATCAGCCCCCACAGAAAGATAGCGATCCCTACTTTCGGAAACTGCGGTATACCGATTTTCTTGGAATAAACTGTAGTAATTTAGGTCGAAAACTACATAGACCATTAGTCCATTACAATATCACTTTCGAAAAATTTGCATGGGCCGGAATTCGACTGAACTTTCAATTCAGCATTTGGTCTTATGATTAAAAATATGTACCATTTAGTAGAATGGTTGAATGGACGATTCTATAGCAAATAATTTGACCGTTAAGATATATATCAATCTTATCAAAAATAGTGTATACTGAACAAATAACATAAAAACAAATGTAGTAAATAATTTATTAATTATTTATCACTATTAAAACAAATGTATAGAATTTTCGTTTAAAAAAGTATTCTTACAATTAGACAACGGATGGAAATTACATTTTTAAATATAGAATGAATACATAGTTAATGATATATTATTAACAATGAACCAATTATCTCTAGCAACATTTATAGAGTATGCTCTTTAACTTTAGGGAAATTTGCTTTTATTTACATGAGTGCACATGAGACTACAATTTAATTAATAATGAAACTTTAATTATGAGCTTTAATTTTAACGAGCATATTTTAATTGGCAAAATACATAATTAAATTGTATAACATTGTGGAAATAATTTATTATATTTTACTCTTTTTCGTGTATTACATTTAGTCTGTAACATCAACAAAGTTACCTTAATTACCATGGTGTAAAATACGATAACTGAATTATTAACTGATTGAATGAATAATAAATATTTCTTGATTTTTAAGCTGCATCACGGCACTGATAGTTTAATAAAAGTTATTGTAATCAGTACTCTGTCAAAACAATTGAAGTATGTTAGACAAATCACTCTTAAACAATTGATATCACTACAAAAATAAATCATACCGTAGTCTCCTTGTGTATATTTTCTAGGTAACAAATTACAAATTAAACTGATATCACTTCAGTGATAATTATGAAAGGCAAATTTTTAAATATGGATCATTTCATTGTCAAGTGGTCCATTTAAAAGGTGGTTCTTATTCGATCCTCTTAGATTTTTATGAAACTTTCACGAATTGTACCTCAAGGACTTGTATTATGACCTACAAACTTTCAGCTCCAAATATTACCTTGTCCATGCGCCAGAACCATTTTCATAAATTGCACTTTTTTCAGCACTTTGAAAAAAGAAAAGAAATCATCAAATTTGATACTTCACTTTCCCGGATTCGAACTAGTGACTGTACTAAAATTAGCTAATCTGGATTAAATTTATACATAGAATACATTGAGTACAAATAAAGTTCACAATACAGTATTTTGTCACCATGTGATTTCAAATCTGCTGAAAATATTCAAGTCAATTTTTTCAACCCTTAACAAATCACAAATGTAAAGCAAAGGATTTTTAATAAGCTTGTGTTTTTATTATAGACCATGTACGTACATGACACAGAACTCTTCAAGTACTGTCTTTCCTGTACATATGTATTTAATATATTATTTGTTCCAAAAGTCAAAAACATTTATTTTTGCCCTTTCGAAAATAGCGTGCTTTATATTTGGCACATTTATTTTAATAACAGTTATCACACACCATTAAAAATAATACATTTCGATGTGCTAGAGAAGGATAATTTTGGTAGCTTTCTGTATAAATTCCAAAATACCTGGTTCAAAATATGTGATCTATTCTCTACGAACTGTTTAAATCTCCATATTAATCTAAGGGATTACTATTGTCAATTTGAAATTCAAACCTCCTGGTGAAAACTTCACGTCAAAAACTGCCCTGTAGTTTCCAGCCTCTGCAAAAACCTGTTCCAAACTTTCACCAGTGCTAAACAAGGAACAATTTGTTTTGCCTACTTGGATTTTCATTCCCCTTGTAGTAATAGGGCAGTTTTACCTCGACCAAGTACCTTGTCATTAGCAAAATTGACCAGATCTTGAACGAAATATCGCGTGGAAACCACTAGGAGGATTAATGATTGCTAGCCGAATCGATAAATTCCACAATTCTAAAACACTTGAATTGGAATGACCTATTGCTCAATTTATACTAAACTGCAATTTTTATTTATGCTTATGATCCTATTTGCTTAAAATTATGATTTAATATTTAACGGTGACGATTACAACGTTTTAATATTTAACAATGACGGTTATTACGATTTAATAAGTTAATATTTACTTATAACAATGTCTACAAATGTTATAACTACGTAAACATCCCATGCATTAACTTATCTCCATTAATTTCAGCTATATAAATATTATCGGTATGTATAATTTAAATATTAACACTAATTTCTGACATTAATCAATTAAAAATCTTAATATTAGAAAAATTTAGTCATGGTAATCTTCCATTGTAACCCTAACATAGGAGCCTATTAGTGAAAATACTCTAAAAATCTCTTTCAAAAGTATATCATATCTGTAACGGGTATACTTGAATTGTATTATTTCATTTGAAAAACGAATTACAGTGAAAAATGTGATTATTGTTTGTACAGCGGATTCAAGGAAGCAGCCTATTCGTTAATATTTGAATAGTTTTCTCATTTGTAAGGAATATGACTAATTTCATATCATGTATGGGTAAACATTAAATATCTACATCAATGCAAGCACATGAATCTGAAAGCGAAATTTAATCATTTGACTTCCCAAATATTGCTTAAAAAAGATCTGATTAATTTAAGTATTTTATTTCTTTAAATAGAAATGATTCAATTTACATTAATATGTAACGACGGGCTTTTATATAACTACCTATAAATTTATTTGAATTATACTATGTAAATTTCAATTGAATATATAGAAAACAAATTTATTTGAAACATCCTGATCAATGAAAGCTATATTTCGGTAATGTAAAACTAGATATTTGTTAGTTTGTATATCAGATCTCTACTATATATTCATTTATACATTGGTTTCTACAAATTAAGGAACTTCAAAATCTATTCAGCTGATATGAATGAAGTTTGGCAAAAATCTTTGACATCTTATGTTACATAAATCAACAATAACGTAAAAGATATGTCATATACATATTGTCTGAAACATACAAAGAACAAGGGTTATAAATATACATACACAAATCCCTCCTTAAATCCCTCCTTTGATGGGATTTAAGGAACACGCACACTACCGATAGTCTAGTGTATACACCTCCTTCATGCATACTTAAACGTACTGTAGACGATAATACCAGATTTCCTTTTATCCCAGAAAGTCATGATCTCAAGACAGTTGGGTTAGCCGGTTGGGTTAAAAGTTCTGTTGTATCGTTTTGCGCCGACTTGGAGACATTATTGCAATGAATAGGACCCCATTTCCACGTTTTTGGAACAATTTATCTGTGCTCATTTTAATACCAATATTATTTGAATATTTGTTGTTTACCACATTCGGGAGACCGGTTCCAAATGATGAAATTATTGAGCAGTCTAAGAGAGCGATAGGTTGGTATTTTAATTAAAGTCACACTGGAGCAACACAATGGGCTATTGGCGATGGTCCAGGATCAAACCCGAGGGGAAAGATCTGAGGACATAGCATTATCTTCCTTTCAATTTTGAAAAAAATCTGTACGAAATAATAAATAGTAAAACTTTATCACAAAATAGCTTGAAAAAAGAATGAACGTTGTGTGAATGCAATGTGAATACTAATATGTGTTACTAATGCGCAATATATTACTAATATAGTAATTACTGAGAAGAAAAGCTGTCCCCTGCAAATCCATCTTAAGCCATTTGAAGTCACACCTACTTTGAAAACAGTTTCATTTGTACCACCATAGGATGGATTTTGTTAAAAGAATTCCTAGAGCAGTTCCATAGGAAGTTAGTTCCTGTAAATCAATGAAAATCGAATTTAAACTATAACTAAATAATAAATTCAAAATAAAGGTACTTATTTTTAATTAACGTCGCACTGGAGCATTACAACGGGCTATTGGCGACGGTCTGGTATCAAACTTGAAGGGAAAGATCCTCGGACAATACCACGTAATTTTGAACCACGTTCAGATGACAAGGTCACACCTGAGCTGGCACCCACTCTCCAAACTTCCACACCTCGCCAACTTGAGGACATTTGAGGCCACGACAGATTTAACATGCACCAGCCCCCTCGTACACGACGGTCTTTGGTTGGATTCGAACTCGCAACCCTCCGGTTGCTAATCTGCTGCTCTTCCAACAGGGCTACCACGGCCTGCAAGAGGGCGGATACCTAACACTTAGCACCCTTGTTTCCTGATACTGGACTGTACGAACTAATGAGTGCAACTCTCTTTAGACTGCCACGTTTGCTTTGCGTTCCATATCCGCCAGCCAATAAGCGACAAAATGCGCCAAGACATCTGTTCATCGTTGATATTTTCATCGCTCATTGGCTGGTGGATACAAAGACTAAACTATAGTGGCAGTTGTGTAGTTAGCAATTGGGTAAACTTGCCTCAGGAAGACTGGTGCTACATATTTGGCTATCCCTTTTGTCTGTATATTTGTAATATTTATCTCATGTTTGCGGAGGAAAGGTTAGAGACTCACGGTGATTGGTTGGCGGTTAATGAACGCATTGTAAATGGGGCAATATATAACCATCATGGAATAGAGTGGCTCTGCTTATATGCCTATCCTTATTGTCTGTATATTTGAATTATTTACCCCTCAAGTTTGTGGGGGAGGGATTTGAGCTGGAAATTGGCTCTAATTGACTAGGTGTAACGGATCACATTTTAAACGGGTCAGTGTAAAACCAGTAAGAGGTAGTTACATTGTATATTTGGCTATCCTTATTGGCTGAATATTTGTTATATTTATCTCTCATGTTTTCGGGTTGAAAGTTAGAGCTAGAAGTTGCCCCCACCCTCAACAATCATAAAAAATATTCATAATTCACGTTCCTGTATCCAGTTTATGAAATTATTCAGAAGCGCGTGAGACAGCAGAACGCTATATAGTGAATAAAAGTACAACGATCCATGAAATAAATCCCTTTATCCCGGCAATCTCCTATTATTTTTCCAAGAAACTCCATTTTTATAGCCTATAATCCTCACGAAATTCACCTCACTCTCCTGATCTCTCGAAGCCACATAAATGCGCACATAAAGCATTATGCCTATGTGCCTGCGCTGTGTTTAATACCTCTGGCTGAAACAGTTACAACTCAAACTAAAAATCCGAATAATGCGCGACTTCTGCTCCTTTCGAGCCCAAACACATCCAAAACCTTTAACCCGATTCCATATCGCTTTTCCAACTGAGGTATAATGAAGGTTATTCCTACCGACAACCAACGGCGTATACTTATTTTTATACCCGCGCGGAAATAGTATGCATGAATTGTATGCTATTTCGCGAAATAACGAGCAAAAAGTATGAGCTCTGAAACTAGCTTGCCCCTTAACATAAATCGTTTCGCTATATCCACTAGACGACAGTCTTAAAATGCGCACAGGAAAAAAGCAATGGGTGATGCAAACGGCAGTTTTTGAACCCTGCTGGGGATATATATCCTGCACTACGAAAAGAATAAGAAAGGAATGGATGGGATGCAGTTTTTATTTAGCCCTTAACTTTATGCATTGCTATGCGGCTGGACGGTTTTGCTCATGTCGTGGAATATGCGTTTCAGAAGTGTGGAGCTGTTTTTCTATCTTAGACTTGTAGATCAATGCTATGTGAAGGCGTGTGTGTAAAGATACACGCCAAACTATGCAATATTTATAACTACGGTAAATTTTGAAATCTAAAGGCTGCTTCATATCTTCCTGTACGAATTCTACCCCTCCGAATATTTCGACGAGGTATCTCGTCCAAGATCTGGTCAATTTTGATAAGAACGAGATATCTCGCTATCAAGAACTCACCATTTTTTTGATGACGGCATATCTCGTCGAGACAACCACCTAACAAAACTTCCCTATTACTCCAAGGAGAATGAATATCCAAGTACTAAAAACAAATTGTCCCTGCCAAGAATTGCTGACAGTTTGGTACAGGATTTTACATTAGAGGGACTGGCTACTACAAGACAGTTTTTGACGCAAAGGCAAACCACCAATAAGGTTAATAGAAGGTAGGTACTCAAAATTAATCTGTACTCACATAGGAGCGTATGTCAGAAAGTACCACCCGGATGTGCTAGAAGAACAGAAACAGAAGACAGCTTTTATGCGAAAACATTTTACTAGCCCAAATTTTGCATTTTGTTGGCAGCTTGTAACAATCTTTCGGTTGTACACAAAGTCTGGTGTGAACGCTTAAACGTCTGTCGATTCGACACGTCTGTCGGGGTACTTTTCACGATAAAATTTCAAAAAGGTATCATCCGTTTCCGTTAGCCACGCCATATGATAAATGCCTTTCAACCATCTCGACACACGTGAAATGATACAGCTCACCCGTATGAAATCAGCATATAAAATGACGATGGCACCGACTGGTAAATTGTCTAGCTACTAAAAATTGCCCTTTAGTAAATCTCTGTGTCTTCTGCTGATGTACATCTCTTTATGAATAAGGTTTAATCTTTCAAGAGAATTCGACGAGATATCTCGTCCATTAAGATGTAACCAATTTTAACCGAGATATCTCGTCATCAAGATCTTGCCGATTTTTGACGATCACGAGATCAAGATATGGTCAGTTTTCTTCTAATGACGAGATATCTTATCCATCAAGATCTGATCAGTTTTAGTGTCAATGGGATACCTCGTCGAGAAAAACCCCAGAAGGGTTAACTTTGTGTTCTCTACTTCCCCTTAAGATTTGTACAGGAAGTTGTTTTGGAATATCCAGTATATAATTATTTGAAATAATCATAGTTTTCTTAGTTAAAAAGCATTTTGGTTGACAAACTGTGTTAGAAGTATTTAGAGGTATGCAGTTCAGTTTACGTCGCACTGGAACAACTGGTTAATTAACTACCAGCATAGGTACCGAAAATTTGAAATTTGGGAAATAATATCTAAATAAATATGAAGACTAACCCTTAATACAAATATAATGCACTTTTATTTATAGTAGTCATTAATATCCAAGTCCGATGACTTTTTTGTCTTCGTTATTCGAGGCATCGAAAGATTCGAAAATATCCATCGTGCAATGCTCAGGGAAAGCATGTGCAGAAACATCTGCCGGAAGTAGGTGCATAAACACCTGCTACAAAAGACTTTGGAATGACTTATTTCCTGACGATGTCTTGAGTGACCGGAAATTAAAAGATAGGAATCATATTAAGTATATGGGGCAAGTTGTAAAAGATCATTAACATAACTTTTGTTCTTCAGTGTAGAAAGAAATTAGGTGGGAGACTTTAACAGGGACTTACAAGAATGTTAAAAGGTGTTCGGATACTTTTTTGACTGACTGCACTATTTTAATTTCAGAAGATACTAGATATATATTAAAAGAACTAGTTTTTCAAAGTTTGAGTTCAGAAAATCCGCATTGAAGTGAAATCGGTGATTGACAACTGACATTCGATTTGACGTCATTAATGTGGGTATTAGGACCCTAATTACCAAATTTTCCATGAAAATTTACACTTTTCGTGTGTAAACCATATAATTTTCTTTTCCCAAATATTCATTCAGTACCAAAGTATTCGATTAGAATATCACTTGCTATTCGAAGAATTCAATTAGTAATAAATAGCTATTCGAAGAATTTATTTAATTAGTATATAAATAGCTATTCAAACCATTCTATTAGTATATAACTCACATTTGCAAGCATTAGGTTTCAAATAAGTTCTGAACTTTTAGTTTATCTTTCAAATGCCTATTTGATGTACACAAGTGATAATCTTCCTTATCTTCAAAACGTGATGGAATTAACGCCTTCAAAAGGAATGCGATTATTATAATTCGTTCAAATCCTTTAATACTCGTTTTAGATTCGTTTGGAAGGAAAACTTAATTAGAGTACGTAAAAGGCTGCGATAATTCTTAAAATCTTGTAAACCTTTCTTTAGAAAAATTTTGCCTAAATATTGCGAAGTATTCCGTTAATGCACAACCTTTAATGATTCTGTCTTGCACATTTAACTCTACTACATATAGAGGATATTTATTCGTTCATGGGTTTATTTTCTTTAATTCGTGAAATGTAAAACACTTATGGTCGTCTGGTATTCTACAGAATCAATAGTACTTCATGTTAAATGTATTTGTCTTTTGTCCTCTAATTGATGGATTAAGAAGTCCAGGGTATAAAATGAAGTTTCCAACTTTCTATTTTCTCATTCCAGACGACTATTAACAGCTGTCGATTATATAGATAGTCAGCCAGTGTCAAATATTTAAACAGTCATGTGAAGTTAAAATAAAATCAAAATAAGTATACAATATAAATACGCCCACCCTTTTTAATTGCAAAAACATTTCAATTGATTATGTTAGCATCAAAGTTCTCACTAATTTGCTGGATATTCTCTATAACTTAGACCTAGTTCAAAATTGGCCCTACGAATATCCTGTACCCACCCACCATTATTTTGTTAAGCAGAACAACAGAATACTTTATTAGCCATAAATGGTGTTGACAATGGCCTTTTTAACCCTAAAGTGTTTTTAAGGAGATATTTCGCCCATCAAGATGTGACCAATTTTGCTAATGATGAGATATCTCGTCATCAAGATATTACTGTTTTTTTATGATGACGAGATCAAGATCTGGTCAGTTTTCTTCTAATGACGAGATGTTTCGTCCATCAAGATCTGGTCAGTTTTCTTCTAATGACGAGATGTTTCGTCCATCAAGATCTGGTCATTTTTGATGATGACGAGATATCTAGTCGGAACAATCATCAGGGGGGTTAAGCAAAGAAAGACTTATTAGTACATTTTCTTAAATTGACCAAACAAAAATGCATCTTTATGATCATTTATTACATGCACGAAAATTTTTATTAGTGCTCACAAATGAAGGTAGCCAGTGCAATTCCGGTAAGAAGGCCTTGAGGAAGTCCATTTGTAGAAAAAAGATAAGCCCGACAGAGGAAAGGACTGCAATACGCTAAATCATGTATCCCCACTGCTAAAGATGATTATTTGTGTCCCAACTAATAAAACACTGGTATAGCTTCCAGTGCCAATCAATTGACTTGGAGAGGGAATTAAAGACTCCAAATGTTGGAATACATTGTTTAAGTTTGCTCTGCCCCCTAATTCAAAGAGTAAACTCGTTCACGTTTCTCTCATACATGGATCGAATTTCAAAATCGCTCAACACTCCAGTTGCTCCACTCTATCAACTGGACTACTGCTGCCCGGTTTTCTCGAAAAAGAAATATTTAGTATGTTGTGTATTGCATGGATTATATACTATATACTACCTTATATAATGTACTGCATATGTGTAGCATATATGCTATGCGCGTTCTTGTGGGTATAATTAACAACTTGCTAAGAGAAAATAGAAAGATAGTTGAGTTGGAGGGGTTGAATTAACATCACACTTGAGCAACACAATGGACTATTGGTTACAGTGCACGATCAATCCCGAAAGAAAATATCCGAAAACAACAAACTACTCGCACTTTTGAACCAGGGGCAGATGACGAGATCAACACCTGACCTTACAACACCTAGATTGTTTCGAACTCGCTGTCCTCTGGTTGCTAATCTTCAAATCTACTTATGAGCTACCGCGATCTATTTTTCTTCAAAAATATTTATATATACATACAAATTTGTGCAGTACATATACTACGTACGATCTTGTGGATATAGTTAACAATTTTTTAAGAGAAAATAGAAATAAAAAGTGTATTGGTATAATTATTTAGAGCTGAGTAGGTTCTCGCTTCCATAACTCTCAAATTCTCTGAACATAGTATTATCAAAGAAGGTAGTCAGATCCTTTAAATTCTGTATCTTATGCTTCAGCTACATGCACATAATCATTGCATATACTTTTGTTCTTTGCAGTTTCGCCAGTGATCGACCCCCACTTCTTCCGGGAGAGCAACACAGTCGACGAGGACGCAAGAACGAAATTAGTCTGTATAGTTACCCGAGGAGATCCTCCCCTACGCTTTCATTGGCTGAAGAACGGACTCCCTTTCCTGGCACACGGTGACACCACGGTACAGACCACAGAAGACTCTTCCATCGTGACTTTTAAAAGGGTCACTTCGGGTGATAGAGGACTGTACACCTGCGTGGCCAAGAATGTAGCGTCTTCTGCCAACATGACGATGCAGCTTATTGTCAATGGTATGCAATTGCTTACACATTTATTTCGAATCACCACTTAGTAAGCTCATTCGGTTGTTCATTGGGCAAAATTACTTCCATCAATCATACACCTGTTCAAGGGCGTACCAAAATAAGGGGTTATTTGAGCTTCAGACCCTTCCACGAAGTAAAAATAAAATAGCATGAATACAGGGTGACCATAAAACAACTTTCACTCTTTGGGGCATCTGCGGCTAAACCGAACAAACGGAAAACCAAATTTGGTATTGAGTCTTTTGTAAAAGTATACTACGAAAAAGATTTAGTACCAAAATTCACCGATAGAGAGAATTTGGCGCTGTTGGATTCGAAAAAAGGCGAACTTTTGTATTAACGCATGTAAAATGGATTATGTAGTTTCGACTGTGCGTGACAACAACGCCACTAATTTCACCTAAAAAGGCAATGGGAGAGTTCAGGAGGTTATTTTAGGACTGACGAGTTGTACTCAATAAGCGCCCTATCTTGCCGTAGAGTGCGTTAGGTGTTTAGTTGTTTTACCTTAAACAGTGCAATGACCGAGTGCTGCTTTTCGAGATTTTAAAATCTTCATAACCCGCGTACAGGTCCTATGTCGGATATTGCATTGAAAGCTATGATTGAGAAGTTTGAAGAAACAGGATCGCTAGCAGTTAGGGCTGGCAGAGGGTGGAAGACAGAGCAAGAAACAATAGCAGAAGTTGCAAGTGCGGTGTTTGAAGATACAAGGACCCGTACTTGTCCAAGTGTACGTGGAATAGCTTTCCAAATCGATATGGTTTATGGTACGACTGAAAAATCTTGCGGAAAATGCTTCACTTCTATCTGTATAGGATCAGTCGTGTGCAAGCACTAACAACAATAGATTATGATACTCGTTTGAGCTTTGAGCTAACGTTTCTTCCTAGAATGGAGGGTGGTAATGGCGGAGAATATTGTGATTGAATGAGACTCATTTTCATCTGGATGGGTCGGTCAACACCCACTACAGCATAATTTGGGATCTAAATATCGTTAAGAGTTCCAGCAAATGTCTTCAAAAGTCTCAATACCAAATTTGATTCTATTCAGTTTTATTCGATTTAGCTACAGATGCCACGAAAGAGTGAAAGTTATTTTGTGAACACCCTGTATAATTGATATCACCATTTCACACTACCGTCGTCCAAAATCTCTCAGTGTTTAAGATTATTCGTTGTAGCTTCTAAAATAAAGCTTTTCAAGATTTTTTTTATTCTAGGTTTAGATAGATCAGAAATTGATATTTAAAGCTTTTATTATTCTATAGTAGTAATTTGTATTTTTAATTTTTTTTGACAAACTTATGACCATAGTTGTGTCATGAATACACTCAAATATAGACCATTGAATATTTTCTTTAATAAATCGATAAAAGGCCAGTCTTTGGAGAAGTCCATTTGTAGAATGGATATAAAATTGCCAGGAGAAAGGACTGAAAAACGTTGTCATCTATGGCGAACGTCAAGGACGTTATTTCTTAACTACGTTTTGCTTAACTTAACTGCCAATTTTCGGGTATTAATAACATTTTTTATTAATAATTAAGCAAAAACTAAAATTGTAATTTTTTGTGGTTTTTTACTGGTTTGAACCTATTTTTATCTTTAAATAAAATTCCCATTTTCCTTTTCAAACAAAAGTAGATTCTTAAGGAACTCAGATTCTCTATCGTCAGTGTCCTACAAGTAATCAAATACTTCGCTCTTTAGAAACATAGACTGCAAAGTGTAGTTGTTAGTTCGAATCTCAGCATTGAATATAAAAAAAGATGAATAGATAAAAACTGTTGGATAACAAAGTGTAAAAGTAAACAGTGTTTGATTATAAAGATCTATAGATAAAGAGTATTGGATATAGAAAGTATTTTGTTTCAAATCTTTTTTCCTGATCATTCCATCCTAAAAAATTACAAAATTTTCTATCTAAGACGAAATGCGGTCTAGTTCAAAATAAACCTGCGGATCAATATCTTTATTCAATTCAAAATACTAATTGAACTCCAAAGAATCAAAACCAACATCTCTCCTAAGTTTGTCTTTCTTGTCTGAATTCTTTGACATAAACACATAATTATTTGTATTTTTTCAATCTATTCTTTTTACATCATCAAAATGAATTAGTTCATTATTTGGAGAACACGAGGTATAATACTATCAAATAAATCTTTCTCGTCCCGAAGGCTTCCTTTTTTATCAGAATTGGATTAACAGCAAACCAAGGAAGGAATAATCGCTAATTCATACAACTCGTAATCTAATCAATTCATTTTTTGTGTACCGAATAAAAAAGATCCGTATTTCTTTGAGTAATGAAATTTCAGACTGCCTAAACTAATTTGCTGTCTTTGTTTTTGCATACAAAAAAGTTACAGTTAGAGCACTTCTTTTCTGACTTGTACTTCTAAAGAACCAAGATTCAAAGGACAAATATTATTTCTTGTACAATCTTATTTAGGAACACTACCTAGAATGATTTTGAATCTGTCCTCTACAATTGTTTCAATATCTTAAAACTCCTGGTGGTTGTCTCTATGGAGTATCCCATCATTAACAAAACTGATCAGATCTTGATGGACATGATATCTCTTGATTAGAAGAAAACTGAACAGATCTTGATCTTGTTATTAAAAAAATCGGCAATATCTTGATGACAAGGCACCTCGTCATTATCAAAGTTGGTCAGATCTTGATATCTCAACGAAAACGCTTGGAGAGTTAACACGCCTGGTGGTTGTCTCGTCGAGATACGTTTTCATCAGCAAAACTGACCAGATCTTGATATTAACAAGATACCTCTAAATTAACAAAATTGGTCAAATCTTGATATCTCGTAGAAACCACTTGGAGGGTAAAAATGATTTCATGTGTTTAGAAAACTGTCTAATATACTACATAAAATTAAAAATATTCCAAAATGATTTTATCTACTATTTATTTATTAATGAAATTATCTACGTTTTTCGCTTTGCACAATATTTTTACCAGTGTGTATTGACCATCTGAAGGGCACTACGCTAAATAAATTTCAAGAAAAACTTTGCCTGAAAGCCGATCTTATTGCACAAATACATTTTTCATATAAATATTTATTTGTAAGAGGTGGTGGATCATCTCATTTCTCACCACCCGATTAGAGCACTCCAAAGCATCAGAATGTCAAATAAGACATTTATATACATTTGCAGTTTGATATATATCTTTAGAATATTTTATACTTAGCCTTAATCATTTCAAGCAAGTAGGATCAATCCGCACCCTGAAATGTTTTGAATTAAACTTGAGAACTGACTTTTTATTAAACTTTATGAACCACTTACTTTTATTCGATGCGGGTTGATTAATGCATTCAATCATCCCTGCCAGTCTACTACATTTTAAGGTACCATTTCTCCGCATTAATGAATCCATTAATTAAACACCTAAAAAACGCAAGCCTGAAAGTGTTTTTCAGTTTTTCAAACGCCAAGTCAAAGCCAGGCAGCGTTGAAACCTAATTGACCACCAAAACAACTAAATACACGTGATGGATGACTTAATCAAAAACCACAAAAAACACGTATAACAGCTTTCCAAGACGTGCAGACGTCTACAGAAAAAAGGATCTAATGTTACCAACATGTTAACGCGTAACCTTCACACCCTAGGCCTTCTTTCAAGTTTAGTTGGTGCTCTTGACGCCACCAAAAAGCAAAAGTCAAAAAAGGAATTTGATTCAAATTGATGGGTTGATGGAATTTCTGTTAACTAAAGTTGTGTTTCTTCTTTTGAAACAGTTCCGCCTCAGTGGACCGTGGAGCCAAAAAATTCAACTGTTGTCCTGGGAAACACGGTTTGGATGGACTGCGCAGCAGTGGGGTTCCCTGCTCCAAGTGTGTTATGGAAGAAGCTGATCTATACAGGTGATGCTATTTAAATGCATTAGTTATACTTTACTGAAAAGGTTATTGTTTTAGAATATAATAGAGGCTGTCATGCTATCGAAGTGTATTCAATCAACGATCTTTATTTTTAGGGCTGAGGTATTTTCGAAAGCGTGTAAATTGCAGACTGATTAGTTTTTAGAAAAAATCGCTTTTTTCCATGATTCTGACTGGAAATTGTCAGCTCATTTTTCAAATATGTCTAGCTTGTTAAATTTTGTCTCTTTAGATTTGCATCACGAGAGGAAATAAATAATCGCGTAACTAAAAATATTGGTAGGTAGTTAATTAACGTCGCACTAGAGAAGCACAAAGGGTATTGGCAGCGGTTCGGGATCAATCCCGAAGGGCGAGCTGGTACCGTACTCTCCAATCGCCAAGCTGAGGAAATGTGAAGCCACGACAGATATATGGTGCACCAGCCCTCGAATATATGCCGTAAAAAATATGGGATAACTAATTTTTCGAGTTGATAATTTCTGTTTTGTAATTATATATATGCGATCTGCACTAAATTTCAGATTTATTTTTATCTTGAACTAATAAACTTCCTAAGAAATTTGCAGTAACGACTTTTTTTCAAATTCATCGTATCATGTATTTAATGTAGTCAACCATTCTAATTGTTTGTCGAATAAGCATTCGTTTTGATCTAATTCTCCCAGATTGTGCTAAGAAGTATCATAGATGATTTTTTACCAGTGTGAAATTCATAAAACTGGTCATAATTGCATCAACACTCTGAGCGTTACAATATTTCATTAGAGTGTAGTATTGTTTTCTCCTGCAACAAGCATTATGATTAAAATAACCACATCTATTGGGTGAAAGAATCCCAGGAAAGATTCTATTGGTAGAGAAGGGAATGTCAAAAATGGTTTGACGTCATGCAGGGAGTGTGAAGGCGACAAAATGTGTACATGCGTGTGATTCTTTTAGAGAATTAGTGATTTGTTGTTTAGGAAAAGTCCCCAAACTGATATTTTAATTTGATTTTATTTGAAATAAATTTGTAAACTCATTTTCTTATGGATTATTCTGGAATATACTTTCTAGTTTCCCTAAATTAATCAATTTCACGTAAGAATTCGATCATCACCTTTGTTTTTCTGTTCTTGACTAAAGGCAAAACTATTTCAATGCAAACAACTTCATGTACTGGTCCATACTATTTCGGAAAAATAAAAGTTAGGCAATCTGTTGAATCCTAAGATATACAATAAAAATCAAAACCATTCTTCAACTTACGTAAGGAGAAAATAAAGAAAAACAATAACACCGAGTCACTTAATTTATTAAGCAATGTTACGAAAAGTACATCCCGTGCTTCAGGCTAAGGAGTGTATACAGGCGTTAATTTGTAGTTAATACAAACAAAACTTTTTGTACTCCTCACTAAACATTGACATGGATAAGACGAAGTTAAATCTGTCATAAAAAGTTTATCCAAACACCACTTCTTTTCATCACCAGGCAAAATAATATTACAGAATTTTTATATCCCCCAAAAAAGCAAACTCGATTTTTATCCCAGTTTATACACACTCGATCCTAGAAATGTTGTTCGATAGAAAAACATACACTTTCAGCCTATACAATATTCTACGAGACATGTGTTTACATCTCAAACTTAGCGAACCTTTTTTTAACAGAAGTGCGTCGAAAATATTTCTCTTTCTCAATGAAGCTTTGGAAACGTATGAATATTGACACAAGGCTCTACATACGAAGCTAAGATGCGGATTACGAACTTAAAAAAAATTGTTTTAGAAACAAGTTTTTTAAGAACCTAAGAGAATTATACTACATATTTATTCAATTTTCTTCTTTTTCTGGAGTAAATATTTCACGGCAAATCGGGAAAATATGAAAAAGAATGCAATTTTTGTCTTCCCATCTGTGTTTTGTGTAAGAAGTTTTTTGGAGGGATAATAATTTGCCTAATCTAATAACGATACTGCTCCAAATGTTCGGAATCCGCAGTTTTAAGTTAAAGGATATCAGAAAAACTGAACATCACTCTGGGTACGGGAAATGTTGAACTAAGCTGTCTTCATTTACTTCTTACCCCCCCACGGACGTAATATTAATTACTTGCCTGGCGAATTTGTACGTCGTACCATAATAACGACTGCATTACTTCTTTTCACTGACAGCATAGATGCTAGATTTAACGAAGCTTTTCTGCGATGTTAATTAGACATAGCAGGGGATTTTTAAGATTTTACTTTCTTTTGGCGTCGTATTTGTGTAATTATGAGTTGTGCAGTTATTTTTTTGCGTATAAAGACTTGTTTGAGAGATTTTTGCTCTTCACGCTTAAAATCATATTTGGAAAAACATCGAATAGCATCTCGAGAAAGAAAATTGTCTCAATTTATGACATTTTGGGGATGCTCATTGTATATGTTGGATTGCATTGAGATGTCTTTAGTTTCAGTTTTGGCCACGTGATCTTTAGTTTTGGTTTGAGTTTCTTCACAGCGCTCGCTCAGTTGATCACGTGTTCTTTTTGCGCCAACCGACAGTAGCGTCAGCCGCGTCTTTGTCTGTGAGGAGACAGCCGCGTCTTTGTGTGTGAGGAGACAGCCGCGTCTTTGTGTGTGAGGAGACAGCCGCGTCTTTGTGTGTGAGGAGACAGCCGCGTCTTTGTGTGTGAGGAGACAGCCGCGCTCTCCGTGCCAACCGAAATCCATGAGGGGTTTTCGCGTTAGCTTTATGTGATAATTTTGTGTAATTCTTCACAGGGAAGAATTGTCATTAGTACTTGAATAATTATTCATCATTGAAAACCTTAATACAGTCCATTATCATTGCTTGTGTTTTTGTGTTTGTGTGAATTGCCTCTCGAGCTTCGAAGGGTTCCTTCAGTATAGGGATTTCGTTTTAGGGTTGTCACGTTTTAGGGTTAGTCTGTTAGAGAGTTAGTTAACCGTTCTGGTGGTTGTCTTGAGTGGTTCTGAACGAGTCGAATTTTTATAAAAGGTGATAGGTTTAAACGGTAAGCAAAGCGACTCAATAACTGCCGCTCTTTGGGCAGATTCTGGTTCCAAGTTTATTGTTTGGTGGCGAAAGCCATAGAAGTGATAACGAGTTGGTGGGTTGAATCGTCTACCTACGATTTCTATTCATGCTTTTGCGTATGACAACCTTTTAACCAGATTTCACACCTTTTCGAAAATCGACTGGCTCATAGTCGACTGCCTTCTCGTTACAGTAACACTATAACAGTGGAAAGATTAATATAATACACATTGAGAAACAAGAAAGAAACAAAGAAAAAGAAACGAAGTCAATCCTCTTAAACTTCTCTAGCCTCCAATTAATAGTATAAGATGAAAGAATGTAAATTTTAAATTCTTGGGGGGAAATAACTAAAATTTAAAAATTTAGCTCATTTAAATGTTTGTTTAGATTGCCTAAGATAAAGTTTTCTGCATACGCGTCATGCTTATAAGTCCTTTTGAAGTCTTACCAAAGCTTTTTTAAACTTCAAAGTGGTTTAGATGAGATACCTCATCCATCAAGATCAGAACAATTTTTCTAATGACGAGGTGTCTCGTCATCATGATTCGCAATGACCAAGGGAGTAGAGCAGCGAATTTACAGCATATTAAAGTCGCAGAAACGTCAATACATTGTTGACCATGTTTTTGAATGTCCATCCCGAGTGCGCTTCTCCAGGTAAGATAATTATTAAGTATTACAAACTCGATGTTCTTCGCTGGCTAAAGGATGCAGTACGAAGAAAACGACCGCAGCTATGGAGAGACAGTGATTGGCAGAATCATCACGACAATGCACTAGCCTATTCATCACGTCTCGAGGAGGGTTTGTTTTGCAAAACATCAAATAAACCTGGTGGTTCCGCCACCCTACAGCCCAGATTTGGCGTCTTCAACTGGCTTTTTCGAAAGCTAAAATTGCCTCTGAAAGGAAAGAGATTTCAGATGGTTGTCAATTCGATTTAGGAGAGGCAGCTGATGGTGATACCAACAACGTATTTTGCTGAGTGTTTTGAAAAGCGAAATAGACGCTCGTAGAAGCGTGTGAGGGTCCTAAGTTGCCTACTTTGAAGGAGGAAGTCCAAAGTGCTGAATATATTTTGTTTCAAATTACATGACTGGATGTTTTCCGGACAGACCTCGTATATATAGCATTGTAGCATGTGTCCACCGTGAAGTACGTTTTATTCGAGAACGTTGAACTGCCTTTTTTGCACGTATTGCTCAAAGTGAGTGATAAAAGAAACTACTTGATAGACAGAAAAAGGACTTCGTGTCATTTATCATGAAGAATTTATATTTGTTAACCCTTCGAGTAATTGTCTCGACGAGGTATTTCATCATTAAGAAAATTGAACAGATCTTGATGGAAGAGATATCTCGTCATTAGAAGATATTGATCTCGCCATCATTAAAAATCGGCAATATCTTGATGAACAGATATTTCGTCATTATCAAAATTGGTCAGATCTTGATGGACGAGATATCTTTTCAAAACCATTTGGAGGGTTAAATATGCATTAAAACATTTGGAATTGGTGTAAATTAAGTCTTTCATCACTATAACTCATTGAATCGATGTCGCTTCCTTATTTACAGAAAATACAGCTGGAGACTTCACCTATGTCCACTCCAGTCCCAGAGCTCATCGGTACAACAATGGTACACTGGTCATTTCAGATGCTGAAGAGAATGATGCTGGGGCCTACCTGTGCCAAGCCAACAATGGAATTGGCGCTGGACTCAGTAAGATCGTGTCCTTACAGGTGATGGGTAAGTGATTTTTCTCCTTTGTAATATGATAAGAATTATTATCGAATACTAGCAATGTTGTGTTCTTCCTAAATCACTAGTAGTAATAGCTTTCTCCACCCTAGTTAAAATCAATATCGATTTGTGCTGAGTAAAACTAAGCCACCTAGGGAAGGTCAAGAAAATATATTGCCTCAATGGATAAAGTCACTGTTGTATATATTACAGAAAAGGCTGACCAATTGGCAAAGTCTGGAGCGCAGTTGTCTCAACCAAAATCCCATTTATCTCTAAGTATCAAAAAAGTCTCATTTGCTCATCTGTGAGGACTTGCAGATTTTCAAGCTGCAATGAGACGTCTACAGGACAGATCTGTAATGTTTTATTGAGAAATGTAACTCGTATACCAGATCCCTTGCCCAGAGGCGTTGTAGTTACTTCTTTCGATTTCTTCCGGACATTACTACCTACAAAGACACTTACGTCGTACTGGAGTAGCGAGATCAACTATCTGTCATCTTTTGGAACTGGACAAACTGATTGGAAACCACATCAAGGACTGACTTAAAATGCTTGAATATACAGTTAAAATAATTTTTAGGAGTGCTTATAAGCCCTATTTTGTCACTCTATTGAGCTGCTCGTCAACTAATGATAGGACTGGAAACGGACTTAGGTTAAAAAAAGATATTGTAGCTAAGCGGAGAGCAAGTATACTGTTGTCACTGCCAACTCTTCCTGATTTTCTAGAAGTCTTACAGGAAGCCCCTTTTCCGGTCTTGCGGACGAAAAAATATCTCCCGGATTTTTCTTTTCAATGTGAGAAATTTTGAAATAATGCCAAATACGGCATTTGGTGCCATGCCGTGGCAATTCGTGATGAAATTATATTGGAATCAGGTTGAGGAGGTTGTTGGAAAAATCTGATTTGGGGAAGTCGACTTTGTGGAGCAGGGATTTCAATTGAGAAACAGGAATTATATTTTGTTTAGAATTTTATCAGTTTTTAGAAAGGTATCTCTTTCGTAACTTAATTTTGTTGCATTCTTTTTGAACTGCGGTATTGGTTTTTATACCGCTAAACATCTCCCTGGGTTTTTTTCTTGGAGGTTAGTGAATAGGTTGTTGGTATTTTAATGCTCTTGAGTTGAAACCTAATTTTATCAAAATCAATATATGAAGACTAACATGATCCAAAGAATCATTTTTGTCAACGTCTTATATTAAACATTTAATTCAATTTGTTATATTTCAGTCAACACTTTCAGAAAAAAATTAGCTTTTTATTTTTCTATTGGAGAATAAGATCTCTGATATTTGGAATGAAAACTACTTCAACAACGGCAGAAATATACGTTGCATAAAGCGTTACATTGTCGGGTTCAATCGTTATATCTCGCTGCAATATTGCTATAACAAAAAAAAAGTGAATTTCTAGTTTTATGTATTTAGATAGACTAAATACATGCTTCGGCATGCAGCAAAACTGCCATTACTGCATATTCTAGTAAAGGGCAGTTGATAGAAAATTGATAATAATCCTGCAAAATGTAACACCTCTTTGCTAAGAAAATCTCAAAAGTTTGGTTAAAATTTATAAGATTTGAATCATTTTGGGACAGGAAAGATTTTCCTTAACATAGAATAAAACAGTATACATTTCGTAGTACTGCTTTCAATCATTGAGAATTAAACTTGAAGAACTTTGATTCTTTTGTATGAGGTTAAAATGTGTAATTGTGTGTAATAAATATTAATAAGTATTAATAATTATGATAATAATATAATTATTAATAATTATAATTATTAATATTATAATTATTATAATAATATTAATAAGTATTAATAAGTATTACAATATATTTTTCTTGATTCCCTGCAATATTTAGATAAAATTTTATTTCCGCACTGTTAGAGAAAATGAAATTATAAAATTTGCTTAATTTATTATTACGTAGAAAATAAGTTCGTTTTTTTAAGTTTCACAACTTTATTATGTTTATGATGCTTTCTTTGTATTTAACAACTGCTATTTTTCGTTCCAGTTCCTCCTAGATTTAAGGAACACTTCCAAAGTCGAGCTACAAGGGAAGGCATGAACACAACTCTAAAATGCGATGCAGCTGGGAATGCACCAATTACAATTACGTGGCAAAAGAACAAATCTATTCTGGATGCAAAATCAAATAAAAGGTTACAAAGCAACTTATTCATAGAATATCTAATTCAACACTTTGAAGCTTTATAAATAAATTTAGTCATTTAATTTTAAGTCCTTGAATTTTTAACATCGGAAATCCGGATCTTTTTTCAAATTTCAATTTCCTTTCAGTATATCTTTTATGCTATTATGTGTAGTAAAAGACAATTTTGGTTGTGAATACACCTGGAGGCCATTCTTCATTCTCTTATAAAACGACATCTGCTATCAAACTTGAAAAAAATTGATATTCATAGGAGGAAATCTCGTAAATTTCTGAATCCATTTTCACTGGTACCAAACAGAATTGCATAGATTTCCCGAGTTAAACAAAGTAACTTAAAAATTTTGTTTGGTCAATTAATCGACCCATTTAACTATCAATAGTGATTTAAGAATTAGTTTCGTGAATGTTATTCATTCAATAATTTTTTGTATCCGAAACATTTTCTTCCTACATAACACAAATTTCCATTTTTTAATTATAAAGAGTAATTTTAAAAGTCAAATTCTGAATATTATGCAAGAAATCACTTTTACTGGAACTATTTGAAAGCGCTATTTTAATACAGTAGATTCGTTATATGTCTTTGAAACTAACAATTTAAAAGTTTTAGTTGAACAAGTAATTGGCTATATTCAATTATCAATAATAATTTTACAAGCAATTATCTGTGTTGTATTCGAAAGTTTTTCATTCAAAACAGCAAATAAACTCACATTTTGATCACTTTACAAGCTATTACTCTTACTGGAACTATTTAAAAACCGCTATTTTAATATCATTATTTTATTTGCACCTTTTTATAAGTCCTTGAAAACTTGTAAATAAAGTTACACAAAAAATTTACTCGAATTATTATCAACTGATTCAATCATCAAGATCAACTTAAGAGATAAATGGGTGTGAATTATTTAAAAGTTATAATTTTTGCTGGATACGAAATTTTTTTTCTCGACGTGACTAAAAATTCTCCTCATTGAAATCTATTTAAAAATCAAATTCTGACTATTTTTCAAGCAATCACCATTTCTGTAACAATTTAAGAAAGTAATTTTAGTATAAACGTAATAGTGGTGCCTTCTTATGAGTCCTTGAAACATTTAAACAAGGTTACTCAAAAGTTTTACTCGAACTATCGCCGGATTAAATTATCAAGAATAATTTAAGAATTAAATGGGTGTGAATATTTTATAAGCAATCAGTGTATGAACATTTATGTCGACATAGTAAAAATATCTTTCATTAAATTATAAAAAGTAATTTAAAAGTTAAACTTTGAATATTTTACAAGCAATCTCTGTTTCTGGAACTATTTAAAAAAGCTATATTAATGTAATCATTACCTTTAGGCTAGCTTATACCAAGTCTTCTTAAGATTATTTTAGACTGCAACTAATAGTAAAAGGATATGCAATATGAGCGTGTTTCTTAGAAAGCAAAATAGAAGGAATGGCTTAATGCATTACATTAGTGTCGAAATTATTCTTTTAGGAAAGAAGTTTCAAACTACTACCTTTTGTAATATAATACTAGCTTTCACAATACCCTGATGCTTCTTTTTGTTGCAATGCGGCGGAGTAGGAGATATTTACAAGAATTATTTTTCTAAGATCTGTTCGACATCGGTGATCTTGTTCCAAGAAGTATTGAGTAAAAAGGTTCTAGTAAAAATATCTGAAACTACATTTTACACATTATGACACTATCTTATTTTAATAATAAATGATAACATGCTAGTTTTGTTTATTATTTTTTACTGAACAAAGGCAAACTCCCCGTGCACCACAGGAATACAACGCGGGGCTTACAGAAGTAAGTTGATTTAACAAAGAAAACAGTGGAAAACAATTTAACTAAGATTACAAGATTTTATGAACTTGACAAATGAGTAGAAAAGCAAATTAGATTTAACAAAGCCATTGAGTTTCACTGACCATGTTTTACCTAATTTTCTCAAATCATTTTGTAGGCACATTCTTGAATTTTCAAATGCAGGACAACTAAAAAGCAAATGCTCTACATCTTGTGGCTGCTTTTTAGAACACATCAATAGTCCGAAGGTGAAACCTATTTAGCAAAATGTCCATGGCCCGATAATAATTGTGTAATTTTGAAGTTTGTGAAGAAAAATAATTCTGAGTTCAATCTATGCTTAATGGTAGGAAAAAAATTTTGTTGTGGCCAGAGCTTTCTCAGACGAGACATACTCTTCGTTCCACTTAGCAACAAGCTTGTCATAATAGGAGGCTTTCAAGTAACACTTAGGAATGTTACAATTTATATCAATTGCTAAATTCAAAGGGTCTTTGTCTAAAAAATCAGCTCTTTCATTCCCGTAAATTCCACAATGTCCACGCACATAGGCAAAGAAAAACTCAATTCCTCTATTTTTAAGAGAACTAATTGTTAAAAGTGTTTCAACAACTAATTTTTTTGTTCTTGCAACATTCTTCAGTAAATGTAAAGAGGGAAGCGAATTGATACAAATAAGATACTTTGAACAAAAATTTCCATTTTCTTTAAACCATTTAACTGCGAGATTAATACAAAGCAATTCTGCTTGAAAGTGCATTCATTCCGGTTACGATGCTCATAAAAGCCGCATTCGAAGTTGTCTTCAAATAAAACAAAAGCAAGGCCACCATTGTTGTTCATCTTAATACCGTCCGTAAAACAGACTTTCTGAAAAAGCTTCTCCACATTTTTCTCGTACTTAATTAGATGGATTTGTTGCAAAACACTCGGATGAGGGATGTCGCAGAGAGGCAATTTTCCATCAACACAGTCCATCGAAAAATCATATAAAATCGAAGCATACAGTTCCTTTTTGCACTCAATTTCTAAGTCTCCAGCTATAGCAATGGTTGCTTCATAACTTAAAGTTCTATAACCTCTGCCAAGACGCTGAATGATTCTCCGTTGAATCCTCCTCAACCTGCGTCTGTTGGTCTTAGTCTCCAAAACCTGTCCCCAGATCCGAGATGCATAAGATATGAAGGGTACAATACTTTGTTCATACATAACTTTTAAAACCTCATAGCCTACTCCAAATGTATTTTTGGCAATACGATACGGGCCAGTAAGGAGTTTTTCGCATTTATTGGAAATGTATTCAATATGCTTTTCCAGGAAAGAGGATGTTGCTATCTCTAATGTGCTGGTTTCACGTGAGAAAATTAACCAATGTAACAATTTATTACAGTGTTTATAAACAGTTTTGCATTTGGAACTTCATTTCATTCAATATAGTTCATTTGCATCAGAAAATGCTAATATTTATAATTTAAGAAATAAAATACGTTGCATTCAGACTCCAAAAAGGGCATAATTGTTGCAGATTACTGGAATAATTTGCAGCAATTATGCCATTAACCAGCATTCAGATTAATTAATTATTAATCTGCATGTAATATAACCGATGTGAGCATACTTATACAATTGTGCAACAATATATTAGTATTTATTATTTGAAGGACTCCGGGCAACATTGATAAGCCACAAAAATATGTTCCGCAATGGAAATATAATTAAGAACAAAATAATCAAGAGGTCCAAAAGAATTCCTGATTGCTAGAACGAGTGAGTAATATTTTCAAGAATAATATAAATTGGCCACTTGAAAAGTGGATAGACTATTATCATTTTGCTAGTTGAAATTCTGCTATTATTGAAACTTTTCAACCGAAATATTTTTAAAAAGGTTTATCACCCTCTTCGTTCGAGTAATTTTAACAGTAGAGAATAAAGATGGCTAAACAACTAACGTTTTTTTATAAATCCAAATGCATTAAACTTGCATAAGGGGCCGTCTTCATATTAAATTGAGCACCAACTTCATAATTTCCAATGGAAACCCCTATTTCGACACACAATTTCATATATCGAAATTTAACATCAGATACCAAATTTTATGTCATTAGACCTTACCGTTTCGAAGTTATGAGTACAGAAAGATTGGAGCTTCTAATGTTGAATCAGATTTTTATGGATATCTTCCTAAATAATATTTTTATAGCACTGATATTTTGTACCGTTACAGTTAAGCAACCCAAACAAAATCCACTAAATATTTAATTTAAAAAATAGTTTTTAGTATGCAATAATAATAGAGGCGTTGACACGGAAAAGCATGCAAGTCACAAAAAAATCGAAAATTAGTTTATTCGTGGATAAAATAGTAAGAGCCGATGAAAATTCATGGTAAAGTCAGTAAGTCGCTAGAAGAAATAGTTTAGTTTCTGCAGCTCTTTTAGTTTATACAAATACAATTCTTTTTAACAGGCTCACAAACATTTTTTGCTTGTCCTTTAAAATTTTGTTTTTGTGACTTACATGCTTTTCCATGTCAACGCTTCAATTATTAAATTAATGTTTGAAAAATTATAAATTGGAACCTCACTATATTTAATGGGAATTGATTCAGAAGGACTTCTAATATGACCATATAATATTTCGGGTCGTTCGGATTGTTAGATTTTGCATTAAATTAAATTTTCCTCATTATGACGATTTTAGGGGGCAACCAAAAGTTTAAAAAAAAGCTTACATAAGAAAGCTTGAGAATTATATTATTATATAAGAAATATAATAATATAATTCTCGTATCGTTTTTTCATAATAAATATAATAATTCTCAGATCGTTTGCACGCACTGACAAATACGTTTGAAATAGTAATCAAACTTTAAATTCGGGTAGCTATAACTACAATAAATCTCGACTACAATTGAGAATTCTTACTAGTCAAAACCATTCTGTTAGGTCTTTCAAATACTGCTAATTTAAAAAACCTTGACTGGAGCATGCTCAAATGTCGAGAGGAAAAGTCAAAAGGTCAAAATTTGAGAACTCCAATAACCGGTCTCTTCACTAAGATATAATTTAATTTTGAAAAAATAGTTAACAAATATGTCCGTATGAGGTGGACTAACAAACAATTTTTCTTATGAGATATTTTTTCCGGTGAAATATGTCTATTTTTTCGGCCCACCCTAAAGCACACACATTGAAAGTTTTACTAACACAGAGGAGAGGAATACACATAGAGAGGAATCGAGCCTAACAGAATTCGTACCTGCGTCGCATATAACTCGCATGTTTCCAGCACAGTGAGCAAACCCAATAAGTCACAATGTGACCCCAAACTCTTTTGAAAAACGTATTATTAAAAATAAGAAGTAATTCCACAACATGTAAATTAAGGATTTGTTCTCACTTGAAAGACGATTTTCCTGCTCAAATCAATTCGTATACCACAGATATATTTTCATTTCCTTGATTCAATTCATAATAGAGCACGTTTACACAAATCTTACCTCGAAGTATGATTTTATACTAATACAGAAACACATCAATTAGATAAATAATTTCTTTAAGCTAATAAAGCTCAGTAAAGTCCAAAACGTGTGTGCCATCATATCCATCTTATCTCTCTAAAAACATATTACTAAAATAATACAAAAATAAAAAATTATTTCCTAGTATATAAAGTAAAGAATTTTTCTTACTTGAAAGACGATTTTCCTTTACAGATAAATTCATTTACCAGACATTTTCAGTCCGTAGGTTCAGATTCCTAGTAGAACGCGTTCTTCACAAATCTTATCTTAAAGTACGATTGCAAACAAATACAAAAACACACCAAAGTCACCAATTGGACGATTAATTCCATTAAGCTAATAAAGCTCAATAAAAGCAAAAAAGCGTTTGCCATCGAAAATCCATCATTGCTCTCTGAAAACAATTATTAAAAATAATAAATCATAATAAAAAGTACTTCCCCAGTTATAAATTAAAGATTTGTTCTTACTTTAATGACGATTTTTCTTCACAGATCAATTCATTTACCACAGATATATTTTCATTCCTTGATTCAGATTCATAAAACAGTGTGTTCCCCTACAACCCTCATCCCGAAGTATAATTTCAATTAAATACAAAAGCACACCAATCGGAAAAATAATTCCTTTAAGCTAATGAAGTTTATTAAAATCCCAAAAGCGCGTGTCATTCCATCCATCTTATCTCTGAAAACGTATTATTAAAAATAATGAATCACAATAAAAATAATTCCCCAGTACATAAATTAAAGATGTGTTCTTACTTGCATGACAATTTTTCTTCAGAGATCAATTCATTTACCATATATATATTTCCATTCCCTAAGTTCAGATTTATAATAGAACGCTTTTACCACAAATCTTATCAATGATTTCAAGCAAATACAAAAAACATACCAAAGTCACCAATTGGACAAATAATTCCGTTAAGCTAATAAAACTCAATAAAATCCAAAAAGCATGTGCTTCGCTTGCAAGTAACAAGCAAGTACATCTCCGAAAGGCAATTAATGTCAACACAAATCGCACTCTTCAAGCATCGAAAGTGATGGACATTTCAATCCAAAAGGCAATTTCCGGAAATCTCTGGATATCAGTTTGACACTTTTTTCTAAAGGCTACGACACGGCGTAAGCGACATTTTTATAAGAAGCGTGTCTTTATTGATCATATTATGGTGTGAATTAAGCTCTGGGGCACTGTTCAAGCGCCAGCGATGAATTGATGAGACGTTTGCTTGAAAAGATTCTTTTATGCGATAAAGAAAGTCGGTATTTTTAAGGTGCAGATAGAGAGGTGATAGGTTCTGATGTATTAATCCTATTTAAAGCGTTAGTGTTTAAAGAAAAGTGTAAGTTGGAAAAATATTCGTGGGTGTTTGAGAGTCAAAATGTTGAAGACTCGTGATTCTCAGCTCTATTTTGATTAATGCGAGGTGATTTGACAATCCGAGAAAAAATCTGATAATTTTCCATTTTTGAAATGTCTCAAATATTCTAATGATTTATAGAATGCTAAGCGGAGATTTCTCTCTTTTTTAGAAAATACAAACGCGCAGAGCGGGAAACTAATTCTTGCTGTTTGTAGAAGAATGTACTATAAGTACTTTAAATCTCGCTAAGTATTGGTCTTGCATCTTCGCAACATTTTTATCGAAGTAAATTTTGTCAAAATAAAAATTAATTTCATAATACATGAAAACGCTATATTCATATAAATAATCCAAATACCCTGAAACTAAGCAAAATAATTATAATTGACCCTATCTGTCTTCTTAAGACCCGGAAAAAGTAACAAAATTAAGATTTGCTGAAAATGTATAGTTGAAAAACTAATGTTTATTTAATTATCAGACGAGTGTCATTTTAATTCGTTTAAATTGAATATTTTTCTAATAAAATTTTACCTAAGAGAAATTAAAAATTACTCCATGGATTTTGCAATATCTCCCTTAATGTTTTGACACGTATTTTTCATGCAATATAACCTTCAGAAAATAGATATATTGTTAGTAAAATAATACGAAATAGGGTGAACTCTGAAAGACACAGCATTGAATTTTACAACCAATTCAATTCGTATGTAATGTTAAAAGATCTGTAAGCTTGATAAAAATATCTAGAGGACCGTATCTGGCCAGCCATCCGGGTAAACTTATCTGGAGTTTCATATCTGGACTGAGGGTCAGTTAAACCTGTCTGAAGGACCATATTTATTCTGCGGTACGTGTAAATCTGTCCAGAGGATCGTTTCTGATCTGCGGGCCTGATAAATATATTTGGAGGGCCATTTCTGGTTTGTGGGTCGGATAAAAATATGTGGAGGGCCGTATCTTGACTGCGGACATGATAAATATATTTGGAGGCCAGTGTATGAATTCCTGGCATGAGATCAATCTATTCGCTAAATATTGCGATAGATTGATATCTGATTTGTCTTACGCCTACGTTTTAGCGTTGACGGACTAGTTAAACATCATTCCGACGTGAACAACAAATATCTCCTAAATAGTTGGAAAACTACACCAGAGCAGAGACTGAAAGGCAAGTGCAGGCTTTAAAATAAACACTCAAATATACATCGATAAAACTGGAATAATTGCTGAAATATTGTTTATAGCTATATATAGTATGTGATTGTCTACATCGCAGATATTCCGTTGAGAGAAAATGCATGATGTAGTAAAAATTCAAAATATACTATGACCTAAAAGTGTATATATTGTAGAATAATGTGTAAAATGACTTATTTCATGCGGAAACAAAGCAGACCTTTCAGCTATCTTGGAATAAAATGGCCACATGTTAACCATGTTTCACATTGGATCTAAGTGCTCCTTTAACTCTATTCTATACAATTAATTTTAAATTACAGTATTAAGTATAAAAACATTCCAAAGTTCATTAAAATATATAAAACATATTTATTGTGAAGCCCTGATCACCATATCATTCATCAATTTCACTAATGCTTCACCTATTCTCAATAAAAAGTTTATTGTGTGTGAAAAATAAACATTCATTACTTATTCCAATTTGGCAAATAGGTAAAACTTAACTACAATGAAAGATAGGCATAGAGTTTATAACTCTCTTGAAAAGTAGCGGCCTTATTAAAGAGTAAGGCTCACATAGAAATCTGAACCCCAACGATATTTTTTAACATTATTCAAATTATTATTAACTTCATACAAAAAATTGTAAATTATGATAATAAAAGTTAAATCTATTTGAGGTTTACTAAAATGTAAAGAGTAATTTACTGTGAAGTCCCTTATCCATGTAGAGCCATATAACTTACTATTTTCAACAGTTACATTGAACTGACAGTAAAGGGAGATAGCTATAAGGTTTATAATTATCGTGGAATAAAGAAAGAGAAAATTTCAGATAAGACTGATCCCAAGTAATTCCTTTACATTTTCTGCACAGGTATTGCAAATCATTAATACAAATTAAATTTCTCTGGGGTTTACTAAAAATGTAAGGCGTGTTTTGCTGGTGATATATGCACCAAGATATAACAATATCACTCATTGATTTCAAATATTTTATAAAACTCTGGATCAAAGCACTTCTATTATTGTACACAGAAATTGTAAATCATGCTGATAATAATTAAATCATTCAGCATTTACAAAAAATTTAAAGCATATTTTATTGTGAAGCCTGTACCCATACATAAACCTATCACTCATTAATTTCAAGCATTACATGACACTGAACCAAAGTAATTTAACTCTATTCTATATAAATAATTCCAAGCCATGTTAATAAAAGTTAATTTACTCTGAATTTTACTAAAATACGTAAAACATGTTTTACCGTGAAGCCCTGAACCCAGAGCTAATCACGTCACTCATTAATTTCATTAATGCTTCTCGAATTCTCCCATAATATTTTTTGATGTCTGAAAAAATACATTCACTGAAATTATGACCTGAAAAAACAAGCTAAAGTGTACGATAATTAAATGCCATCAATAATTTTTGCTCTAATTACGACAAGGAAGAAGTGTTTCGCATACGCTCTTACAAATTCGCAATAAATTAAACTTACCCTATTTCAGTCTGTTCCATTAATTTCAGAGAAAATTTATTTCTCCTCTATAACGCTAAATAATGATTAGAAGTAATTTTGAAGTATAATTTTTGATACACGAGATAACACTAAACACTGGTATGAAAAGCAAACTATTAGCTCTAGTATAATTTATGTAAAGGATGTCTTCTTAAGGTAATATTTTACTGCCTATACCATTCTTTAGTGTAGTAGGACTTTATGGAAAGTATTGTTTAATATTATAAACAGCTCTATTTCCTTGAAACATAGGAGTATTGATATGAAATCATTTATTTCCGTGCATAGTAACGCTGCCTTAAATTCTATTACATTTTTAATTATCTAATAGTAAAGTTATTTTGTTAATAGTAGTTTAGCAAACAGGACTTAGGAATATTCATTATTTCATCATGTGTTTTCGTAGTCAAGTCAGCATTTGTTGAAAATTAGTTTTTAGTTATAAAACTGATTATTCGATAATCGGAATAATGAAAACCTTCTCAAATTACACTAAGAATATTGTAGAAAATTGATTCTAAAAAATACAATAAGATGTTCTACTTTTGTCACAATCCTTTAGTTTCTATGTTCGAGTTTTATAACAATAAATTATTTAATGTTTTGTTTGGCTTCACTGGGCTGCATGTACCAAATTAGCTCATTTTCATAACAATTGTTTCCTAACTGTAAGGTTATTATCTCTTAATTGACGTAAGAAGTAGAATTGAAAATGTTTTATATAGATTCAAAGTATTATACAAATGTCATTTTTATTTGTTGAGCTGAATTTTTTTTCTAATACAATTTTGCTAACAGAAGTTAAAAACTGCCTTTTGGATTTCGTAAACAAAAAGTTTGAATTAATGTTGTGAAGCTCAACGCCAGGAAGTATCCATCAAAATATTCCAACGTGTTCGTTTTAATTTGAGAAAAAAATGTCTAACGTTCTTAATTGTAACACTTTTTTTGCAGGTATTTTATAAGAAACATCTCAAAAAAGCATCAGACAACATCCGAGCTTCTGATTTTGAATGCAGTTAGGAATGATACAGGAAAATATACTTGCCACGCAGTAAGCGACATTGGTATGGATGAGTGTGACATTCAGTTTCTTGTCCAAGGTTAGTCAAGTTCATTTCACTATAACTTCATTTTGATTTATGCATCAAATATAGTCATCAATATGTAGGTTACACGTCATATAAAATAAATATTATAAATTCATCAACATTTAATTACGTGCGTGGGTCTATATATATCCGCAATGCAGCTATAAACTTTATTTCAATGGTTAGTTAGGATGGGTGTTTATAGTGTAATTGCTATGCTTGGCCAAACTGCGCGAAACACTAAACAGACAACGCCAAGTAATGAACATCTTCGATCTAATGAAATAGTGGAGCATGTGGGCGAAATTGCTGTCAGAAGTGTTGGTCACGTGGTATTGGGTTACGAGCTTGGGAACTCACTACTGAACTGCAAACTTGTGTTGTGTTTTTAATCACGCCTGATGATTTCAGTAACCAATTAATAAAATTTTGCATTATAATTCGTGCTTTCTCCCAATACCACGTGACAAATCTTCAAACCGAGCGATCAGGAGAAATAACATGAAGCTACATTCCATCAATTTAAGTAGAAGGTTGATGATGGACATTCTCACAAGGAAAGTTCTATTGACACACAAAAAAAGTGTTTTCAAATGAGCATTGAGCCACTCGTGTGCAATTGCTCTGTTCTCAGTCCGTGGTGAATGATAAATTTTCTACTTCATCAACAATAGTCACTCACCTGTGTCGAATCATTGACCTTCAAATGCAAAAGATGCTGCATACACGGTCAGCTTCATGTTATCTTACCCGATCACTTGATTTGAAAATATCTTGTGAATGTCACGTGGTATTGTTTGATTGCTTCGGTTCTATGGCACAAAGACCATGTTTGATCATGATTAGTTGCACCAAATGACGTCAAGTAAATGGAATTACACACAAGGAAAGTTTTTACTGATACTGAAAAGGGATAGAAATACACTCAGGGAGGTATCTACTTTGTACCGTCTAGAACTTGAAGGTTCCTAGCGTGTTGGGTAAGTTCAGTGGGTCACTAAGTGGTATTACAAAAAAGCATGAATCCTAATGTAGGACTAATTGACAAGTTTGATGAAAAATACATTGGATAGCCCATCAGCCCAAATCAATTCCAAAGGCCGCATGGCCTGAAATCTTACGACAGCGATTTCGCTTGCATGCTCCGTCTACTGCATTAGAATGGCGATACATCTAACTTTGTTACATAAAATATAAATCGCCGCCGTCGTCTTCAGTTGTGGTAGCAGACGGTCCTGTGACTTCTTTATGAGTAACACTTATGGCAACTATATTTGAACTTTTCAATCCATTCGTACATACTCCGTTACGGCAAAACGCTGCACTCAAACTGAATAGATTGGTGAAGGCCGTACCGATAACTATATTTTAATCAAAAGCTGATCACTGAATGCTGCTCTTCGATCCAAACGGAAAGTGGAGAGTCCATGGTTAAATTAGGTACTAGGTTGGAATATAAATAAAACGCTTCCACAATTGGCATCTTTAGCGGGGATTCTGGAATGAAATTTATCAATCGGTGTGTAAAGCTATAGCAGTGATAACGAATTGATGCAGGCAAACCAACCACTCCATCGGCATTCATGCTTTTCAGATGACTGTCCTTCTAACGAACTTTCATACTTATTCAAAAATCGACTGACACAAGATCGACTTCATTCTCGTAGAAGCCGCACTATACATTACCTTGTTGCCCATAAATTGAAGTGTTAGGTTAGTTTCATAGTCCCTTTCGCAAAGTTAAACCACGTGACTTGACGACCCTCTTGTGGAAGCCGGACAATAACAGAAGGTCGATGAGTCGAACTTACTAGTTATCTGTGTTATATATGTCCTAGTACTAGATTAAATGAATGAACCCTCATCAAATACAAACATCTATTACAAGTATTCAAGTTCTTCATTTCAACGATATCAACATTAGTACTAAATAAAATAAATGCAATTAATTTTTTCTCCTTTTCTTTTTTCATGAAACTTTCAATTTATTTTTGAAATGCCACCGAAGATATTTTGAAGACACTATTTGTTAAAGCAATGTATACTATAAATAATTGTTGTCATCAGTTGTGGTAACACAGACAACCGTCGGTGCACAGTACATGGGCGAACATTTTTGAATTGTTCAATTCAATCGTAGTTACAACTTTGTCTAGATATATTCTCGAAATCGATAGTGCTTCCAACAGACACATGGGTAACTTTTGTCTCACCCCCACACTATTCAAAGTAAAAAGCGCACTGAGCACTCGCGTCATACTCTCACGACTCCAGCTTCTCTGCACCCGATTGGCCCCAGTATTAGATCAGATGACCGGCCCTTCGTGAAATACAAACATCTATTCCAAGTATTCGGAGCTAAAATTCATCATTTCAACGTCATCAGCTATAATAAACAAAATTTAAAGTAATTAACTTTCCTTTTTCCGTTTTCATGAAACCGAATTTATTTTTAAATCCCACAAAACCTATATTGAAGAAAATATTTTGTCCAAGTAATGCGTTTCTGAATCAACCTCAACTTAAATAATGTAACAAACTTTAATATATAATATAAACTTTTGATAAACTCATATATGAAAATTCCATTGCATTATATACAAATTCGCAATACCTAAAGATCGTTATTAATTTGTGCTTTCACGGAGTAGCAGAATACATTTCACAGTAAGGTACATTATGTACCCTTCAATATTAAAATTCTACCACATCCATCCTGACCAGACTAAACCACAAACTGAGAATATAGAAATATATAGAGAAATAGTACATATGAAATGAAGAGTTAGCTTTTGAGTATATTAAATTAAATAACAGTGGTAACTGAGACACAGGCAAACTCGTCTCAACACAATTCCATCAGTTGCCTATTCCTGTTCGAGAACATGACAAAGAATTTCATTTGTGTTGTTTAACTAGTGTGTCTTGTGGCGAGGAAGACCTTTACTAAGACCACGTTTTGAAGACTATTTTATTCAAGTAATATGCAAAACCTTATTTCTGAGTCGAAATCAAGTTAAATAATAAAAGATTTAACGTATGATATAAATTAATATACCTTTTGATGAACCCAGACTTGTAAATTCCATTGCATTGAATTCCTCCTCGCAATAACTAGAGATCGTTATTGATACGTGGTTTCGCGGTACAGCTGTTTGAATTTCCCAACATGGTACATTATGTATTTACCCTTCAATATTAAAATTCACCTCCCACGTTTCATCTACCCCGAACCATACCACAAATTCTAGTTCCCTTGAAATGGAGAGTTAACTTTTGTATATTAGTCTAAATAACAGAGTTAGAGACAGTCAAACCAGTCCCAACACAATTTCATCAGCCATCTATCCCGTTCGGGAACATATCAAAGATTCGCATTTGTGTTATTTGACTATTGTGTCATGTGTCGGGGAAGAGCTTTAAATTTACTAATCATATTAATGAGTCACCTATACAAGTGGAATTTACATAATTGTGTCTTCCGATCCTTTTATTGACATAGCCACTGGGAATATTTTAATTAATTGAAAAGCTGTTTATAATTGAAAATCCTGGATACCGGAAATACATTTCAATGAAGACGAGAGAAGGAGGTAAACAATGATTCGGAATAATAACGTGGCACGTGTTATAAGTATCTTCCGATGAGTAAAGAAATCAGTATTTCAATCCAAAAATGAATGTGAATAGAATAACGTTCATGATATTCTGACCCATGTGACATTGACGTAAGAAATATTTGTGAGCTTTCCTTGCTCCTGTAAAATAAGTAACATGTAACATAGACTGCTATTCTGACGAAATTTTCAATTAAAGTGTTAATCACTTAGGGATGTATGTCCGCAGGCACTATCTAGATTTTTCTAGAGAGTACACTAAAGTACAGAAATAAAAGACAACAAGTATGTGAGAAACATGTCTGTCAACCCTAATTTTTCAGTTTGGTGAAAGTTGTGCACTCAGTTTCGTTTGATATACGTGTAGACTGATGTACAATTAGCCATCAGCTGCCCTGTGTGCTACGTAAATGTCATTCCCTTAACATCTGTAAAATGTTGAATGTAACCGCTATGGAGTAAGCGTCAAAAATGATGATGGTCTAAGCTGGTCAAGTGTCACGCTGTCAAATAGCAAATTCAGGTGGTGCTTGTGGATTACCTGCTCATTAATTGTAAAAATAGAATCTTCATTTTCTTCTTTCAGTCACTTCTCGAGAAGGTGCTATATAATCGGGCACGATAGGTATACATTAAATATGTGTATATATAATGTCAGATATGCACTAAACATGTGTATCACTTAACTCTCCAAGTGGTTACGACGAGATATTTCGTCCTTCAAGGTCTGACCAATTTTGCTAAAGACTAAATATCTCGTCATTATGATATTGCCGATTTGTTTATGACGACGAAATCAAGATCTAGCCAGTTTTTTTTCTATGTGGAGATATCCCATTAATCAAGATCTCTTAAGTTTTGTTAATGACGAGCTACCTCGTCAAGACAAGCATCAGGAGGGGTAACAAGTCAAATTGCGTCAGATATACACTAAATACGTATATCTATCGCTTCAGAAATGTGACTGGTATTCATTGACTATGTATATTAGTCAAGTATTGCATACGTATCTCTATTACATATTATATATATATAATAATTTTATTATATATATATATATAATAAAAAACAATCAAATTACAAAATATACAAAACATTAAAACGTAAAATAATAGAAATGCAGACCGGCAAAATGCCAATAGATCAAAAAGCAGACAAGTAAAAAGCCAAAAAGCCAAAACAGTTGGGGGTAAAAAATAGTCAAGCAGAATCCAGAAAGCAGAAGGCAGAAGGCAGAACTTTCCATGTATGCGCGCTAAAGCTGCAGACACAACATGGAAAGTAAAATAATTCAAAATTACAAACCAGAACAAAGAGAAATCCAAAAATTTTTGGATTTCTTATATATATATATAACATTAACAAAGACCAATTAATTTGCTTTTGTCTTAATGAACATAGATTTTCGTATTCGTTAATGAAGACGTGAAATTCTATACCCTTAAATTAAAATTTATACTTAATAAACAATGATTAATATGAGAAATTCGAACTGATTAAAACAATAGAAGAAAGCCAAAAAGTACTCTTATTTAAGAGCATTATTCTATTTAATATTCGACTTCAATGAACGTGCATAGAAATTTGAGATTCATTCATTCACTCAAGATTTTTTTTAATTCCGATTGCAAGATGCTTGATATTCAATACCATTCCATAACTTTTAAATTTAAAGAGTATTTTCTCCTGAATTTGCATTCCATCTGAATCTTATAATTAAAACGTCTTTATTTTCTTATTAAAAGTGTCTCAAACGGAGCAGCTTACTTTTTGCATGAAAGTTAGTTTTAGTTTTAACGAAATTATTCAACATATTTGTTCATTTTCCATCAATATTTATATTTCATTTCATCTTCGAGGATTTCAGTTGAGTTTTTGGTTATATATGTTTGCGTGTTCCATTATTTTAGTAATTGGAAAAATATACGTTGGACATTCTAAAGGTCTTACGACGGCACATAAACAATGATTCAATTTCCTTTGTTTTTAATCTATATAATTGTGATTACATCTTGTTTACCTCTTTAGAACATTTTTCTTCAACGAAATAATCCAATAAAAATGTCTTCCACCTACATGAAGTGAGATTAGCATTGTATTAGTAACAGTTTTGATCGAAATTACATAGGTTTTTAAAATGTAAGAGGCTTTAAACTTTATAATGGATTTTGATAAACCTTCCTACTATCTCTTCTCTCTACGATTATAAACTGAATTATTTCAAACAACGTTATATGGAACAGGAAGATATACTAGCTACTGTATGCAGATGTAAAGCAGTCTTAATAAAATGGTTGTTAAATTAGAAAAAAATATTTTTCAATAGTATGAGGGTTCAAAAGAATATATGATTGGTTGATGATACATGGATAGTAGATGGTCAATAGAATATCTGTTTAGTCAATTGTACAACTGGTTAATGTAAAATGTTCTTGATTTTATAAAGGATTTCCATAAGTAATCCTACTACGACTAACTGAAATGTTTCAAACAACTTATGTGGAATAGGAAAGTAGATTTGCTACTGAGTATGATTGTGTAAAATATTCTTAATAGAATAATTGTTGAATTAGAAAATATATTAGTAGATGGTACAATGGTCGATAGTACAGCTATGACTATGATGAATACCAAAAGTAGTGATAGTTATGGTACAAAATCGCAAATTCCCTAAAGTTTTTTTGTATGTGAATGCCATTTATAATTAAATCAACATATCCATAGATCAAACTTATGCTTTGTGTCATTATTTATATGAAAGTACGTTAATTGCGTATACTTTATTTTTTGTTTCATAAACCGAAAAGATCCATGATTTATTAAACAATTTATTTTTTCTTTCCATAGGTCTTCCAGATGCGCCTTCAAATATCAGTGTCCTTAACACCACAAGTAGATCCGTTAGTTTATTTTGGGAGGTTTCACACAACGGCAACAGTCACATCACTGGAAGCATAGTTCAATACCAATCCGTGTCAGGTAAGTACTAGTAAACACTAGGGAAAGTTGGATTACACCTTCGACTAACCTTTGCTAGAATTGCAAGCATTTGGATTATTCACAATTTGTTAGTTCTTGATAATAACAATGTTTCTTACAAACATTTATTATTAACCTAATGTTATAAACCAACGTTTTGGAAATCATAATTACTTTATTATGGCAAAATCCCTAAGTTAGAATAATAAGAAGTAAGACAGCTTGTAGAATAATGAGCTTAAGTGATTATCATCTAAACCTCTAATACGTAATAGTAATAATGATAATATAGGCTAATATTTGCAATATTATTTCATGCGTAATAAGTAAACAAATATTAGATCATTTGGTATAATAGAACCATAATTATATAACGGGATTATAAAGTAAACAAGTTAAATATTGTAACTTTCTCTATAATATCAAATCAGTATTTTTATTTCCACACCATAGATTTACCACTTCAAAGAGAGAAAGTTATATCAATGATCACATTTGCTTGTATATCCAGCACAAAGTATACTGGAACAATCAGTACAACATCAGCTACTATTATATTTACTGGGGTATAGCTGCGCCATTTCAAAGGGAGAGAATTGACTGCTATTATACTCCATCACCTTTAAATAGGCACTTCACCTTCCCAACTCTAACCATGGTAGTGTCTGTCGTGACTGAATTATCAAACAAATTTTTCCCACTTCAGGTAAGACTATTGATTTGTTTATTGAGGTGGAATCCAAACACGAAACGGGAACTCAGCATTTGGATGACCAGGTGCTACCATAGAGAGGAAAGCAAAGAACGATCGTGTCTATTTGAAAATAATGGAGTATAATGTAGTACAGCTTTGTTGGATACGCTTATGACCTTGGAATACATTCCTGGAAAGGTAGTAAGTAGATCAGGAGATTATTTTTGTCACTACGATCATTTTTAAAATCACCAGGGGAGAGGGTTGACCTCCGCCAAATCATGTGTGGCGATCGCCATAGGCGATTATTTGTTTCGTCAACTCGAGATCTCTGATACCTCTTATGATACCGAACGACAAACTCAGCCAGAATCCGCTCTAAAAACGCCAATTGAGGGAACTCGTTCTTTACGTTCAACCTATTCCCTACTTTGACGAATAAAATAGTTTAAAACCACGTTACTTAAATGCCAGCTCGTCCTAGTCGTGCTATGTACCTGTGAAGGATTGTATTATGCGAAGTTTTGTAGTAATGTGTTATTTTGATTGCAGATAGCCACTGGAATGGACAGACTTCCCAGCTGATTGTATCAGGAGCTGAAAATAGTGCGACTCTAAGAGCTCTGACACCAGTCACCCTTTATTTTGTCAGGGTTATAGCTGAGAATGCATTGGGTCAAAGTCGCCCCAGTGTTGTTATGAATATCACAACTGAGGAAGAAGGTATGACCATATCTTATTGTCTTAAACCTCCTGGTGGTTGTCTCAACGAGGTATCTCATCAAAAGCAAAATTGACCAGATCTGTATCAACGATCGTCCATCAAGATCAGATTACCAGAAAAACTGACCAAACCTTGATCTAATCATCTTTAAAAAAATTAAGCAATATCTTGATGAAGAGGTATCTCATCATTTAGTAAAATTGGTCAGATCATAATGAACGAGATATCTCGTCCAAACCACTCGGAGGACTAAACGCGATTCTAATGTATCGAGTGCCTACAAAATGCACATTTTTCACAAATCTAAGTTAGGACTTACGCTTTTACCCCGTTCTACAGGATAACATGAAACCTACAACTCTCTAATATCCATTTGATTACAGGCTGTGCATGGTGTTACTTCAATCTCATGAACGTCGGGAGATTTCCGAGTGTCCATTTCCATTGCACCTTTACCCCCACATAATGGCTAAATAACCATACGGAAAGATTCAATTTCTCCACGCGAATCTTTCGAAAGGGTTTTGCCCCTATGTTCACCCCGCTCCCATTTCAAATCAAATCATCCCCTGAAACAAAAAGTAACAGACTTTATATATGTTCCCCGCACTATTAAATTATGTTTTGACAGACTCCCTGGCATCACGTTCACCAGATATGTCACCTTTTGAACATCTGTGTGTTGGTCCCTCAGAAACTAGCCCATCAAAGTTTTCCAGCAGCCAGTGACACTGAACTGTGAACTCACATACAAGCAACCTGACGAGCAATTCCTTAGGAACATAACCAAAATATCTTTGCATGAACTTTATATGTGTTCCCCGCACTATTAAATTATGTTTTGACAGACTCCCTGGCATCACGTTCACCAGATATGTCACCTTTTGAACATCTGTGTGTTGGTCCCTCAGAAACTAGCCCATCAAAGTTTTCCAGCAGCCAGTGACACTGAACTGTGAACTCACATACAAGCAACCTGACGAGCAATTCCTTAGGAACATAACCAAAATATCTTTGCATGAACTTTATATGTGTTCCCCGCACTATTAAATTATGTTTTGACAGACTCCCTGGCATCACGTTCACCAGATATGTCACCTTTTGAACATCTGTGTGTTGGTCCCTCAGAAACTAGCCCATCAAAGTTTTCCAGCAGCCAGTGACACTGAACTGTGAACTCACATACAAGCAACCTGACGAGCAATTCCTTAGGAACATAACCAAAATATCTTTGCATAAACTTTATATGTGTTCCCCGCACTATTAAATTATGTTTTGACAGACTCCCTGGCATCACGTTCACCAGATATGTCACCTTTTGAACATCTGTGTGTTGGTCCCTCAGAAACTAGCCCATCAAAGTTTTCCAGCAGCCAGTGACACTGAACTGTGAACTCACATACAAGCAACCTGACGAGCAATTCCTTAGGAACATAACCAAAATATCTTTGCATGAACTTTATATGTGTTCCCCGCACTATTAAATTATGTTTTGACAGACTCCCTGGCATCACGTTCACCAGATATGTCACCTTTTGAACATCTGTGTGTTGGTCCCTCAGAAACTAGCCCATCAAAGTTTTCCAGCAGCCAGTGACACTGAACTGTGAACTCACATACAAGCAACCTGACGAGCAATTCCTTAGGAACATAACCAAAATATCTTTGCATGAACTTTATATATGTTCCCCGCACTATTAAATTATGTTTTGACAGACTCCCTGGCATCACATTCACCAGATATGTCACCTTTTGAACATCTGTGTGTTGGTCCCTCAGAAACTAGCCCATCAAAGTTTTCCAGCAGCCAGTGACACTGAACTGTGAACTCACATACAAGCAACCTGACGAGCAATTCCTTAGGAACATAACCAAAATATCTTTGCATGAACTTTATATATGTTCCCCGCACTATTAAATTATGTTTTGACAGACTCCCTGGCATCACATTCACCAGATATGTCACCTTTTGAACATCTGTGTGTTGGTCCCTCAGAAACTAGCCCATCAAAGTTTTCCAGCAGCCAGTGACACTGAACTGTGAACTCACATACAAAGCAACCTGACGAGCAATTCCTTAGGAACATAACCAAAATATCTTTGCATGAACTTTATATATGTTCCCCGCACTATTAAATTATGTTTTGACAGACTCCCTGGCATCACATTCACCAGATATGTCACCTTTTGAACATCTGTGTGTTGGTCCCTCAGAAACTAGCCCATCAAAGTTTTCCAGCAGCCAGTGACACTGAACAGTGAACTCACATACAAGCAACCTGACGAGCGATTGCTTAGGAACATAACCAAAATATATTTGCATGAACTTTATATATGTTCCCCGCACTATTAAATTATGTTTTGACAGACTCCCTGGCATCACATTCACCAGATATCTCACCTTTTGAACATCTGTGTGTTGGTTCCTCAGAAACTAGCCCATCAAAGTTTTCCAGCAGCCAGTGACACTGAACTGTGAACTCACATACAAGCAACCGGACGAGCAATTCCTTAGGAACATAACCAAAATATCTTTGATTCAGTGCCACGACGTACAGCTGTTCTTATTGCAGTTCGTGAAAGCTACACCGCGTTCTTATTTTCTAAGGTCAAAACTAGGATGCTTTTATTGAGGAATAAAGATCGTATCCCAAGTTCCTTGGCCAGAGCTATAAGAATCGCTTACTTTCGACTTCTTACTGGACATGACTACCTACAAACACACTGGACATGACTACCTATAAAACATTCTTTATTATTTTTTGTGTATACAGTAATCCCCCGACTTGCGCTACCCCGATATTGGAGTAGCAAGATCTGACCCGTTTGCGAACTGGACGAAATGACTGGATACTACCTCAAGGACTGCCCTAAAATTTCTTACAATAGTATTGAGCTTGTAGATAGTGTTTTTAATCCATATTTTTTAACTTTAGAACTATATTGGGCTGCTCGTCGATTGATGGCCTATAGGCTGGAGAAGGGCGTAGGACTATAAAAAATTTCTTAGTCTATAACTGTTGCATTAATCTGAAAAGTTAATCGTTTATGTGCAATAATGCAGGGTGTTTTTAGGTGCGTGCACCAATTTAGTCTTGTTATAACTTTTAAATAAAACATTCTTTATTATTTTTTGTGTATGCAGTAATACCCCTACTTATGCGAACTCGGAGTTACGAAGTTCTTGATTTTTTTCGTTTGGCAATACTGCCGCCCGCTATCTTCAGTGTTTCTCATGTTGTGATACACATTGCACGCTTTTCGCGAGAACTCTACGTGCACGATTACGATTTTACGATCGACGAAAGTTAAGATTGTTTTGTTATACATTTTCTAAACCCTTAAAAAACTATGTCGTCCAAACGAAGTAAATCTGATTCTCCTGCACCTAGTAAGAAAAGGAAAACGATATCTTTGTAATGTAAATTTAACATTATCAAGTATTTTGATAGCAGAACGAAAATTTGTGAATTGGGAATATTGAGCTACCGGAATCCACAGTAAGAACAATCATAAAAGATAAAGAAAGAATTCTCGATACGGTGAAAAGTGCTCAATCCTTGATCTCAAGCATCATAATTCGTAAACGTCATGGTATTATTGCTGAGATGGAAACAATGCTGAAATTATGGTGTGGTAATCAAGTATAAAAGTGAAGAATTGTCAGTCGATCAGAACACTGTGTGCTATCAAGCAAAGCTGATTTTTGAGAGGTTGAAAGAAGCTGGGGAGGCGGGCGAAAATGAAAACTTTGTAGATAGAAACGGTTGGTTGAACCGATTTAAAACTCGCCGTAATTGGTACAGCATCGCGGAGAGTGGAGATGCGGCAAGTGCCGACAAAGAGGCTTCTTCTTCGTTTCCTGAGACACTCAAGGCTATGATGTCACTGAAGTATCCAACACTTCAGATCCAGTTCCACCAGGAAAACACATAACAATTGCAAATTTGACAGAAGCTCAGCTCAATTAAAAAGGGCTTAAAATTTTTGTAATATAATTTTTATATAATTAATTATAATATAATTATCGTAAATCTAAACAAACTACCAGAGAAGAAAACATATAACTCTCTTAAGAACTTATATTTCATTTATCTCCGGTTGGATACTTGGTGTCACTTTGTATTGGATAAAGCAAGCATATGTATTTCGTCCAAAGTAAATTGAGAAGCTATGGAAAAGTTAAAATGGAGTTTAAAAATTATTATCCGATCACTTTTTTTCTGTGTTTGCATTTTCTAATATTTGCATTTTTATATGGTAGAGAAAAGTAATTTTTCATATCACTTTCAATCAGCGTTTAACCAATTCAATTAGGGCAATGCCAGGTAATTCTGCTAGTTTATAATATAAACGGTATGTTAAAATTGCATTCGAGTAACATTCCAAGTAACACGACAAAATAAAAAAGTGGTTACTATACCAACAGAGCAAACTATTCTTAGCTTTACAGAAAAACAATTCTTATATATTTTCCCAAAACATTGTAAAGTTTGTGTTCATTAATTGAGATTTTATTTCAACTTCCAAGAAAATCCTCCCAGCAAATCTCTTTGAAGATGAGACGGGCAATCGATATCCAATCGGAATTCGGAATTGAATGATTGCAATGAAAAGATTTGTATATCCTTAATCTGACCATAGTTTTACGTATGTATTAGTCTCAGAATGTTACGATCTTATCCGTAGCAGTATTTAGGATATACCATGGAATTAAAAGTAAATGGCACTAGATCCAAAAAGATAGTTAAATATCAAGGTTCTTGACTCAACATTTTGTCCAATACGGACTTACTCTTTTGAAGTTTTATTGTGAAGAAAGTGTTAAGTGCTTGGCAGTCTTAATTATAGACGGCAGTTAAATTTACTATGCTGTTTATTGACTGAAATTGTTACAAGTGGATTTTTTCCTTTACTGGACAAATTTCCTCGAAGAGATTACGAATTAGTATATGCTCATAGCTGAATCATATTGTGTTATACTTACGTCGTGGCGCGCGCACTGTTAAGTGGCTTAACTTGTGATATACTTACCTCGTAACCTTACTTGTGATATAGGTGCGTTGTAGCTTAACAAGTACGTTAAATGTTCCACTTAAGGTGCACTGTTACGTGGTTTAACCTGTGTTATACGTACGTCGTGGCTTAGCAACTATGTTAACGGTTCCACTTAAGGCGCAGTGTTACTTGACAACTTTGTTATACGCGCGTCGTGGTTTAACTTATGTTGTAGAACGTGGATAAATTTGTGTTAAACTTCGTAGCTTAACATGAGTCATACGTACGTCGTGGCTTAACAAGTATGTTAACTGCTCCATTTAGGGTTCAATGTAACGTGATTTAACTTTGCTATAAGTCATGGCTTGTATTGTACGTCGTGTCTAAGCGTGTGTTAAATGTCGTAGCTTAACTTGTGTTATACGTACGTCGTAGCTAAACAAGTACGTTAACTGCTCCACTTAAGTTGCATTATAATGTGTCTTAACTTGAGTTTTATGTAGGTCATAACTTAACAGGTATGTTAAAGGTTCAACTAAAGGCCCTCTATACGATGCGAAACCACTAAAACAATGTTTGATGTATACGCATTATATTGATGATACTCCTACATAGCTGAAAAATTTCATGCAGACTTTTTCTGATTGATTTTTCTTTTTCAGCTCCATCGGGTACACCAAGAGAAGTTCAAGTCCATTCTACTGGAGCTCAATCAATCAAAGTAACGTGGAAAGTAGGTAGAACTTACGTGCAACTTAGTGTTTACTTTTGTTTATTCAATTCCACATTTATTTTCTTATTTAAATATTCATATGTCAAACTATGAATTATAACAGATGTAATTACTTTTCTATTGATAAGGTTTAGAATTATTTTGAATTTCTTAAGCAATTTCGTATAGGATAATTTTTGCAAGTTTAATTTCCATTTTGAAAAGCTGAGTATTTGTTACATTTTTGTATATTTGGCAGTTTTTATCTTTCAGCTCTATAAAATAAAAGCTTTCCATTTCCCTTACAGTATAATATTTTACTTCATTACTTTTCAACAATCCCTTAATTTCTCTATGTGCATTCGAAACGGTTAACATACTAGAACTGCGGGTAATACCGTTAAACTAAAACGTGCACCTGTGTCGTTTCAACAGTAGTAAATAAGTTGCGCAAAATAGCTATAATATCTAAATGGCATCCTAACTTAATTTTAGTTTCTTGAAGCTTATTTTACAATATTTGCAAACAAGTATGATTATTTATACAACAGAAAAATACAGTAAATCGATTGTCAAACCTCCAAGTGGTTTCAACGATATATCTCGTCCAGCAAGATCTGACTAATTTTGCTAAAGACAAGATATCTCGCCATCAAGATATTTACAATTTTTTTAATGATGGCTAGATCAAGATTTGGTCATTTTTCATCTAGTGACAAGATATCTCGTCCATCAAGATCAGGTCAGTTTTGTTATTGACAAGATACCTCGTCCAGACAACCACCAGGAGGGTTAAACTTTTTATCCTGAAAATCTCAGAAGTCCAAATGCAATGGTGAAAGAGTACTCCCGCCAAAATGGTCCCCAATAATCCTTTAAGGGGACACGGTACCATTTGAACAATTTTTTTTGTTTTCATATGTGTAGCAAAATTTTTTAGTATATTATATTGAAATGCACATAAAATGAATATTTCAGGCGAAAAAATTTAATTTTACAAGAGCAATAATTCAGAAATTTAATTTTTTTGAAAAAAAATCAATATTTTAAAATCCTTACTACTTTTTTAAATATCATCTTTTTAAATTTTTTTTGCACTTTTCTATTCATTGCAGTATTTTACACAATTCTGTGCATGGGTTTGCATGTATTCTGATTATTCATTTTTCTAAAAAATTTTTTCTAAAAGATACTGTGAAAAACTGTAAAAAACAAGATAATTTTAGTATGTCAATTTTAAAAATTAAAAAAAACTTTTCATCCAAATTCTTATCCCATGCACAAAATTGTCAAATATACTATTGTGAACAACTATAAAAAGTTTCAAACCTCTGAATTAAATTTTAAAAAAGCCTTAGCAATTTGAGTACTTCATAGTCATCAAAAACAGAAAGCTGAGAAAAAGCCATTTAAAGTTTTAATTTTTGGTTTCAGTTATTTGCATCCAATAGAAAAAACTTAAATGACTCCTAAAATAATGTTACTAGAGTTATGAAATTTTGCACACATATTCAGAAGGGTTGTATATTTAAAATAAAGCAATAAAATGTGTTTCGATATTTTGGTCATTTTAAGGGTACGTGTCCCCTTAACTCCTTTAGTTAATTATGTCAAATTAAATTATCTTACATTAGAGCATCGATATGGTACATATAACACAATAAAAATGTAATATACTAGCAGACCAGCACATAGCAAACATGCTTAACTTTCTTAATTGCTGATATCTATTCATGACAAAGGGTTTTTACTTACATTTCATATCACATCTCCTAGCATCAATATTCTTATAAATGGATTTCATAACTAACTGAAACAAAATTATCCAAAAGTATAACACCGTTTCGTTTACTTTTACCTGTATTAATTCTTATTTCCAAGAAAATATATAGGGAAAAGTTAACTTCAGTCATTTCAACAAAATTAGGTTCCGAACGTCTACTTCATCTCATTCTCTTGTTCAAAGGCAATTCGGTACTTTTTGACGCTAGGCCTATTTTCACTCACATGCTCTTATCTGCTCTGCTATCGATCATCCAGATTTATCATTTTTTCTATGATCAGACTGCTGAAGAATTTAGTTAGAGTGGCGAACTTTTCCGTGTAGTTTCAACTATATTATTCAGCCCTATAGCTCAAATCAGACATATTTCAGCTACGTTGAAAAATTGGCGAATGTAATATAACGTAACGGTCGATTTTTTTTATTGTTTATACAAACAACGTTTATTTCTGTGCCAAGTACGTTAGTGAAATATATATATAGACATGTCTTATGTTATTGATTTTACGCATCTCTGATTTCAAAGATTTTGTATCTGGCACCAACTCTGATTAAAAAGTGATACCTGCTAAAAGTTTACATTCCATATTTATTCCCATTCCTTTTGATTCTCAAAGAAACTGCTGAATTTCTATTATTTAGAAGCTTCTTTCTGAGAACAAATATCTGTTTCATGAAGAATATTACTTTTTTGATACCAAGATTAAAGACTCTTTGTGGTCAAATAAAGAATCCAGTGATTAAAAATCTAAGACTTGAGGAAGAACGTAATTTTTTCTCGTCCAAAGCCAAACGCGAGACTACTTTTTTTTCAACCAGTAAGCCGATTGATTGTAAGCTCAGAGGCTCAGGCAACTTTGGAAGCCAATATGGTGTACACACATCATCACGTGTAAAAAATGTTGAGGAATAAAATATGTGTAGTTGTTTGGTGGTTATTCGCAATGTGTGCGATCGTTGCCTTTCTTTAAAAACTTCATTTATTACGTACGATGTGCAAACATTTTGGTTTATATGCAATTTGAATGTCGTAACCTTTTTTCCGACGCTGGCCAAATATGGCCCTTGCGCCAAAAACCAACCTTTTCCAACGCATGATCCACGCGAAGAAACCGTTTAATCTATGTACAAGAACTTTTATGTAATCTTAAATATAAATAGTGACAAATCGAAATAATTTAAAAATCACCGCATTCCGTATAAAAGGATTAGTTTGAAAAGATTACATATTTTAACTCTGCAAGTGCTTTCGATTATTTGATGATAAGAGCAACATATGGTCAGTTTTGCTGACGACGCGATGCATCATCGGGACAATCAGTTGTATGGTTAAGGAAATTATAAAAACTCTATTAGATTACAGTACAAAATTATAAACTCGTTTTAGTGAACTAACTGTTCTTTATACTTCTCAAACAGCTCTTGGATATAAATGGATAGAGTTTAAACCGTATATATATATATATATATATATATATATATATATATATATATATATATATATATATATATATATATATATATATATATATATATATATATATATATATATATATATACGAGTATGTGTGTGTGTGTGCTGGGGTAAATAATTTACCCCTGAATAGCACGATATTTCAAAGCAGTGTAGTTTAGTTTTCTTCTACAACATACATAACTAAATAGGTTCGGGTTGGTAAATTCTAAATAGGTTGATAAATCTGTTGGTTGAAAGATTCCTAGGAAAGATTCTATCAATTCTTCTATGGGTATGAAGGTAAAAGCTGGTTAGATGTCATGAAGGAAATATTGAAAGTTCCAGGACGGATATAGGACTGTGAACCCCACAGTTAAAATATAGAGTTAAAATATAGCCCCAAGTAAATCGTAAAAACATTTTGGTATGTATTATCTATTGCAATCAGTCCAATATGAAGGCAGATGCCACCGTGGCTCAATGGGTTTCCTCACTGCTAACGCAGTGAGGAAACATATTGGAGTTGTTGGAATAAAATAGCCGACTGTTAAAATGGGATATCATCTGCCACCGGCTTGACTTTACAGAACACATATTTTGAAAAAAAAAATTTTGATGAGTTGTTACAGCAAGGTTAAAAAAGTTTAAAAATGTGTCTATAAAACAAATTCAAATTGTATGAGTAACATTTATTTATTACAAGAAATAGTTTACAAAAATGACATTATAAAATTATTATAATAATATTTCAAATAGCGCGAAAATTCTTCTTGCTATTGAATTTCGTCTAGACTTTTCGAGACTATTTGGTTTGCTATGAAGCCTTCTCTCGCAGATTTTTGCACAATGTGGCTGAAGCTTCTGTCACAGTCTTGACTGCCCTTTCAACAGCTTGTGTGTGACATGGCAGGCGTAGTAAAGACAGTTCTTCTGTTTTTTGGTCGACAAACAGTTGGATGTCTTCGTCAGGTATAGATTTTAATATTGGTGGATCAGATATATTCTCCTGCCACTTAATGAGATCGGTGTAAGATGATGCATCAAATTTTACAGTATGAAGTTGAAACAGTCGGAGTCTATTTTCCTGAATGCTGCGGGCTTTCAAAATGCGACGGGCTGCCAGTTCACGGATGTGCGGTTCAGAGTCGGTCAGCATTGTGATCAATAAATTTTCAGGGTATGCGAAGTATCTGTTTCTTTGAATTACGGGATCTATTTTGGCTTTCAGTTCTGTGGGCAAATATCTAGTTGCAGCGATGAGTTTGAACAGGTGCCGTGCTCCATCTTTAAAGGAAGGGTGAATTTTGATAGCAAACCAGGTTGGAGCGTAAACCTTGACGACATACGTTGCAAGAATACTAAGTTTTCAGAAGAAGATTCCATCGAAACGTACAAACGTAGAATTCGATTAGCACGAGTTAGCCATCGGGCATGATTCATTTCTATTTCTTCGCCGATTCTCCCTGAAAATGTCTTGGGTCCCGATGTACTGCCATCAATATGTAGAAACAAGTATCGGAAGGGTAATTCGTTCATTTGAGTAGGCAGATAATCCACTGTAACGGTTTATCTAACCTTTTTTCAAACAGACGTATGACACCTCCATATTTACCAATGATCACGTTAGTACCATCATACCCAACTGCCACCAAAGACTCCATAGATATTTCTGATTCCAGGAAGAAATCGGTGATTGCTTGTTCTATGCATTGAGATGTGCCAAAAACTGGTGCAATATAATCCAAGAACTTCGACTCTGGTTCCATTATCAATGAAATATGCTCTTCAATAATGCTCTGTCCATACATTATTCCGTCCTTTCCTGATATAATTAAAGTTTTATCTTTCCGTTCGTCGAAGTATAAAGCAGTATTTGTAAGACTTTGTCTTCCCTTCTTCCGCAGGCAATTTTCATGCTATCTTGTGTTTCCGGCGAAGCTTATTTTTATCAATAATTTCCAAAGTGGAAGTGTGAAGAACTGCTGAAGCAATAGCTGCATCAGCCCTGTCTGATACTCCATATCTATCACACGTTCTTGAAAGTAAAGCGTAGTTTACTGTACTGTTTATAGCGGTAGGCTTATCGACAGGAGCCGCCGACGTTGAGACTGTGTCTGGAATACATCGTCACTCGCCGATTGACTAGATTCAGATGAAGTCGACACATTAAGCTTCTCTGTACTTTTTCTTTGAGGCTGAAACTGTGATTTTTGCCTTAGCATTTTCCTCTGCAAAGTGTTCGTTATTTTATTCGTTGTAACAATCTACGGTTCCGATCACCATTCTTCTAGTGGTTCGTTGGTCGATTAAGAAGCTTTTCTCTCTGACAGGTAATTTTCTGTGTCTGGGACAAATGCACTCATCGATACTCTTACACTTGCTGAATGAAATGTCAAACAATACTTTACTAGTACGGTGAAACTCTTCTAATTTCTTCTTCGGTATTTTAGGGTGAGATTTTAAAAGATTTTTGTATTTCAGATGATACACCTTCAACATCGCTTTCACTCGTAGGTGTGTACTGACTTCACGGACCAGAGGTACCCTAGTGATCTGTCCTTTGCCCATGGGGTCCTTTGTAATCCAATTGTTTTTGTCCATCTGTCCTTTGCCCTGTCTTTAGTAAAAATGGGAGATGCGCTCCTGGGATACCCAAGCGATCTTTTTCTGCTTTCTTCACATTACTCTATATCCTAATCACCCTTTTTTCTTTTCATGACATTTTCTACTTGACGTTGTCTTCAGTTTGGCACAGCTTGGCCAAATATGGCCATTGTGCCATAAAACTCCAAAACAACCAACCAGTGTGTGTGTTTGTCCGTTACTTGACGTTGTCTGCCTTGTATTTGCCACAGCTTGGTCTTTGCACCTTGTATTTGGCACCAAATAAGGTCTTTGCGCCATAAAACTCAACGCAACCAACTTTTGATTTTAAGTTACGCCGGTATTTCTTAACCTACACTGGGTATATTTCTCTTTTCTATGTCAGTAAAACTAACCGCGTGTGTATATGTCCTTTACTTGACATTGTTTGGCTTATGATTGGTGCAGCTTGGCCAAATATGTTCCTTAAGACCATTAGACACATTCCATTAATACACCAAAAATGTTAATTTACCTAACCTCTATGTATATTTTCCTAGATATTATTGCACATAAACAGATAATTAAAATACATAATTTATTGGTTTGAAATTTTTTTGTGTATCAATTGACATTTATTTTACATAATAAAGTCAGGATGTGTTATACTGCATAGTGTTTTTTTAATATTGATTTAAAAATAACTAGAAAATCACATAATTATACCGATTTCCTTCTAAAAAATAATTTCTCTATCTTCAAAACGGTCGCTTAATGCTGATAGAATATGCTTCAAAGTTTTACTTATCAGTTTAAAACAATTTGTCAAAAAAAATGTACCTCAAAGATAAAAAATGTTTGCGAAGCACAGTTTAAAATTTAGAGTTTCACTCAATTGTTTATTGCCAGTTTTATTTTCCTTCATATTTTTGAATAGTTCTTTGCTAATCCGCGATTTTACCAACTGGACTGTCATGTCCCCTTTGAAAAAAAATAGAATTATTTAGTTATTGTTTATACCAAAATGATGTCTTCGATGTTTATTCATGTATATCGGAATAAGATACACTTAATGGTTGTAAACTTAAAGACAATAATAACAGTTTCAAATGTACTGTGTTCCCAAAACTTGAACTCGAGGTTAAATTCCCTAGGAGTTCTAGGTTGCGAACAACAATTTGGTACATATAACCTTACAATACTCATAACCTTACCTTACAATAAATATACAATTAAATTTTTACTTCCAATAGCCTCCCCCTGAAGAAACCCAGCACGGCCACATAAAAGGCTACTACATCGGCTACCGTACCTCGGCAACTTCGGAATCATACACATTCCAACAGGCAGAAGTAAACGCAGGCAAGGAACAGCAGTCAACCTACATTACAGGCCTCCAACCGTTCACCAAGTATGACATTGTTGTAAAGGCGTATAACTCAGCTGGCGCTGGTCCAAAATCGGCCAAAATAATGGGGAAAACCCTTGAAACAGGTACTTTTATTTACTTGGTATTTATTATTTCCTTAAAATTTGCTTGGCCTTTCGTAAAAATAGTTTCCTTATTTTTTCACTTACGTTAAAGCCCATTATTTTTTCACTTACGTTAAAGCCCATTATTTTTTCACTTGATAAGATTCATTTATTATTTGTGGTTTTTTTACTTAGTAAGGAGTTTTATTAATGCATTTATGTTGTGCATCAATCATGGTATGCTCGCTTTTTTCTGCTACTGTGTAGTTAAGGGTTTTATAGTTTTACAGCATGATTTTTTAGAGAAACAGCTGATGGAATTTACGTACTCGTATTCATCTTTTATTTTTATGATTTTTGCATTGGATTTAAGTGCTTGGTTACTTTTGTTGTTTCTTTTTCAAACTTTTAAGTCCAAGCTCTTTAATGATGTTGCATTTTTCAAGCGACTTTTTTCTGTTTCCATCTTCTGTGCATTTTTGCCTTAGTTGTATTGATCTACAGAGAGCTCATGGTATCTAGAAAACGTCCGTCGATTTCGATTAATCAATTCAATTCAATCCGTTAATCGATCAAATTCAATCGATGTAAATTGCTACTACAATCCGCAATTGAAGTGTTATTCACTTTAAAAATAGAATATACCTCAAAAGCCCTACATCATTTTTGTATCATCAAATTCTCATCGTAAAGCAAACGTTGAACATATTTAAGTCAATTATATTATCGTGCATAAAATACCCCAATATAAAAATTATAAAATTAAATTGTTAATAGTTTATTGGAGTTTAAGTTCAGGATATATATGTTATTTTCAAATATATTAGTCATTATACAATAAGATGCGAATGTTTTTTTCGTCTTGCTGAATGAGAGAGAATTGTATGGATATTTTAAGTAATGTTGAAAGTCACACGTGTCTTGATTGTGTGTTTATTTTACTGTTCAGGACATGTAAAAAATTGTATCGAAAGGGTACATTTTAGTTGAAGAATGTTGATACTAAATTTTTTGCTATCATTTCTTAGCACCACCAACTTCTCCTATAGTTGAGATTGAAGGTTCAACATCGTCAACTATTGATATAAGTTGGAAAAAAGATATCAAAGACAAGTCTGCCATACCAGGTAACCGTTTCCTGTCATTCTGTCTGATTTTGTTAGTTTCTGTAAGACTTTAAAGAACGTATTCGACCTACTGTCAATATTACTGCTATAAATCATAAGTTTAAAAAGATCCCGTTTTAGTGTAAGGCACCATTCAAAGAAAAACAATCACGTCTAGCACCATACTAAACGTTACTTGTAGCAGGTTAGTGGAAAAGATTGCGTGCATGTGATATACCGTTGTTTTCATTCTTTAACTCTCTAAGTGGTTATGGCGAGATATCTCACCTATCAAGATCTGACCGATTTTGCTAATGAGGAGATAGCTTCTCAAGATATTTATTGTCAATTTTATTGTGATAACGAGATCAAGACATGGTCAGCGTTTTTTAATGGCGAGATTTCTCGTCTCTAAAGTTCTGGTCACTTTTGACAAGACAGGGTTTTGAGCTAGATACCTCGTCGAAACAACCACCAAGAGGGTTAAATCCTTGAGTTTTTTTTTACATGAAACCTATTTTAGTTACAGTGACGATACCATACTATTTTTTATTCCATATAAACGTTGCTTTCACTTCTATGTGTTATGTGAATTTTATACTTGCGGGAGCTTATGCTTACGTTACTTTTTGTTGCTTATTTCGGAGTTTAACCGAATATTTTTATGCATTTAATGAATTTTAAGTGTCCTCCCAAAATTTAACTTTCGTGTTTAAAAAAGTTAATATCTATCATTTTCTTTGCATTTCGATATAGATTCGAAATTTGGAGTCAAAATTCGTTGTCATCGAAAATTATTAAGATTGTACCCAATTTGATATAAAGCGAATGCAAATTTCATACATTGTATAAATTTATAGTATATGTTATATATATATTCCCTATTAAATAGTACCTTTTAGTCTGTTCGATGAACTTCTCTCGAATAATAGGGAATGGTACGATTTTTCTCGCAGCTTTTCCACTAGTGTGTCAAAGATGTTATTCCTTGTTGAATGGTATCATTGAATTTGCTCTGTGAGCTATAAATGAAAAGGGATTGTTCGATTTTTTACTGCAGCTGTACATCAGTTCTCCGTAAGTTCATGGAACTCCGTTATCACATTTTTCAGTAATGCTCAAAATCATGAGAACTAATCTACCTTTTCAAGCTCTATGAAACATGAATCTCGCTTTCAAAATCTTTTCGAATTATAAAAGGCCTCGCCTTTTTGTCTCACTTTAGTAATGTAATTTCCTTTCTTTTCTTTCAACCTTTAACATTTTCTGCGTATAACCTGCAATCAGTTGAGGGAAACTGCAATCAAGTAAACTCTGTGAATTCGATTTAAGTTTCAATCAAGCTCACTGATTAACCAATTAAATATTTAGTCAGATAAAAGTAGTTAGTTTAAATGAATAAATTAGTTAGTCACTCAAAGACGGCTGATTAAATTTTACTCATAAATAATTTAATTTCAGACGCATTTGTGATGATTGGAAGAATTTTTCTATAAAGAACTTTTAGTTTTAAATGTCGTTTGGCAAATTAACCTTACTGGTAGTTATTATAACGAGATGTCTCGTCATTAGCAAAAGTGACCGAACCTTTATGGACGAATTATCTCATCACTAGAAGAAAACTTACCAGATCTTAATATGGTCATCATAAAAAAATCGGCAATATTTTTCTTTATGACCAGATACCTCGTCATTATCAAAATCGGTCAGATCTTGATGGACGAGATATCTCGTGGAAACCATTTGGAGGGTTAAAATACATGTAGGACCACTGTAGTTGTGGGGTTGGATTGGATTTTGAGTTTTATGGTGCAGGATCCGAAAACAAATAATCTGTGCCAAACGAGTAATGGGCGACCACATTTTGGAATAACCAGTTTTTCATATATTATGGTGCTATCTTTCAATACGCAGTTCCGGTTTCAAGGTAAAATTCCAATAAGTATGCCAAGCCCAACATTTCTAAGTTGCCTTCATTATGGTGAACCTATCTGCGGTTCCTTTGATATTTTCCAATGTGGTGTTCCAGTCACGTGTTTCTATATCTCCTTTCAATAGGGCGTTGTGCCTTTACGCTACCTTACGATATAGTCCCTCAGTCGGGAGTTCCACAGATGCATTTCAATATGATGTTGCAATCCTTTGTTTCCTCCGTTTCGGCGTTGTTTTTCAACGCTGTCATCCAATATGGTGTTTCAATCCCGTATTTTCATACTGTCTTCCAGTATAGTGTTTTTAGGTGGCAGTCCAATATGGTTTTCACGTCTCAAACACTTAGTTCCTGTTAAGTATGGCATTTTAGGAAGGTATATTGCCTTTGATTATGGTGTTGCAATCTTATCTATATAAATAAGAATGGAGTGTTTGTTTGTACATTGAATATTTTCAACCCATTTCAAGTTTTCTATCCATTTTGGACCCTTCTAATGCTAAATCCGTCTCTTACGCGTTTGGTCAGTTTTGTCTGTCCATATGTCTGTATGTGTGTGCCCGTGCTACGTCCAAACGGTTGAATATATTTTAATGAAATTAGCATACTGTGAGTTCTTACATTCATTTAGTGATTGAATATGGTTGCGCAAGTCTGTCTGTCCGTCTTCCGTTCTACATTCGATTTTTTGTCTGTGTGTTTGTACAAGTATCACATGAGATTTGTTCAAAACATTTTAATGCAATGTCTTAAATTTGATAAACTATATTATTTTAATGTAGTGAATGCAATATTTTTTAAATTCAATTGCTTACGTATTTAAGCAAGTTTCATGTTAAAACACATCTGAGTAACTACTTAAAAATCAACCATAATTTGGTAGTTTTGCAGAAGCTGGAATGCATATTGAGCATTGCATTCACTTAAATTGTTTGAACAGTATTGCTAAAAAATCAATTATTTTTTAAAAAACTAGTTTTACAGAATTTAAATTAAAATACTTTTTTTATTTTGAGCATAATTTATTTTCTTTGCAAAATATAAACTAGCAGAATAATCCGGCGTTACTCGGGTTGAATTGGTTAACTAAGTTCCGTTTTTGTTAATAAATTGAAATTCCCATTCATCCCGTGTAACAACTACCACACTCTATTAAAGGTACACAATTGTTAAATACACAATTTCAGAAATATAAATATATGTCATATTTACCATTTTACATTTTGGTAGAATTTAAATTTTTCGTAAGACAGAAGTCTTTAGAGTGCCGATGTTATCCAGAATGCATAGAATAGTTCAGAGTATACATATAAATGCCTTGTATGTCATTTGAAAACAAAAGCGTTTCACAAAATTATCATACAATGATTAAAAATGTTTTTAAAACTAATTAACCCCTTATTTACTTTCATTACATTTATTGAACGAAGAACATCAAATTCAAAATCCAGAAATACATCTTAAAACAGATTTTAAAACAGCTTCGAAAGAAAAGTAATGAATATATCTGTTTTTCACTACAAAATAGATTCTTGGAATATAACGGATACAAATTTTAAAAATCAAACGATTAAAAAAATTCCAAGGTTGCCATATTAGCTACCGGTCCTATTTTAAAACGTTTTGTTTTGTATAGTTTTATTTATTCTCTTTAAAGTCTGTCGAAAATATTAAGATTTTTTGTTTCGTAAAGAAAAAATAAGACTCGAAATAAATAACCTATTAGAATTTAGTTTCCATAAAAATAGTTTTGGAAAATAATTGATATTTCAGCAGAACTGGTAAAACAATCAGAGTAATTGCAATGCTCAATATACTTCCCAGTTACTACAAAAACATCAAATTATGATTGATTTAAGTATGCATAGTTACTCAGATGTTTTGACTTCAAACTTGTCTAAACATATAAGCAAAGAAATTTCAAATAATTCATTCAGTAAACTTAACTATGGTGCATCAAATAAAAAATATTAAATTCAAATACGTTGAGAAAATCTTATGTAATACTTGTACAGACAAACAGACACAAAATCGAACATAGAACGAGAAGACGTACAGACAGACTTCGCAACCAAGTTCAGTCACTAAATGAATGTAAGTACTCACAGTATGCAAAGCTTCATAAAAATATATTCAACCGTTTGGACGTAGCATGGGCACACACATACAGACACCAAACGAGCAAGAGAGATTTTGAGTCAGAAGGGTCCAAAACGGATAAAAACCTTGATTGGGTCGAAAATATTCAATGTACAAACACTCCATTCTTATTTATACAGATTTTCGAACATTTGGGCAGACGATATTTTGTAACAAAACGGAAACTCGTGTTCGTTTGCCAAGCGCAGTGATATTTTTTTTTCGCTCCGAATTAATCTCGTATTTTTAAATTCTGTCTAATTTTTAGTTATAAGTTGTGGTAACTGTATGAGATCATGAGATAAAAAAGAATCATTAATTTATATCTTTAGAACTTTTTCCCACCAACTTTTATTTTGTTTTAATTCTCGGTTTTCTGTTGTTTCCTATTTTAAATATTTATTATTTTAATAAATTATAATTCCTTTTCATGACACGCAACACCACCGCAAAGCATTCTGTTTAAAGCGGCATGTAAGATAGAATAAAGCAAATTTAAAGTGGATTTTTGCCATTATTGAAAGAACGTTAATGTTAAAAATATCCGAACTAAGACTTTTGAAATATTATAAATTCTTTGTCATAGCGACAGATTGCCAATGTGTCTCATTTTACGAATTGAGGATATACTTAAGCAACATATATTGGAAAAGTTTGTTTTAAACAATGATTTCTTTAGAAGAAAAGCTGTCAAATTAATTTACCATTTAAAAAATTGGTAATAGGTTAGCTTTGCTTTATCACTACTGAAAATATTAAATTTTAAAACAAGTTCTTTTATTATTGCACGTGCCACGAAACTGAATTATCCAAAAAAACGTATTCGCTCTTAAAACAAATATAGTGACAAATATCTTATCAAATTAGCCATTTTTCCCTTAATGATAGCGAAATTTGAAAAGCGTGCCATAAATAAAAAAATATTGGCAGGTAAATTATGTGAGAGAGTATCCACAGTAGATTCGTCATTTAAACGAATTGAGTTGAGCAATTTTACAGGAATAGAACTTAAGAAAGGGAATTCCTAATCCTCCTTCAAAATCGTCTTTTGTAGCAGTTACCTTAGTGTCTCACCTTTTGCCAATCTGTACCACGAGTAGGGGTGCGATATATACGAAATATATTATATGGATGGATTTGAATGTATAGAATTGGTTTCCAAAGTAGATTGTAGAAATTATAGAAAAGTATACTATTGTTAACCAATCCAACCCGAGTTAGGTCGGGCAATTTTGCTAGTCTATATAAATAAGAATGGAGTGTTTGTACTATGAAGAATTCCGACCCATTTCAAATTTTTTATCCGTTTTGAAATCTTCTGTTGCAAAATCCGTCTCTTGCGCGTTTGGTGTCTGTCTGTCCTTCTGTCTGTATGTATGTGTGTGCCCATACTACGTCCAAACGGTTCAATATATTTTCAAGAAACTTTGCATACTGTAAGTTCTTACATTCATTTAGTGACTGAACTTGGTTGCGTAAGTCTCTATGTCCATCTTCCCCTTCTATGTTCGATTTTGTGTATGTGTGTTTGTACAAGCATCGCGTAAGATTTGCTCAACGTATTTTACAAAAATGTCTTATATTTGATACACCACATTTTAATTTAGTGAATGCATTGTTTAAAATTTCTTTGCTTGTATATTTAGGCAAGTTCCACTTTAAAACATCTGAGTATCTATACTTAAACCAACCATAATTTGGTTGCTTTGGAGTAGCTTGGAGGTATATTGAGCATTGCAATTACGTTTATTGTTTTACCAGTGCTGCTGAAACATCAATTATTTTCCAAAATCATTTTTTCGGAATTTAAATTATAATAGTTTATTTCGAGCCTTATTTTTTTCTGTACGAAATATAAAAAATTCTGAATATTTTTTGAGACGATAAAGAGAATAAAACTATACAGAACAAAGCGTTCTGAAATTGGACTGGTAACTAATATGGCAACCTTAGTATTTTTTCAATCATTTAATTTTTCAAATGGATGTCCGTTATATTCCAATAATCTATTTTGTTAAAAAACAGATTACTTTCCATTCGAAGCTTTTTCAAATCTGTTTTAAGAGGTATTTCTGGATTTTGAATTTTGTTTTTCGTTCAATAAATATAATGAAGGTAAATAATGGTTTAATTAGTTAAAAAAATTTTTAATCATTGTATGATAATTTTCAGAAACGCTTTTGTTTTTAAATAACATACAAGGCATTTCTATACATAATCTGAACTATTTGATACATTCTGGATAACATTGACATTCTAGAGACTTTTCTTTCTTACTAAAAATTTAAATTCTACATAAATGTAAAATGTTAAATATGACATTTATTTACATTTCTAAAATTGTGTATTTAACAATTGTGTACCTTTATTAGAGTGTGGTAGTTGTTACAAGGGATGAATAGGAATTCCAATTTATTAATAAAAACAAAAATTAGTTTACCAATTCAACCCGAGTAACGCCAGGTTATTCTGCTATTTTTCCTAAATTTCCATCCATTACGGTTTTGTTCCTCTACGTTGCTTTCCAATATGATGTTTCAGTTTGGAGTTCCTTTGTTACCTTTGAATACGATATTCCGGTTGAATACGATTCCAGTCGAGTGTTTGTTGCCTTCCAAAATATGGCTTTTGAGTTCCAGTTTCTACATTGCTTTGTAGTAAGGCGTTTAAGTCAGGTGTTACTACAATGTTCCAGTGTTCCAGTTGGGTGTCCTCCAAGTTGTCTCCCATTACTATGTTTTATTCTGTGATTCCTATGTTTTCTGCCATTATAGCGCTCCAGTCCTGTGTTTCTGTATTTCCTTCCACGAGGGCTTTGTACCACTATACAAATGTGGCCTCGTCATCTGACCGTGGTTCAAAATTACGTGGTGTTGTCCTCGAATCTTTTCTTTCGGGTTTAATTCCGGACTGTCGCCAATAACCCGTTGTGTTGCGCGTGTGACGTTAATTAAAATACCTACCAACCTGTACCTCTATGCTGACGACTTCGAATATGATTTTCCACTCTGGAGTTCGTCAGTTTACCTTCCCATTTGATATTTCATTCGGGTTTCTATATTGCTTTCCAATATAGCGTTGAAGTTCAGTTTATCCTACAATTATGGCCTTGTTTTTCTACGTTGCCTTCCAATATGATGTTACAGCTTGGAGTACATTTGTTGCTTTTCAATATGATGTTCCAGTCGCGTGTTCCTATGTTGCTCTCCAATGTTACATTTCAGCTCCAGTTTCTGCATTATCTAATAAGGATTTCTTGTTCGGTGTTCTACAATTTTCCGGTGCTTCAGTGTGGTTTCCAAGTTTTGCCTTTCAATACAATGTTTTGATCTGGGATTAATATACTGTCTTCTAGTACGGCTTGCTAGTCAGGTGATTCTATGTTACTTACCAATGTACTGTTACTTTCCAATGTGCTGTTGCTTTCCAATGTGCTGTTGCTTTCCAATGTGCTGTTGCTTTCCAATGTGCTGTTTCTGTCTGGTGCTGCAATTATTGCGATACTCTGATGACCCAATAATATTTTTCGGTCCTCTATTCCCATATTGCATTAAAATGTTTTGATCCCATATAGTTTTCTAATAATGTTCGAATGAAATATTCTATGTCATGTTACAACATTCTTATTACTAAGCAATTACTGTAAGATCCAAACCATAAATTATTTTTATCCCTCTGCTTTTTTATATGCATATAAATAGTTTTGCACTTTCTAAATAAATAGAATAAAGGTGCATTATGGAAAAGAAATAGAACATAATAAAAATAATAAATTATCAAGATATTGCTGATATTTTTAATTATGCTTCAGTTATAAGGGCAGTATTCAACGCAATGTGTAATTATTTTCCTTTGTGTTAAGTAGATTATCAGATTATGTACGCCGTTTGCAAAAAACAAAGACTAAAAGTTTTAAGAACGTAAAATTATACAAAAAAGAGCACTTCAAAAGTTCACAGAACACTAATTGCATTAAACAAAAACATTGAAACCTTAGTTATAAACATCAAACTCTGCTTTTGTACATGCTTTTATTCCATTTAAGCTTGCAAGATTATTCAACTAGATTAAGGCAAAACAATTGTTTGAAAATTCCATGTATGTTATCTTAATTCAGCTTCTCCCATTAGATTAATTTCGCAGAAGTCGAACATTTTCTTGAAGTATTTTGAATGCAATTTTTTCGGGCATCATTTATTCCGATATGTAAACAGCCGTCTTACCGTGTTACGACTGATAAATTTTGACGTATTATCATTTTTAATTTTCTAAATAAATCACCAACTTTTAATACTTTCCTAAAATAGTTTCTCCAGTTTGTGATATCGAAAGTCTCTCACTCTCCTTTTTAAGAACATATATTTCCGTTTATTGATATAATTATTTCTTTTTTTTCTCTCTCTCTCTCTAAAAACTGCTTTTACGAAAAGATAATTATCTCGAAAATTTATGCCTATGATGGTTATAAACGAGTTTAAGGAGGCTTTGTGGCCAGAAAGACTTATGTACTTCGAACATAATCCGGATGGAAACGAAAATTTTCATTATTTGACTTATGTCACTTTCCTTGGGAACGTATTTCAATATTTACAGAATATTCAGACATAGGTAATGACAACGAATCCTCAAACAGTTAAAAATAAATAAGGTTCGATTTGTACTCAGATAGGTAGGTAGATATTTTATTTAACGCCTCACTGAAGCAACACAACGGGCTATTGGCGAAGGTACAGGATCAAACCTGGGGCGAAAGATCCGATGACAACACCACCTAATTTTGAACCACGGTCAGATGACAAGGTCACACCTGAGATGGCACCGCAAACTTCCACACCACGCCAACGTGAGAATATTTGAGGCCCCGATAGATTTAGAGTGCATCAACCCCCTTTGTATACGACGATCTTTGGTTGGATTAAAACTCTTAAACCTCCTGTTGCTAATCCGTCACTCTTCCAACAGGGATGCATGCGGCCCATTTGTACTCAGTTATCAAGGTGAAAGGATAAGATTACACCGCCCTCCAGTTATTCCAGGTGGCACTTGTGGACATACATCTAATATTTAAACAGTTTAATTTTGTATTCCCTAACTCCCCTTAAAATTGGTACAAGAGGTTTTGAAAAACCTTGTAAATTTTAGATTCTCAATTAACTCACAGATTCAAATCAAAAGTATATCCATTAAACACTCAGCATTTTTGAAGTCAGACGTTAACAGACTTGCTTCAGTTTAGTTATCATCAAGGCAGGAGAATTGTAATCATCATACATACATATTTTCCATATTCCTTGTGGTGGTTACATCGTATTTTCTGATTCAGACATAAAGATTTTTCGTATACGGTCAGAGAATATGCCAAGCAGTAGATTTCACTCTCCATCAAACAATGTGAAGGGCATTTATTTCCTACATCCAGTTTCCGAATATATGAAATGCGAGAATATATGTCCATGAATATACTAAGCACATCATGAAGATGAAATGTTTCAAACTTTCATAAACGGTAAAATCGATTTAATTTATAGGAATAAACACTAAGCACACATTTGCAAACTTGGCGTAATTTGGATATTACCAAGTCTTGAGAATTGCAATCACCATCGTATAACATCTATTCCATATTCTTTGTGTATGGATGGATCATATTTTCTGACACAGACGTAAACATTTTTCTGATAAGATAAGAGAATGTGTCACTCGGTCGACTTCACCGTCCCTCAATCGAAATGAAAATCACGTATTCCCTTCCTCTTCATTCAGACTCGGGTATCATCAAGATCTACATACATTCAATCTCTCAATGTCCATGAATATACGTTCCGAACTCGATCCAACCAAAGACCATCATGTAAGGGGGATTGGTGAACTTTAAATCTGTCGTGGTCTCACATGTCCTCACGTTGACGTGGTGTAAGAGTTTGGAGAGTGAGGTGCCAGCTGAGGTGCGACCTCATCATCTGACATTGGTTCCAAGTTATGAGGTGTTGTCTTCGAATCTTTCGCTTCGGAATTGATCGCGGAAAGTTGCTTATAAAACTCGCTGAGTTGCTCTATAGTGACGTTAATGCCTACTTATCATGTTAACTATCATCTATCTACCTATCATCCTATGCCTACCTATCATGTTAACTATCATCTATCTACCTATCATCCTATGCCTACCTATCATGTTAACTATCATCTATCTACCTATCATCCTATGCCTACCTATCATTTTAACTATCATCTATCTACCTATCATCCTATGCCTACCTATCATCTCCTACGTTAACTTATCATGAAAATCAAAACCGCGAGTCCATGTCTATGAATAAATAAGTCCATGATACAGGCGAAGTATTTCAATCATTCTCTAAATAAAAAAGTAAAAACGAATTAATTTAAAGGAATAGATACTAAACACATTAACAAGCTTAGCTCAATTCGGATATCATTGAGACAAGGGAATCGCGAAATTCTCATATCTATCCCATATTCCTAGTAGACGAAAACATCGTATCTTTTGTGATACATACCATCTTGTATTATTGTAGATTCACAATAGTTATAAATTATGTAATATCAGTATTTTTGAAGGCAGACGCAATATCAAAAGCCTACGAATAAACTTGGCTCAATTTGGATATGATCAATAAAGTAAAATCGCAATCATCATTCCATGTATATGGAGGAATGGACTGTATTTTCTAACACAGGAGTAAATATTTTTCCAGCTAAGAACAGAGAATGTGTCAGGCAGTCGACTTCATTCTACATACGACAAAATGAAGGAGATATTTTTCTTTCATCTACATCCTGTCCAGTCTATCTACATCCAGTTCCTGGTTATCCGTGAATATCCCAAGTTCCAGTGCATGTCCATCAACATACCTAGTCTACAAATAGACGAAACACTTTAACCATTCTCTAAATACACGATAAAAAGGAATTCATTTAAAGGAATAGATACTAAGCATACATTTACGAACATGGCTCAATTTGGATATCAAGACAGGAGACATTTCAAGCATCAACCTATAAGCTTGGAACTTGCAGACATACATCTCTTGGTCAATTCAGCTGAATTTTCGATTCATTACCGTCACCCTTAAATTTTGCACAGGAAGTTTTTTAATACCATGAAGTGTATAAAGTAGATTCACAATAATTATAAATTATGTAATATCAGTATTTTGGAAGGCAGAAGCAATATCGAACCCAGCTCAATTTGGATATGATCAAAAAAGGAAAATCGCAATCACCATTCCATAACCTCCGTTCCATATTCCTCGTGGATCATATTTTCTGACACAGGCGTAAATATTTTTCTGATAAGATCAGAGAATGTGTCACGCAGTCGACTTCACTCTCCCTCAAACAAAACGAAGAGTGCATGTTCCTCTCCCCTCTACCTAATCTAGCTCTCGCATCGAATTGCGGGACATGACTGGAGACGAGATATTCGGAAACAGCCGCAGCTGGGAGTAAAATATCATTTTGCCGCTGCGAGGAAAATGTCAGCTTGGAAAATGTATGACTGTTTTCGGTTCAACCTTTTGAGAAGCTTTGTTCGATTGGTAGTAGTCCTGTAAAATGAGAATCATGAAATATGTCTTAACGAAATGTGTAGTGCGTTTTATGGGGTCTGTTCAGGTTTGTCGAAATACATTATTATATTTTGTGATTGAAAAGTATGTCATTTTTTAACCCCCCTGGTGGTTGTCTTTAGGAGGTACCTCGTCATTAACAAAACTGAACAGATGTTGATGGACGAGGTATTAATCCGACTGTTATATTAATCTTAATGGTGGTAGTTTTGATTAAGAATTTCATCATTAACCAGTCTTTATGCATAAGATAACTCGTCATTAGAAAATAACTGGCCACATCTTGATCTCGTCATCATAAAAAATTGTCAAAATTTCAGGGACGAGATATCTCGTCATTATCAAAAGTAGTCCTATCTTGATGGACGAGATACTCCATCGAAACCACTTGGAGAGTTAATATGAAGATAATAGCTATTAGAAAGATAATTAACAGTAGGATTATTTTTAACTGAGATTATGAGTATTAACCTCTAGGTGGTGGCCTCGATGAGGTATCTAATAATTAGCAAAACTGTACAGATCTTGATGGACGAGATATCTCGTCATTTGAAAACAACTGACCAGATCTTGATCTCATCGTTATCCATCAAAAAATTGGCAATATCTTGATGTCGAGATATCTTGTCATTAGGAAAATCGGTTGGATTTTAATGGACGAGATATCTCGTTATTAGGGAAATTGGTCACAGCTTGATGGACATCTCGTCGAAACCACTTCGAAGGTTAAAATTATACTTACTCTGTCCTGCCCTCTGGGGCATTTCTCTGTTAGGTGTGTACAGGCCTCTCGGACAGGGAGTACCTAGATTATTTTCCCATAGGATTAATTGTCTTTAGTAAACACTCGATACTCAAGCGATCTGTTTGTGCTTCCATCCCCATTATCCTATTCTCAATCCCTCTTTTTCCCCTTTCATGACAATTTTTACTTGAAGTTCTCTTGTGTTTGGCGCAGCTTGGTCAAATTGCCCCTTGTGCCGTAAAAACCCAAAAGTACCAACCACTCTGTCCAAAACAAATGTCACATTTAACGCTTCAATTTTGTTCCAAAGTAGTTGTCACTTTTGTAAAAATGATCGGAAAGGAAATATTTCATCGTAAATTAAAAGGTTTATTTTCTATCATTTCTAAATACTACATATGACGACAGTGTTTTGCTTTTCATTGCTTCAAGATTGCAATTGATATTACTTGGAAGACGATTTTCACGTCTCAGTTTTTCTTTCTTAATGTGTACAAATTCGTGGACAGTACTCTGAGAGGACATAATTGTTATTTCTATACATGTTTGCACTGTCAAGAAAGTTGTTTTCTGACTTTAAATGTTTTCTATCGAGTGCACTTTTTAAAAAATTCGTTTCTTTCGATTTTTAACCTGTCTGTTTATAATAGAGAGACAATTGAGTGTCATTCTTAAGTTCCTTATATAGTTAATAATTGTCTATTATTAGGTTCGAAACAAAAATAAGCAAATGTGACATTTACTGTGGGACATAGAGCTTAGTTAGGATTAAGAATATCATTAACGTGTTGATTGTTTAGACACCTTGTCACCTTATTTTAGCTATCCACTTCAAAAAAATTAATAAGTTGTACCCCCATTGGGAGTTTGTAAAAGTTTTCCTTAAATCATAAATTTAACGTAACAATGATTTAATGGAAGTTTGACTGATTTTGAACTAAGGAAACATTTTTTTCTGAATTTACCTCTAACATATTTTTATTCAAGTATTTAGAAATGAATTAATGTTTTCAAAACAATACTTACCCAGGTAGTTTTTAAAACATTGAACAAATCTTTAAAAAATATCTACACAAATTAATCAATTTGTGAGTTTAAAGCTTTAAGGGAAAATTGTATTAGCATCCAAATATTTAATAAACCATCAATCTTCACAATCCAATGAAATGATTGAATTTTTTTTAATATAATTAGTTTATAAAATAAAATTGACATCCACTAACAGAATATAAAACTGCTACTTAGAATTTGTTGATGCTTTTAGGGACATTTTATTGAAATTGAGTCTCTTTACAATGACGCCGTACTTAGAAACCACTTTATTTCTCAAATAGAGTAACATAAGATCTAATGGTAAGATAATGTAGTACACGTACTTAATCATGAAGTAAATTTATTCTTCCCGCTATGACTTCATTGAAATCAAGAAGCGTGCACTTAATTTCATAAGCCCAAATAATGGTGACACAGCAAAGGCTTATTAATTGCCAAAATGTCATATAACTGATTAATCTTTGTGGTTCTTGAGTTTTAATTACACCTTGCACAGCGAACAGGCCAAGATAATTTTGTACATGAAGATCAGAATAGGTTTTTATTTGTGACGGTATAAAGGTTAAGTATTTTTTCAGGGTTAAAATCCTTTAGAAATCTTTGCTTCCTTCAAAAAATTGATTTTAATTTATTTTCTCATTAGCAAGATCATAAAATAACCGATAATAAAATAACGATGCTTTTAAACTTGGCATAAAGTCGAAAAGTCCTTAGGTTTTTATCCATTTTCTTGGTATTGGTTCTCCTTATATTTTAATGGTGAGGGGACAACGAGATTAAGTCACTCAGTTTCTATCTTTTAAAGTATATTGCTAACGTTAAAGGTGGATCGAAAATTTATATTCTTTTTGTGATATTACTTACTAACCACTTATATGAATAATTGTGTGATACAATAAATTACCCTCCCATGAATAATTATACTGTGTGATTAATTAAACTGATAGTTAACCACACAATTTCGTTCATTTAAAATATATTGGTGACATAAATTTGGATCGAAAATATTTTCATATCCTTTTGTATGGTATGATTAATTACCACTTGTGTTTAGTTGTATGATATAATTAATTAACCTCTATATATACGAGGGCTGTTCAATAAAGAATGATCATAAATTAATAAAAAATAATTATCTGTACTAATCCTCCAAATTTTGATGGTCTTTCTCAAAATACTCCCCATCCCATGCAATGTACTTATACCACCTTTTTTTCCAGTCTTCAAACACATGCTGGAAGCCATTTTTTGACAGGTCCTTCAAAATCGCCTACGAACTTTCACCACTGTCTGTGATGATGAGAAACGCTTTCCCCAGAGGTATTTCTTCAAATTCGGGAATAGAAAAAAAATGGGGTGCTAAATCAGGACTATATGGAGGATGGGGAACACACGTGACGTTGATTTTTGAAAGATACTCAACAACAACATTGGCAATATGCGGCCTTGCGTAATCATGGTGTAGCATCCATTCTGTTGCTTTCAAATGGGGCCTTTTGCGATGGATGTGGCCTCGGAGGGTTTTCAGTACATCTCTATAGTATTCTCCAATTACAGTTGTATGTGGTGGTACAACATGCTGATACACCATTCCTCGAATATCGAAAAATGATGCGATCATAACTTTCCCAGCAGAAGCAACCACTCTCGCCTTCTTCGGTGTTGGTGATGAAGGAGACTTCCACACAGAGCTTGTTCCACACAGTTCTGTTGAATCACACAGTTCTGTTGAACCACACAGAGATTCTGTTGCTTGGACTCAGGGTCATAACGATGAAGCCAACTTTCATCAGCAGTGGTAATTTTAGAAAGAAACATTCCATCACTTTGTAGCCTTGATTTCAACTCCGAACAAACCTCCACAAGCACATCCTATTGTTCGGGAATGAACAGTCTCGGAACCCACCGCGCACAAACATTTTTCCATTTTTGCCGTAGGCGAAAGTAAAACTAGGCGTACTTGGCCGGCTGCCAAAGCCGCAGCATTGACGTCATGACCATGAAACTCGCGCCATCTATTCTCCACTTATCCCGCTACACATGCAATATTAATTTTATTTTTCTTGATTTTTTTTTAATCACATTTAAAAAAATTATGATCATTCTTTATTGAACAGCCCTCGTATATATATAATTGTGAGATAAAATTAGTTATTTTCTTACGTATAATTATATGGTATAATTAAATTTGTACCTTGGTAGAAAAGTTTCCAATGTCCGTTTTCCAAGTTTTTGATAACAACTGTTTTTGTAATTTTTATTTTCAATACAGCGCACAAAAAATACTTTCCAATATTTTGACTCTATCATAATGTATTGATAGAAGGACATCGGAACTTTTTTTCTAATATAAGATTCATTATCTTGAAGTGATTTGTGGATATAACTCAAAATCAGAATTTAAACATTTGAAGCATGCGAAGAACAGCTTCGTGTTATTTCTCCCAAACTCGGTTTGAAGATCTGCGGTTGAAGGTCACGTGGGATTGAAAGAAAACACGAACGAATCTAATTGACTAGCTTAAAGAAAAACCTCAATTTGTGCTTCGATAGCCAATCAGCTTAAGTCAATTCCCAACCCCACGTGACCTACACTTCTGAGATCTTACGACAGCGACTCCAGCTACATGGCTCCGCCTATTTCATTGGAAGGTCGAAGTTTTTGTGTCGTTATTTTGCTACATTTCTATCAAATGTTAAGATTTATTTGACTGATAGCAAAGACAGGAAATACATATTACACGCTAAGCCTAGTTTTTATCTAACCACAAATGAATAAGTATTTGCAGGAGAGGTTTCTGCTAGGTTGCAGTACATGTTTCGAATCAACCACCGTGATTTCCTCCAATGACTTACCCCATTTGACCCCAAAACCCACCAATTACAGCTCATCAAGCGATGGTAATTAGAAACATCTATTGCCTCATAAAACTGCACGCGTAAAATCTTTCACGGCAAAGTGTTTGCGATTCTCACTCAATTCCTGCCTTTATTAAGTGAAAATTTGCCGGCGTGGATTTAAAACCCCTTGCAATTTTATGGTGATTTTATGTCGCCGGCGAAATACAATGGCCGAGTCACTTGGGGCTCGTTACGTTCAGGAATAAAGAGTCTAGCGACTTGCAAATTTGAGAGGAACACTGACGCCACAAAACAGCCCTCGGGAGTCTCGGGAAAGATGCGTTCTGATTTAGGTTCTCGTGTTTATGGAGATTATATTATTGCTCGCCTAACCAGGTTTATAGTGTGGGTTTATGAGAATCTAAAAGTTGAGTTTTGCTTAGAGGGTATATACATGAAATTGTGATGCTGAGATTGAATTTTGCATGTTAACAGTCGTTTAAGAATAGGAATAAAAAATGTAGTTATTGTTTTACCTATGCTTTCCTTTATACTTTAATGCAAATAACTGAAACGATAAACGCTATTTGGATTTTTTTCTATATGAAATAACAACTGCATACACTATACGAAAACAGTGAACTAATCTTTTGCAAGTTAAAAAATGAACTGTTGCTGTTACCGGAAACATATTCAGAGATAGAAGGTATGTCAGTATAGTAAGATTCTCACTGAAATAACAATGGTTCAGCATGGTGCATTTAGTAATCGCTGTCTTTATGAGGGGAACTGTACCAGCATGTCTGTAACCCTCAAGTGATTCGACGAGATATTTCGTCCAAGATCTGGTCAATTTTGCTAAGGACGAGATGCGCCTCGTCAAGACAAAACTGCCCTATTACTCCAAGGGAAGGAAGATCCAAGTTGGAAAAGCAAATTGTCCCTTGCCAAGAACTGGTGACAGTTTGGAACAGGTTTTTGTACCAGAGGCTGGCCACTACAGGGCAGTTTTCGGCCACCTGGAGGTTTAAGGACCCCTCTAAATTTTATTGTGATTTTATGTCGCCGGCGAAATACAATTGGCGAGTCACTTGAGGTTCATTACGCATTGGAATAGAGTGAAACGACTTGCAAATTAGGGGAAACCCTGCCACCACAAAACAGTCCTCGTGCTCTCGGAAAAGATGCCTTCTTATTAAATTTATCGTTTTTAATATGATTATATTATTGCTTACCTAACCTATGTGGGCTTACGCTAATTTAAAAGTCTGGGTTGTGCTTAGAGCGTATATTCATGAAGTTATGATTCTGATATTGAGGTTTTCATGTTAAGAGTCATCTAGGACTACGAATAAAAATCATGGTTAAGTTTATTTTTGTACTTGTGTTTTCCTTACTTTAATACGAATAATTGAATTGATAAACACCTTTTGGGGGAATTCTTTTCGATATGATATAGCGACTGTACTGAAACATTAGGCTAACACCTTTTGCAAATAAAGAAAAAGTATTTTTATAGTGAATGGAACACATAGTCAGAGATAACCTGTATGGCAGTATATTTTTTATCATTGTATACTAATAAACGGTATCATTCGATTAACAGTATAATTTTATCAAGCGAAAAACAAGAATGCACAATTGAATACTTTAATGCAACAGGGGTCTAATTCACTCATAACCTGTAAAATGCAGAAAATGTGTTGTTAACCATTCATGTGGTTTCGACGAGATATCTTGTCCATCTAAATCCGACCAACCTTTGTTAATGACGAACTATCTAGTCAAGATATCGACAATTTTTTATTACTACTAGATCAAGTTCTTATCAGCTTTCTTCTAATGACGAGATATCTCATCCATCAAGATATGGTCAGTTTTGCTAGTGACAATACACCTCGTTGAGACAACCACCAGTAGGGTTAAGCGATATAACCGTATGCTTGATATATAGAGGAGCGTATACTGTACTCTTAAAATTCACATCTTATCTAATCTATTGCAAGGATTCGTTTTGCTATGGAATAATCTGTGTATTTCTGTATTTTAGAATACACAATTCACTATAAGAGTGACGATGGAGACTGGAAGACCGAGCATCTCGGTAGCAATCTTGATCGGTACACTCTAAAAGGACTGAAATGCGGATCACGATATCAACTCTACATGACCGCATCCAACAGTCTAGGCACTGGAGAACCCAGTACTCCAGTGTTTGCGAGAACTCAGGGAGCAGGTGAGTACTTGATATTTTTGATTCCACCTATCCTTTTAAGGAATAGAAATATGGCTCATGTTTTCATTTTCAAATGATTAAAACTTCCTAATACTTATTCGTCAAACTTATCGTACTTACGATAAAATTTATTAAACGATGTCGCTTACGAAAAAAGAAGTTTCAAAATTGTATTTTTGCTTCAGTATTATAGTTATTCAGTATTAAGTATTATAGTTTCACAACCTAAGTATCAGCTAATGTAATACCCTTAAAATGCATTAGTTAAGCATTATTTTCTTATTGAGCAATCATAGAACTTGAATTCAGCGACTATGTATGATAATTTGATCTTTAAGATCATTGTCTTATTCGCGCAGCTTGTAGACTTTGCACGGGCATCTTAGGGAACATTTAATCAAAAAGTTACCAGACTCGTTAAGTTTTAGAACATTATAAAACTCTCTTTCAAAAACTTCATTCCATATAAATTCAAAATTCCATTTTAGGATGACCTCCCAAATGAGGCAGTTTTGAATAAGGGATTGTATCTCAAAAACATGGGAAAAGGAATAAACTAAAATTTTGTACACCTAAGAGTTTAAGACACCGCTAAGTCAATTGAACTCAAACTTGAGCAGTTCCGAGCAGAGCGTTGGGAGACACATGGGTTGGCTTTTTCTTCTTAACAGGGAACGTTACCGGTTGAACCGCCTTTGTACTCGTAATTCAAATCGCAAGAATCGCGACGAAAGGAAGAAGCGCGTTCTGGGTCTCACTTCACAAAACAACTCGTGTGTCACCACCCAAAAAAAAATAGTTCGGCATCGTGGTGCTACTTGCAAATCGCGGAAGAGTAGCGGATTGATTATCGGCGCTACCCCGTGTGACAGGCGCAGTAGAAAGAAATCTATTCGCACAACATATCGTGCGACCCGAGTCGCGTGTCTCAAAACGACCCGTGTGTTGCCACCCCAAGAAATGAATAGATTGATGATGTGGTGCAACTTGTAAATCGCGGTAAAGTAGTGGATAGTCAACCGTCGCGAGCGATTTGATTAGCAGCCCCATTCCGTGTGACAAGCGCAGTAGAAATATATTCACCCATCAGCTTGGGCGACCAGAGTGGCGCGTCTCAAAACCCCTCATGATTAAACCCACCTAATAAATAACAATGGTATATAAATTTAGGTAACTAATAATTTCATATTTATGTTCAATTGAGTTTAAGACATAACCTTGAAATATTGTTCAATATCTACTTGCCCTAGCACCCATGTCCCCGCAAGAATCTGTATTCATCCAACCCAACGCCACATCGGTTAACCTCAACCTATCAACCTGGAAGAGCGGTGGTTGTCCTATTCAGCAGTTCGTGGTCCGGCACCGGCCTAAGTACCAGAGCCAATGGATCACCGCACCAGAGAAACTGGAAATGCCCAGGGAAGTTTATGTCGTCCGGCATTTGTCACCGGACAGGGAGTACGTCATCATGGTGATAGCCCATAGCGAAGCTGGACTAACACAGGGAGAATATGAAGCCAGGACGCTGCCAGCATATGCCATAGGTACAGAGCCATAGGAATTGTAGGAAATAACATCTTTTTCAGCTGCAGAAATAGGTCGAAGGAAAAGGGGATTTGGAAGTTTTATGTGGGTGTATTAAACGTTTGTTTTATCAGCAATGTTTTTGTAACGAAAGTTGAATTTTGTATTTTAGCAAGGGCTTATATCGTAAACTTCTTCCATGTTTTACAAAATGGATATGAAATTGAATCACATTTATAAATGTATGTTAAAAAGCTAAAAGAACTAAGCGTCACTTTTTATCATAAAATGCAAACTACCGTTACTCTATAAAATAGAATTCAATATGTATGCAAATTATGAATAGGATCGAACCATGATGTGAAATTATAATTATGTTTATTAAACAATATAGGTTGCAATATTATAAATATTTGAAAAGTATAACTCCTAACTAAATATTACAGATTACTTCTAGTAACATGATTTCTTACATAAATTTAAGTTATTACGGTTTCAATTCAGCATCTAAAGAATTGTAATTAAATTTTTGTATTAGCTTTCAAGTATTAAAGCCAATAGAAACAATCACAAAATTCAACTAAAAGTAGCCTACCTATACATCTTTTCCGAGTTTATTTGCCTTATCAATGGAAAATATCCTAACATCTCAAGATATACATAATTATCTCTTGCGGTTACTCTAAAATACTTTTTTAATTTATATTTTAAGGTTGATAGAGTTTATTCACTTAACAAAAACAATACATTACTGAATAATTAGCGTTAATGTAATACATCTTAAATAGCTACTATACTATACTTTGTAGAAATATTAGGTTATTTCACAGCGTAAAAGTTGTTACATATTGCTACAAACTTCTATACTTCAAAAATACTCTTAGATAACTCATCGAAACAAATACGCGGAATCAATGGTAACTTATTGTTTTTTAAATTTCTGAACCATTCTCTTTGAAACACTCGTATCTCTATTAACTCATTACTCTATTAAATGCAAGGCTGGAAACTCATTACTCTATTAAATGCAAAGCTTAGTTTTCTTTGGCGACTAAGCGAAAAAGGGGAATATCGCTTTCAATTCAAATTTCGCTTCGTTCGGGTATTTTCGAGAAAATCTTATTTCAAGTAATTAATTGATTAATTAATTAATTAGTTATCCAATTAGTTGCTTTGGACCCTGGCCCAAGCAAACCTTACTGTAATGAATTCTGAGATTGTTAGACATTGTACATTTATTTCCAATTAACAATTCCTTCGGAAAGTTTGGGTTTTCTCGATGTTGTTGGAAGAATTGGATTCATTATGGAATTATTGCAGATTTGTTTGTTTGATTATGTAAAATGTGTGTAATTACATATGTGCCGCATGATTATTCACTGTGTGCATGGTTTCAATTGACAACCGCCCCTAAAAAGATATAAACTTCACACAAAAGACGGACGTACAGATACCATAAGCCCTCTGTAGTGCTCTTGCTTGAATGTGCTTTTGCGTGAGTGATGGTAGCCATGCTTGTGAAACGATGACTGATGATTTTTAAACGAACGTTCTCCGTTCATAGCTCCCACTTCTTCTCCAGCTTTCGGGAAAAGAGAGACTGGACTCCCGTTTTACAAGAATATAGCGCTGGTGGTCCCCGTGGTGGTCTCGTCGCTGGTCATCTTGGTGCTGGTGTTTGCCATTGTTGTCTGCTTCAGGAAGCATTCGCAAGACCGCAGGGGCAGAAACGGTAACTTTGGGTTTTGTTCCTTGTGTCTTATCTAAAAGTTTTTATTTTAGCACTCCATTGAGAACCTGGATATATTAAGAGGCTCGGCTCGAGGATACCACCACCACCTCTGAAATGTTATTGGTGTTTCAAACATAAATACTGAAATCAGAGTAACACTCCTAGTGGTTTACCTTCGCGTCATAAACTACTCTGTAGTGACCAGCGTCTTATGCAAAAACCTATTCCGAATTTACCCTTCAAGTAGTTTCGACGAGATATCACACCTATCAAGATCTGACAAACTTTGTCAATGACGAGAAATATCGTGACCAATATATTGCCTATTTGTTATAACGAGACCAAGACCTGATCAGTTTTCTTCTAATGGCAAGATATCTCGTACACCAAAATGTGTTCAGTTTCACTAATCACGAGATCACTCGTCGAGACAACCACCAGGAGGTTTAACACCAGTTCTGTGCAAGGGAAAGTCGTTTTTCCTACTTGGATTTTCATTCTTCTTGGAGTTAACAAAGGACAGACGCCAGTAAATCGCAAACTCATTCCGTCCTTTCCCCAGCTGCTTTGAAGCTCCGTAATGAGTCCTCTTCCTTATCTCCCCTCCATGCCTTAGGCTCGGAGTGGATAACTCTCTTTACCCTTAGGAGCACTTGGGGTTTTCTTTGTTAAGTAGTGAATTTATACTTGAATCTTATTTCAAGAAAGTCACTTGACAGACGCTCGCTGATGTGTTCATTCGGTTGAAAGGTGTTATTTTGTGAGGTTTTGGAAATCTAAGAAATAGCGTATTCCTTGTGGGCCGTATTTTGGGATTTTTAGGGAATACTTTATCGTCAAAACACGTGAAAATAGCATGCGATAATTTTCAGGAGTTTGAGAAGGCAAAGCTGGTCTCACAAGCTTTCAAAGCTTGAGCTTACATGCGTGCTCAATCAATAGGAAATCACCTGTCAATCAACTGCTCGGGGAAATGACATCGGTAAAGGAGCACTCGCCTAAGCCATTAGCTGACCACCTTTATGATCATTTTCGAAAGGGGGTAAAACGACAAGCCTCGCTGGAAACCTGCTCCGTGGGCTCTTCCTTAGCAAAATAAGGCAGTTTTCATTTCGACGAATACTTCGTGATTAGCAAAATTGACCAGAACGTGTTTGACGAGGTATTTGAGGGAAACCAATTGGAGTGTTACGGCTCTAATGGGTTCAGACGAAAATATACGTTCTGCAACTTCAGTCTTCCTTGCATGATCTCTTACTAGTTTTGACCTTCTTTTGACAAATACAATATTTCCTTTGATCCTTTCAATCAATAGATGTGGCTGTTTAGTGATTGTGTGGGTTTCATAGTCTCGACTTTCTCCCACTACAACCATTTTGACTCAATTATCACGTGAATTGGTTGAAAGAATCCTAAGAAAGATTTTACTTGACAAAAAGATCAAAATTGGTTGAGTCATAAAGCGCAGATTGCAGGTTGCAGAACGGATGTATGCGTGTGAACCCCTCAGAGGGTGAATCGATGTAAATTGAAGTTTACTTAAGCTCTTAAGTAGAAAAATCATAATACAATTATTTGAATATTTTCAAACTTGTTTGAGTGCTAATTCAATATTATAGTTGTTTGATTGGTTGCTCAAACAGGCGAAGAATCCATCTTTGTACTAAATGGTTGCCTCAGTGGTAGAGTATCGGACAAGGTGACAAAATCTTGTATATTCGCCTTGACATGATAAACCAGACTTATTAATTATAATAATATAGTTTTATTGCATATGCTATAAGATATCATGAGTACTCACTTTTCAACAAGCAGACTTCAACAATCCACGTTTTTCGAAAGATGCACATAGTTTTGTAAAATGGTCTTTCGTTAAAAATGACATTTTTTACATACTACCTATGGCAATAACAGTGACGCTATTTTGGAATACAATAAGCAAATCAGGACCACAAATGCCGGTACCATTCACATGTAAATCAGCATACTACAATCTCAAAAACGTCGTACACAATACTGTCGCTGTTATAGCTTCTGCTTTGTAACAAATAAAACATTGACATGCAACTACATTATTTTGGACTACAATAAGTAATTCAGATGCACAAAATGCTTCAATGTGCATCTTTCAGACGTTAACCAATAGATATTACAATCAGTTATGCTGCATTTCATGTAAAGCATAAAGCCATGGTCAAATAGGAAGCGCAAGGTGCAAAGCACTTTGTCACTCATGTCACTTTGCACCCTGTGCTTCCTATTTGACCACGGCTTAAGTGATAATAGTGACATTTTTTAATACAATATGCAAATTAGATTGACAAAATAACTCAAAGTGTATCTGCACTTATATTATCTGTGACTATGATAGCAGTAATGCTGAATAAAGTAAAGTTGCTTATTATCGTTTATGTGCTTTATAACAAGTAAAGCATAAGCGATAACAGCGACATTATTTTAGAAGACTATAAGCAAATCAGATCCATAAGTTTCCCCAATATGCATATTTGACACACACTGAATTGTCAGAAAAACAGGTACAGATGAGTATGCAAGTACATACAACGCCACTTATACACGTCATTGGTTGCGACTGCCAGTGGAAATATAAGGTAATTGACATCGTAAAAGCGTCTAAATCTGTTTCCGCCGTGAAAATGGCAAGTTATCACGATTTAAATCATTTTCAATTCGGTTTTATACTTGAAGCTCCTGAAACGGGTCATGGCATTTCGGAGATAAATAAGTTTTTATTTCACTTGCAACTATTTCAAGGTACCTTGACAACAAGAATTCAGGCAAAACCTGTAACCTACGACAGTATTATGGCCGTAAAAAGACTCTGGGTGAATGTGACCAGCATCTGCTGGCAAGAATTGTTTCACACTGTCTCAAATAACATTGGAATTCGACGTTGGGCTCAACGAACTTAAACGTGAGAACTACAAAGTTCCCCAAAGGTACGAACGTTTAAGAGCCGACGCCTAACTCGATTACCCTCGATGAATACTCGACACACAGCCATGCGCCTCGACTGGGCTCGGGAACACCACCATTGGACACAGATGAGTAGGAACGAGTAGCCTGATCTGACGAGTTGCGTTTCCATCTGTTTCGGACAGATGGAAGGATCCGTTTGTGGAGTAAACCCTATGAAGTCATTGATCCCACATGTCAACAGAGGATGTATAGGCTGGTGGATCTCGTAATAGTATGGGGTTTGTTTAGTTAGCATTCAATGGCATTCTTTGTACGTCTACCAAACGCCTCTGACAAGTAAATATGAGCGTATCCTTTCTGACGAGTTACACCCGTTCATGTCCTGCGTTCATTCTAACGGGTTTGGCCTCTTCCAACAAGATATTTCTCAGCCACACAAGTCTAGACACGCTAAATTTAGATTAGAGGAATTCTCATATGAGTTAGGATCTTGCTATTTCCACCCAAGACACCAGATCTCAGCCTTATCGAACACATATGGGATGCCATGCAGTACCCTGTGGAACACGGAAATCCTACACCTTAGAATACAGCAGAATTGTGAACCACTCTGTAGGAAGTATGGTGTCCAAAGCTTGCATAATAGTTCCGCAAGCTCGTGGAGTCCACGTCCCATCGTATTTGTGCATTTCTTCGCTCTCGTGAGTGGCCTACTAAGTACTAGACTTGTGTACCAGTTTTTCTGGTTCTTCAGTGTAAATCGTCATACTACAACAGCAAAAACGTTGTTCAAAATAACGTCTCTTTAATGACTTATACTTATAATAAGTAACTGTTATCTTTAATGCTTTATAATAAGTAAAGCATTAAAGATAACTGTTACGTTATCATATGTATGTAATATTATATGTACATAAGATCCAGAGCTTATACAAAATGCCATAAAGTACGACTATTAATGTACGATTATCCACTAATGTACTATCCACACATTAACAATCAGAGACTACAACAGCTTATGCTCTATTTATTATAAAGCATTAGCGATAATATCGAAGTTATTTTGCAATTCAATAAGCAAACCAAATCAAAACGCCGTAAATTACGCCATCCTCACGTAAACTATCATAGACTACAATCATTTATGTTTTACTTATCGTATTCCATCATGTAAATTGGTTTTATTTTCGTTTATTTTCCAGACTATGACAACAGAAAACCAGTAGGCGACAATCTGATGATGAGTGATATGGCCAAGCAAATAACAAACAAATCAACCAAAATCTCGCACTACACCTGCCCGGCTGGTGAGTATCATCCACAAAATGACCTCATCCATCAATGAAAAAGAAACACCTCCCATACAAATCCAAAAAAAACCAAATAATTAAATTAACTCACGTGTTCAACTGCCTCTCTCTATCCTATTAATGCTTCCTGTTTACTAGGCCCTAAATAGAAATAGCAGCAAAAATAGGTTCAAAAAGGATAAAGACGACAAACTAATTTAATAGCTTCACTTACATAAAAAGATTAAAAGGAACACTTTAATTATCTTAATTCCTGCGATAAAATAAGGTTCTTTTCTTTGTTTTAATTTGATTTTTCAGTTTAAGCCCTTAACTCAAAGTGTGCTGGATCTCTTAGGAGAATTAGCATAAATTTGAATAATCTGAAGGCGTGTTGTGGTGTTGAAACCTCAGATAAGATTCAAAGTAATGACTTGTTGGCTAACTACTGCAGGGCTTTTGCAGAGTCTTGCTTTTTTGCTTCATCTGCGTTGCATTAAGCTTCGGATACTTCATCACATCATAAACTAATTTTAAATCCTTTTATGAAAGGATCACCTAATTGAAGAATATGAGCATCTGTTACATTGGAATGCCACTCAATTGATTTAGTATAAGATATACCTACTTCAGTAAATTAAAAGCGAGAAATTTTTAAAGATGAGTTGGGTTCTGTTTATTCTTCCTCCACATTATTTCAGTCAATATCCAGTAACGATCTATTTATCTTGGTAGAAAAGAACCATTATCCACATTGGAATTTTTGGTAGCTGCTTATTTAGTAATTTTTATTTCTTTAATTTTAATATACTGACAAAAAATACTTTATAGTATTTTGGTTCCTTCATAATGTATAGACAGAAAGAGATTTTTACTTTATTCTATTATAACTTCAATTAGACTGAAGTGATTTGTAGACAAGATCCAAAATTAGCGAATTGATCCTTTTTTACCAAAGTACAGATATATATTTCACTAACATACGAGCACAGGTAGGTAGGTAGTTGAATTAACGTCGAACTGGAGTAACAGAAAAGACTATTGTTGGCCAACGTAGCACAGATTGTTTATTTTCGAATGGCAGCAATGGATACAATCAATGTACAATCAATATAAAATCAACTGTTACGGATACATTCAGCAATTTTCCGTCTTAGTTTAAATATGTTTGATTTGAGATATGGATCTGCATCACATCGGTAAAAATGCACCGATTTTTTACCGCCATTTTTTTTCATTATGACGACAAGATCTGGTCAGTTTTCTTCTAATGATGAAATATCTCGTCCATTAATATCTGGTCCTTTTTGTGAATGACGATATATTACTTCGAGACAACGGCCTGGAGGGTTAAGAGAGTTTAGCACAGATGATATACACGGGTCTCCTAATTAGAAATATTGGTTGTTATAGTATGTTGTGCAGCACATAAATTTCATTTCCATCCAGAATGAGATATTGGCGTGGCACATCTATTGTTAAGTCTTGAAATGATTTTAACCATGTTCTTTGTGTAAGCGTGCGAACAGTTTGAAACCAGATTTCAAGACATTAATGAAATTGAATCTATTGAATATAATGATTATTTTCCAATGAAAAATTCTGAATTTCTCCAATTCTCAAAACAAACTTCACATACCTGTGAAGTGTTTCGTTAAAACTCCCATCACATGAGATAGAAAATTTCGTTAACCTAGATCCTTATACATTACATTTCAAAAAAGAAACGAACAATTAATTTCAGTTTCAGATCAGGTATCATTTGCTTAAAAATCAATAAATCCAAAGGTCAGTAGATTCTAATGTGTTTCAATGACCATGAATTACGTTGTACTATAAGTTGTATCATAAGTTTGTATTTCTAACACTTCAGCTATGATAGGAAACAAGTAAACATCATAATGCTATAATAAATATAAAAAACTGTTGCTCGGGATATTTTTTCATATTATTCCCTTTGGTTAATCTTCGTTTTTATGTAAAAAATAGCTTGGAATCAATAACTTGTTCAAAATTTATAATCCTAGACCAGAAGTCTGCGAAGGAAAAGACGACCGACTGATTTCGATTACCTAAGTCTGATAAAATACTAATAAGTAAACTTGAAATAAAATAAGTAGTAACGTGACAAACATTAGTCTCATTTCTTACAAGTTAACCTATTCATTTCGATACCAGAAATTCTAGTCTGTATTCGTGTATATCAGTATAAAAACAATATTCAAAAATAGAAAGACAGTATTATGCCAGTTACACTTAGGTTTATTATTTCTTTTATTTATGGTTCTTTGTCGATTTTATGATTCTGGAAAATCTTGAATTAAAGTTTGTGGTTGGTTGATTTTAGATTTTATAGCAAAAGGCTATACTTGGTCAAGCTGTGCCAAACACAAGACAAACAATGTCAACTAAGTGTGAAAAGAAAAGACGGAGAGGAGAAAGACCGCTTGGAAACCCTGGGGTCGCTACCCCTATGTTTACCAGATGCATTAAACCCTATGGGAAAAGAATAGATCTCGTGGGTACCTCAAGTTCGTGAAGTCCATACACAAATAAAGAAGATGTAAACCTGAGAGGCAATTACAGTTTGTGACTTGTTGATTATGTTGAGACCCAGATGCATATTTGGAGCTATTGAGGATGTATAATGCAGAACCATCGGTGCTAACATGATGCATCACTGGTAGTATGTATCATATTATCACCGATCACTGAGGGTGTTAACCTGATACATAGCGACATCACTGGCTGCCACTAACCCTTGAGATACCACTGTTCCTGGACAATGGTAGACGTATTATCCCATCCATATAACCGTGAAATTTTACCATCGATGGGTTGTAAATGACATTTCACTGCTGTTTCTCTAAGAATTTTTAACTTTTTTGGTGCATAAATTGCATCATTTATGGTATAATTATCGTAATTTTCATTTTGTAACTAACACAATCAAATAAAAAGGTTCTTGATAGAACTACATTTAAGGAGTTGAAACATCCCTTCTTCCGAACTTCTTTAGAAGATTTTGTTCTGGTACAAGAAATTATGATCTAAAGTCCTTCATAACAATACAAACAGCATTTAAGACTATAAAATAAACGAATCGCCATCACCTCACAAACCACTCTCTATAGGTTTTTATTATGAGCTTCATTCTCCTTGCTGACTTCTTTATTGAGCCTGGAAAGCGTCCAAAGAAAGTTTGCAACTAGGATGCTGTTCCAAACACACATTTGGAATTATTGACGTATAACATGATGCATGAGCATGACTTACTACACTTATGGCAGCATGGTATTGCAGAAGAGGCAATAGACATTTTACCATTAACGGAAAGAACATACTGTAGGCTTAAAAATACTGCAAAACATTAGTTTTTTGTGTTCTATCTGCAGGAAAAGGCATCTCTTAGCACTTTATAATAGTTTTGTCCACTTAAAACAAATTAGTCAGTCTAGACACCATTAAGCTAAAATAATTTTGGATTTGCGCATTTTACTTATACGACAATATAAATAATCAAATAATCAAAATAGAAAACAATCTATTCTGTTTCAGTTCAACTCTATTCAGGCAGTATAAAATCAAAACAGTTTTCAAGCAGGCATCTGTGTTTAAAATAAAAACAATAACTTATACTCCGTTATATCGGAGAGGAAGTTAAGATGTGATCATTGCAAATGAGAATTTCTAGATCTTTTACTACAGTTCATGTTTGGTGCAATACATTTATTAAGCCAAATAATAGGCTAACATAAACAAAACAATAAACAGGTTCAAGGTTTGAACGAATCTCAAACCAAAATGTATCCCACACATTTAAAATATTGTTACGAATATTCTGACTAAACCTGGTTAATTGTTTCTAAATAATCAGCATTTTCACTCATTCCAATGGCCACACTGTGATGCCTTCTACAAATCTGAAAACTATCACTATATTTTTCACATGAACTGCAACATCGATGGTATAAAAAATTAATCTGAAGAGCAAACTTATCTCTATTCTGAATTTTTTAAGTACATGTTATTTTGGCACAAAAATTCTAGTATGAATTTGCATGGATATTTTTTCTCGGATGGCAAAGCTTTTGAACGTATAGTCAGTCCTTCAAGCGTCCCATTGGTGAAATAAATAGCAGTCTCGGTGTTAACCCATTTGTTAAAGGCGTACAATGACGTTGTTAAAAGAAAAATCAATTAATTTATTCATTTTCAAATTATGTGTACATATATGTACAGAAATTTGTTATCACATCAAATAAAAGGCGCCTTTACAAATCTTTTGATTGCGTTCCAAACACACCCTAAAAACACTTGTTCTGAGAATAGTTTATATAATTTGTCATATCGGTGTCGAGGGAACATTATGGTTATTGATAGGTGTGGTGAAAGGTCAAATATGAATAAACGGAAAGTGGTACACAGTGACTGGTCTTTGGCGTTGGGGGATGGGGTGTCGTTGATTCAGGGCGTGCTGCGATCACGACGGCTCCGCGAGGCACGGGATACCTTTGATCGGTTACACTTATGCGGTTGTTGAAAAGTTCGCACTTTACAGGTCGCCCACTCAGCATTTTTCAGATCTCTGTTATCCCCGAGAGATACTCAGTTTATGTCCTTAGCCGGTTGCTCCACCCTTCTAACGAAACCCAGCTTCATGCCCAATGTTCTGGCCAATGCCATCAAGTCCACTCATTACATATCCAATCACTGTGGCTGCTTGACTCCTCCCAATTCCTTATATTCACAATGATGTAAGTCGTTCCATTTGGTTGTTACATCCATGCTGTGTCTTTCATCTTTCAACTTGTCACGTTATGGTGACAATCCGCGACACCTTGAAAGTCAAATAGCACCCATCGTGAACTGCAGGGGGATACATGCTTTCCTGGAGAACTTTCGGAATATTGCCCACATATACGTATCGTTTTGAATATACCAGAAAATTTCAGGTAGTCCCTGACTTCGGCACATATGAGATTCGAATCCAAGCATCTCAGTCTACCAGCTTCTTAATATCGTCGCATTTAGCCGCTCGGTAAGTATATAATATTATAAAGTACAAATTTAAGATTACAAGGTAAAAGACTCGGTATCATCTCAGTTAATATTATAGGTTTTCAATCTGTAATTTATTCTTCCTTGTCTTCTACTTTTTGAGTCTAGACTGAATTCTGGCCTAAACTCATATATAATATTGCAAAGAACAACCTTGAAAAGTACAATCTAAAAGTCTCAGTATCACTTAATACTATTCTAAACTTTATTCATCCTCAAGACTAGTTTTTGAATCTGAACTCAATTCTGGTCTAAACTCGTATATAATATTACAAAGAACAACATTTAAGTCTACAAACTAAGAAGCTCAGTATCATATCACTTTATAACTATTCTGAACTTGATTCTTCCTTGATTGCGGCTTTTTTTAGACAGAAATCTGGTGTAAACTCTAAAAATAACAACATTTAAGACTGTAAATTAAATTAAAAAGCCGCATCGTATAACTTAATAGTATGAACTTTATTCTTCCTCGACTACTTTACGACTACGGACTGAATTTCGGTTTAAACTCGTATATAATATTGCAAAGAACAACATTTAAGACTACAAACTAAGAAGCTCAGCATCATATCACTTGACCCCAAGTGGCTAAGACGAGATATCTCGTCCATTAAAATCTGACCAATTTTGCTAATGACGAGATATCTAGTTATCATGAATGTCTATTGAATTGCGAATGATAAAGTTGCCATTTTTTGATGACGAAGTCAAGATTAGGTCAGTTTTTTTATAATGAAGGAGATATCTCATCCGTCAAGATCTGGTCAGTTTTGCTAATGACGAGATACCTCGTCAAGACAACCACCAGGAGAGTTAATACTGTTCTCAACTTTATTCTTTCTTGACGACTACTTTTTGAGTATGGACTGAATTCTGGTCTAAATTCGTAAATAATATGACGAAAAACAACATTTAAGACTTCAAATTAAAAAACTCAGCATCATATCACTGAATAACTATTCTGAACTTTATTCTCCCTCGACGACTACTTTTTGAGTATGGACTGAATTCTGGTTTATAAACTTGTATATAGCATTGGAAAGAACATTTAAGTCTACAAACTAAAAGGCTCAGCATGATATCACTTAATACTATTCCGAAATTTATTCTTCCTCGGTGACTTCTTTTTGTGTCTAGAAGGTCTGGAAAGAAGAAAGTTCGCGACTTGGACGCTGACCCAGATGCACATTTGGAGTTATTGATGTATAACATGATGGATGAGCTAGATAACAGCAGTCAATATCTGTATTGATCTCCCGCGTTTTGCTGAAGATCTTGCGAGATGACATTTTGAAGAGAAAAGGATTGATGATAGGTTTCCAGGTGAAAAGAAAGGGAATTTTACGCTTTGCTTTCCGGTTTCATCGGCATTAGTGTAAAAAAGTCGAAATATTATTTCCGCTTTTGAATCCGGGAAGTATGTGTTTTTTGTAACTGGTTTGGGTGTACTGGAATTCTCTTGTATAGTTCAAAAGATATTTTTGTGCAGAAGAATGAGTTCTTCCTTTCATTTATTGATGGAACCAGTGGTGTAGTCATGTGGGTTATGGGGGTTATAGCCATTTCTATTCTCGCGTGCCACTTCTCTATTTGGGTCAAAAATGCCCTTTTGCAAGTATGTCTTGATGAAAGTAATAAATTGAAGAAGTCTTGAAGAAGAATGAGTTCTTCCTTTCATTTATTGATGGAATCAGTGGTGTAGTCATAGGGGTTATAACCATTTCTACTCTCGCCTGCCACTTCTCTATTTGGGTCAAAAATGCCCTTTTGCAAGGATGTCTTGATGAAAGTAATAACTTGAAGAAGTCTTGAAGAAGAATGGGTTCTTCCTTTCATTTATTGATGGAACCAGTGGTGTAGTCATGGGGGTTATGGGGATTATAACCATTTCTACTCTCGCCTGCCACTTCTCTATTTGGGTCAAAAATGCTCTTTTGCAAAGATGTCTTGATGAAAGTAATAACTTGAAGAAGTCTTGAAGAAGAATGGGTTCTTCCTTTCATTTATTGATGGAACCAGTGGTGTAGTCATGTGGGTTATGGGGGTTATAACCATTTCTACTCTCACCTGCCACTTCTCTATTTGGGTCAAAATGCCCTTTTGCAAGGATGTCCTGATGAAAGTAATAACGTGAAGAAGTCTTGAAGAAGAATGAGTTCTTCCTTTCATTTATTGATGGAACCAGTGGTGTAGTCATGTGGGTTATGGGGGTTATAACCATTTCTACTCTCACCTGCCACTTCTCTATTTGGGTCAAAATGCCCTTTTGCAAGGATGTCCTGATGAAAGTAATAACGTGAAGAAGTCTTGAAGAAGAATGGGTTCTTCCTTTCATTTATTGATGGAACCAGTGGTGTAGTCATGGGGGTTATAACCATTTCTACTCTCGCCTGCCACTTCTCTATTTGGTTTAAAAATGCCTTTTTGCAAGGATGTCTTGATGAAAGTAATAACATGGTTTATATCTAGTTGTATATCCATTTAACTCTTCTGGTGGTATATCTTCAAATCAAAACCGGCCTGTAGTGGCCAGAGTCTTATCCAAAAGCTTGTTCGAAATTGTTATCAGTTCTCTTCAAGGGACATTTTGTTTTCCTATTTGAATCTCCATTCCCCTTGGAGTAATAGGGCTGTTTTGTCTCGAAGTGTCTCGTTATTAGTCAAATTGATCAGATCTAAAGCAAATTTATTAGATTTTCTTGCTGGAATTACGTGGAGGCATGTTTTATGCATGTTTACTTCATGTTTTTACACATAAATAAATACACGGAATTCGTTTATTGCTGCTGTTTGTCTGCCTGTCAAGCTCTATCTTGAAAACAATTGTATTTTTCATCGCTTCTCAGGCAGCAATAACTATTACCACCCTTAGTCAAGATAAATATGATATTGTACATTGATGTGAAGAAAAACCAAGCCACCGTGGAAAGGTGACGGAAAAAGTTTTCTTAGAGTGGATTCTAAGTCATTGTGGCATATATGGTAATGAATAAGCTGATTAATTGTGCGCCGCTTGAGCAGTTTCGCCAACCTATATCCCTTTTGCCTCTACTTAACATCAAAAGGCTTATTTGCTCATTACTACCATGGTGTGACAGGTTGAAGAGCAGCAAACGGTACGAAATGGTACGATTTACAGCATAATCAATATAAGGAATTGGGAGGGGTCAAGCAGCCAAAGTGATTGTATATGGGATGGATTGTTGGATTGGATTTTGGAGTTTTATGGCGCAAGGTCCAAAAGCGGACAAGCTGCGCCATGTATATGGGATGAGTGGACTTGCTAGCATTGGTAAGAGTATTGGGTATGAAGCTGAATTTTATTGGGGTGAAGCAACCGACGAAGGATAATATTGGGTATCTCTCGGGTGAAAACCGACCTGAAAATTACTGAGAGTGGATGACGGGGAAATAATGAGCTCCTCGACAAACTGACAAGTGAAATCTTAAAAAGTGATTCCTGGCCCTGGATATCGTCCTCGTCTCATTGTGCCCTGCATCAGTGACACCTCATTGCCCAATTACAAATTTGAGTTGGTGATTACCATTCTCTTGAATTTCCATCTATACATATTTCACCCCTCACCATACCTGTCTATAACCATGATTTCTCCACACCAATATTACATATTACATGAAATATTTACGCATTTAGTGCTTGTATAATTGGTGTGTGAACTCTAGTCGGATTAGTATGCGGCATCCTTTATACGATGTAATAACAATCTTACTGTACATATGAGTATTGTAGCAGAATACGGTGTTTTTCCTCTCTCCTCCCCGAACAGAACGAGGAACTACACGATCATGTTTCCAAGGACACATGATCGTGCTCTATTCTGCGCATGTGCGCCGCTCGAAAATGCCTGTTTCTGTTTTGTTGAGAAGCGAGGGCAATCGTTCTGCTGTCCATTTGGAGATGTGTACCGTTTTCGTTTCTTGTCTGTAAATAAATGTTATCTCTCGTCCTGAGATTTGATTTGGTTTTTATATAGCTGGCCTGATCAGTTGCTATAGTATGCATAATTTTCAAATGATCAAATAAATTAATATTTAACTTTGTACAACGCAAGGTGCGCCTCTACAACTCATTTATCAAGACATAGATTTTCAAGTTGCAAAGAGATTTTTACAGAAAAGAACTGAAATGCTTCATTGAGAAATGAAACTCGTGTCCCAAGTTGCTTCCCCAGAGCTGTTGGAGTCGCCGTTGTCAAATTCTTATTGGATATGACTACATACAAAGGCACTTACACCATATTGGAGTAACAAAATCAGCTGTCAGACCTCTTTACGAACTGGACGAAATGACTGGGGACCACTTCAAGAACTGCTTAAAATTCTTGACAATATGATTGCAAAAATGTAGGTAGGGTTTTATAAGATATTTTATCACTTTAGAATTCTATTGTGAGCTGCTTGTCGACTAGTGGCCTAGAGACAAAAGACGGAAGTCGGATAAGAGAAATGTTGATAGCTTGTATAGTTCGGTTAACAGTAAATAATATCTTTTTGGCCTCTTTACGAATTTGTACGAAATGACTGGGAACCACCTCAAGCACTATCCTCAAATTCTTGACAATACATTTGCAAAACTGTAGATAGCGTTTTAAAAAACGTAAGCACTTCAGACCTGTTGGGCTGTTCGTCGACAAATGACCGAAAGGTCAGAGACGGATAAAAAAAATGTTGATAGCTTGTGTAATTCGTAAAATAAACCGGCAAAATAATCCGGGAAAATTGTCCGGTAAATAATAGCTATCTGACTTCTTTAGAAATTGGATGAAATGATTGCGGACCGCATGAAGCACAATCCTGAAATTCTTGACAACATATTTTCAAATACTGTAGATAGCGTTTTTCAGAGAAATTTTTTCTCTTCAGACCTCAATTGGGCTGCTCGTTTGGGATTGATGGCCGTGAGCTTAGGTAGGTTTGATTAGCGTAACACTGGAGGAACACAACGGGCTATTGGCGACGGTCCGTGATCAGACCTGAAGAGAAAGATCCGAGGACAATACGACGTAATTTTGATTCACAGTCAGATGACGAGATCACACATGAGCTGGCACCCCACTCTTCAAAATTCCACACCACACCAATATGAGGCCATTCGAGGCCATGACAGATTTAACGTGCATCCGCCTCCTTTGTATACGATGGACTTTGGATGGATTCGAACTCGCAACCCTCCGGTTGCTAGCATGCGTAGTCCGGCTCTGGACATTTCGCAGTAACGTGGTTTCGAACGAATCTACACGTTAAATTTAACCCTCCTGGTGGTTGTCTCGGTAACTCGTCATTAGCAAAACTGACAAGATCTTGAAGTACGAGATATTTCGTCCTTTGAAGAAAAAAACCTGACCAGATCTTGATCAGGTTATCATCAAAAAGTCGCCAGTATCTTGATGACGATAAATCTCGTCATTAGTAGATTTTGATGGACGATAAATCTCGTCATTAGTAGATTTTGGTGGACGATAAATCTCGTCATTAGTAGATTTTGGTGGACGATATATCTCGTCAAAATCACTTGGAGATTTAAGAGGTATGTTAAACGTTTGCAATGCTTTCCCGTTCTACTCAACCAACTGGTCTTCCGTAGCCCACCCACATTCAAGAGAATTGTACGTTAAAACGCTGGATTTTTAGTAGTAAGTAGTTACTAATACTATCTCTAATACTCTGATACATTTTTTACATAATACGTAGTAAACATTTTTGATAAATTAGCAAAATTTGATAGCTCCCATGCGCAACTATTTTCCATGTCGTGTATTGTTTTTGTTAAACATAATTGTATCTAATCAAACTAAATTCCATTTGGTAAGTGTATCACTCAATTGTAAAGCTAAAAACGTTGCGAATTTGAATTTCTTAAAAAGTACCCCCCCCCCTGATAATACAAATTATTTTCTATTCAAATTGGAGGAAAGATTTTTTTTTTAAATATGGTAAAATGAATGAAAATTTCACTACAAAACCCAAAACAAATATTAGTAATCAGGTGCATTCTTTCACTAATACAGTTTATTTTATTTTTTACTTTATCTTTAAAAACTGATTTTTGTTTATTTTAACAGGTAAAACAGATTACGCCGAGCCCTATGCTTGTAATGACTCAGTGGCATCGAGACAGGTAAATACATATTTACTGTTTCATTAGAAATTTTCATTAAAATTGAAATCGATAACAAAATATAATAGTTCTTTGTCCTAAACCTAGATGTCGCCACCAAACTAATGGAGGTAGAAGTTTATTTCATTAAAATGTAAAAATTATTGTTCGCATAAAAAGTGGCCTTTTAAAAGCATTTTACAAAATGTTCGATCACTTAAAGCAAAAATTTATTGATTGTCTGTTGTATCATATTGTTTTCTTGTTATTTTCTCTACTGATTTCGAAACTACTCTGTGGCAATAATTTATAATACTATTACGGTCTAGTGACATAAACGAATATTTAAATTCTGAAATATTCTAGTGAATATCATGTTTGATAAGATTTTTTTAACGCAACCTGAATAATTAAGTTTACGCAGTGATGTGGTGAGGTCTGAAAGATGAATTTTCTCATGTTAGCGGAAAAATTATTTAAATAACTCAGAGAAAAGATAAAGATTTAAAAAGCATAAGAAAAACTGAACTAAACTTTGAAACTGAACTAAACAATCAAGATACATTAAACCCCCAATTGAAAACACTAAAACTAAATTCCAGTATCACAATAAATAAATTACACAGTTGAATCATACATTCTGTCAAATTTTGTAAATCTCTATCAGTCCTAAACTTTTCATATGCATTTAACATATAACTTTTCCAAGATTATCGTGCTGAAAAATGAAGATGATCGGTGAATAGCCTAATCCCAGCATACATATTCCAGGGGTTGCATATGGTGTTTTATGGGGGATTACTTGTTTCTCCAACCTGTAATTACTGATCGGCTGCGAAAGATAAATTTAGAGCCAGGAACCACTCTAACGATGTCATTTGTGGGAACGTGTTGTTAACGTTTTATCTGCTCCCTTATCTGACAGACTCGTTTGAAACCACATGACTTCAATATGACTAGTTAGAGCCGAAACCGCAGTCAAATTTTCTGAGCAGCGGTATAGCCGTCCCTGCACGACCAGAAATCCGGCATCCCTTGATTTAAAAAAACTAAAAATAGGAATCATTCGATGACAAAAAAACTATGAAACCTGAAACGAAAACTACGATTTTTGAACGTAAATCTGAGTGAGACATCAGTTTATATTTTAACTTCCTTGAATTTTACATCAAAAATCAAACCAGGATATGCGAATGTCCGTCCTTTAAATGATTTTTACTACAACTGATTGGTCGATGGTGTTTGTCATTGCACAATGGGTACCTTAAGCACACACTCTTCCCCTGTGAATGGAGTTGACATAAAGTTTTCTCAACCCTCTGACACCCTGAAGGCGTCTCGATGTCGTCAAAAATCCAAAACGGCGAAGTATCATTAGTACAGTCACCAACCGTTTCTTCCCCCTCCTTTTACGACTCTTTTACTACATCGGGGGACCCCACACCGGGTTCGTAAACCCCGCTTGTCTTGATGGGGGTCGTACATAAAGTGCTCTTTTCAACTTGTAAGTCGATTTTGGAATTTGACATGTTCGTGTTTGTTGATATTTGGCATCAAAAGCATAAAATTTTTTAAACTCGTAAGGAAAACATTAATCTAAAGAAATTGTGGTTAGAAAATAATTTTATCCATACACGTAAGAGAACTTTCTTTCGATGAAATATAGCGCAAAATTAAATCAATGTGAAACTATAATAGAACTAGGAAAGGATTTTTAAATTTTAGATCAAACACATTACAAATATATGTTTTAAATTAATTTGTTTTCAATAAATGTTTTAAAAGAGCAATTTATTTTATTTATTTCTCTCCGATGTATTTTATTTCAAATCTTTCGCTACGAGAACACAATGGGTTCTGATTTTTCTGTTGTGCTATCCGCAATTAATTTGTAATTAGTTACTTTATTTTTAAAGCAGTGTATTAAAAATTCGTGATAATTTTTTAATGCAAAACTATATAATTTTCTTTTAAATTGATGTTTAAAAAGAAAATCTGAATAATAACGCAATTTGTGTGATACAAATGGTCATTTAAAAAAAATTATTCCCTATAAATAGAATCTCAAAACAGTGAATTTTTTATAATGGTTTTCTTTTCCAATAGTAGATCCAAAACATCTTGGTACATCAATGAACTTTCACTAGAATCGCGGTCCAATTATATTCCTGAAATGTAGACTGGTGGTTTGGTGGAACTTTTCAATATATTTTCCTAAAAACACTGATATGCATACTTTTAAGTGCGAAAGCGAAAGAGCAATATTTCGCTGTATTGCACTTAGGATTGGAGTATAAAGATTACAGGCGAGAAAAACTTGTTTATTAGAGAGGTCTCACATTATTACTACCACCCTACTGTCGCTAATAAATCGCGAAATTAGCATTTCTAGATCGTAATTCAATTTCGGAGCTATTCTTTAGACACTATATCTTTTCTAGCAACTATAAAAACGTAGGAGCAAAAAAATGTAGAGTTACATGTGACAAAAAGGCAAGCGAAACATGCGTTTCAGTCAAATTCTATGTTGTAAACGACTGTCATGTGTACGTTACACAAAAGTAGTGCAGGATAGTTTCTTCTATTGTTATGAATTCGTGAGAACTCCTATTATGAAGTACCGAGGCGTCTGGAAATGTTTTTAAGTGTTTAAGGGCAGATTACCTGAGTGACATTGACACATCATTTGTAGATTCTTAGAATTTTATCTATTTGAGTACAAGAATAAAGACACTACAAGGCGTGTGATATTTCCTTCCCTTTTGTTAAAAGTCCGTGAACTCCCATTCTAAAAGACCAAAGGGGAATGAAACTGGTTTTTCCGATGAGGGTAAACGTAAAAGTCTGCTACTAAACAAGGTCGGTCATCCCATTCTTATGGTATACATTCTTAGAATTTTGTTCGAGTACTGGGTTAGGGCATACTGTACGCTACCACTCATGGGCTAATGTTCTCACCACTTCCTGAATTATTTATGGCTACCGGTAGAAGCACGTGGTTTTTTATATAAGAGGAGCTGACTTATGGACACGAACTCAATTGTTCACTCAAAAATCTAAGGCTTCGATTCCCAGTAAGATGTAATTTACACAAACAGCAACACTGGGGCTGGTATATTTTAGCTCATGTCGAAAATCTCACACGAGTTTATCCAATCCGCAAGCAGACTGAACTAACAGATGTACTTAGTTAGAAATCTACCCTCTAACATATGATGATCATTTAACAATGCTTCAGGTGACAAGGAAATGTTCGAGAAGCTTTTGTAGAGTGGTGACGACCGATTACCCTCCTTCTGGTAGAAGGGGAGTAATGCTGATTACTTTCTCGGCCGTCTCAGGCGGGGACCGAGTGTTTGGATGCAAAGCCGTTTCGACCGCTTTGGCTGCCAGAGGGTGATAAGCATAAGTTTTTTGCTTGCTTGTTTGTTTCTATTCAGTATCGTCAACCCTAGCTGGTCTCCAAAACTTGCATTATCTTGTCCCAACATTTCAGACATGAGTTGGCTCGTGGTGATCCAAAAGACCAATTGAATGCTCTAGAACGAATAGCTTCCAAGATATTCGTCGGAGTGCAACCAGAATTCGACAGCAGTATGAGGTATTCAAGATCACCCACGCAAGAAAATATTCTATTTGTAAAAGAGGAATCGCAATGCGTACTACGGATATGAGCGTGCTACGGATATGAGCTTCCAAGATATTCGTCGGAGTGCAACCCGAATTCGACAGCAGTATGAGGTATTCAAGATCACCCACGCAAGAAAATATTCTATTTGTAAAAGAGGAATCGCAATGCGTACTACGGATATGAGCGTGCTACGGATATGAGCTTCCAAGATATTCGTCGGAGTGCAACCCGAATTCGACAGCAGTATGAGGTATTCAAGATCACCCACGCAAGAAAATATTCTATTTTTAAAAGAGGAATTGCAATGCGTACTACGGATATGAGCGTGCTACGGATATGAGCTTCCAAGATATTCGTCGGAGTGCAACCCGAATTCGACAGCAGTATGAGGTATTCAAGATCACCCACGCAAGAAAATATTATATTTGTAAAAGTGGTATCGCAATGCGTACTACGGATATGAGCGTGCTACGGATATGAGCTTCCAAGATATTCGTCGGAGTGCAACCCGAATTCGACAGCAGTATTAGATATTCAAGATCACCCACGCAAGAAAATATTCTATTTGTAAAAGAGGAATCGCAATGCGTACTACGGATATGAGCTTCCAAGATATTCGTCGGAGTGCAACCCGAATTCGACAGCAGTATGAGGTATTCAAGATCACCCACGCAAGAAAATATTATATTTGTAAAAGAGGAATCGCAATGCGTACTACGGATATGAACTTCCAAGATATTCGTCGGGGTGCAACCCGAATTCGACAGCAGTATGAGGTATTCAAGATCACCCACGCAAGAAAATATTATATTTGTAAAAGAGGAATCGCAATGCGTACTACGGATATGAGCGTGCTACGGATATGAGCTTCCAAGATATTCGTCGGAGTGCAACCCGAATTCGACAGCAGTATGAGGTATTCAAGATCACCCACGCAAGAAAATATTCTATTTTTAAAAGAGGAATTGCAATGCGTACTACGGATATGAGCGTGCTACGGATATGAGCTTCCAAGATATTCGTCGGAGTGCAACCCGAATTCGACAGCAGTATGAGGTATTCAAGATCACCCACGCAAGAAAATATTATATTTGTAAAAGTGGTATCGCAATGCGTACTACGGATATGAGCGTGCTACGGATATGAGCTTCCAAGATATTCGTCGGAGTGCAACCCGAATTCGACAGCAGTATTAGGTATTCAAGATCACCCACGCAAGGAAATATTCTATTTGTAAAAGAGGAATCGCAATGCGTACTACGGATATGAGCTTCCAAGATATTCGTCGGGGTGCAACCCGAATTCGACAGCAGTATGAGGTATTCAAGATCACCCACGCAAGAAAATATTATATTTGTAAAAGAGGAATCGCAATGCGTACTACGGATATGAGCGTGCTACGGATATGAGCTTCCAAGATATTCGTCGGAGTGCAACCCGAATTCGACAGCAGTATGAGGTATTCAAGATCACCCACGCAAGAAAATATTCTATTTGTAAAAGAGGAATCGCAATGCGTACTACGGATATGAGCGTGCGATGCTCTACTACAGATATGTGAATGTGTGAACTCCCTTAAGGGTTCACATGGATATATCCATTCTGAAACCTGTAGTCTTTCCTGCTCGACGTCTTTCCAGTTTTAATCTTCCAACCAATATAATCTTTCCTGCGATTCTTTCGACGAATAGATGTGATGATTCAGTCATATGTGTTGCAAAATCTGTACTACAGTACTTGGATATCACGCTGGATACAGTACTTGGATATCACTTGGACACTCATAGGATTTAGCTTAAACACATCTGAATTTACCAATACCTCAATTGAAGAGATCAACCAAATTAGTATCTATCAACAACTGGCAACAGAGGTCAAACTACCAAAGGTCGAACGGGTTTTTCTCTTCGGGATTGCTATTCTATTTCCCATCCAAAGATCGTCGTGAGGGGGTAGAGCTAAATGTGTCGTGCACTCAAGTATCCTCACTTTGGCGTGGTATGGAAATTCGGAGAGTGGGGTGCCAGTACAAGTGTTGACCTCGTCATCTGACCGTAGTTCAAAATTACCTGACGTTGTCCTTGGATCTTTTCCATCGGAATTAATCCCGGACCTTCGCCAAAAGCCAGTTGTGTTTCCCCACTGCTACAAAAATTCAACTACCTACCTTTAGGTTTAATCAATTTTTATTTTTTTTCCACCAAATTTTCCCGAATTTTATTTTTTTTTCTATTGGGGGATGCCATGTTTCTGGGCTTCTATGAAAGCAACGGCACTGATACCAAATAACTTAAAAAAATTTAATGCCACAGTAATTCAACGTATTTTCCATTTTACCAACTCCCCGAGTTTTGAATGCGGATCTAGCGACTTCTTTTTAAATAAAACCTCGACTTTATTTAAAGCGAAACTCGCAACGGCAATCCGCAATAGAATCACCTCCTGACAAATTCCCTTCCGAACAGCCGTATCAATCACAGCTCGGACCTCCCTTTTCAGAAACAGGCCAAATGCACTTTATACAGTAAATAAATCCATCAGAAGCTACAGAGATTTATCTCCCCCTTCTGAGAAAGACGATAGCGCTCTCTCTGAAAGAAATGTCTCCCCCTAGACGGGGAAGATAAACTGCTTTCCGGGACCGGGACATTTCATTTTATTTTAGAGTCCCAAGTATACACCTGGGATAATCTTGACACCTGAGCTAAAGGTGAGCAGTAGGGTGTAAATTCATCAGATTGCGTTGCCCCCTATATTTCTTAGAATCAGAGCCAGTTTCTTACAGGGATTGAATGGGGTGGAATTGGGATGTCTTGTTGAGAGTAAATTTTTGTATCAGTTTTGGACTTGATATTTATTTGTTGGAAATGAATTGGAAAAGTTTAGGAAGGTTGGATGAGGGTGTCACAGAATTGGGATTCCTGTAATTGTGATACAAAATTTTTTATTTATTGGAAGATATCTGAGGGCCTCTCCACACCGACAGAATCCGGGACAATCCAAAAGAATCTGAATCCGTAGATTGACTGATTGGGTTTTACGGCGCAAGGGTTATATTTGACTAAGATACGCCAAACACACTAGATGGACAACTTCGAGTAATGGAAATACACACACAAGAAAGATTCACTGACACTGTAGATTGGAAGGTATTTATTTAGTGTCGCTCTGGAGCAACGCAACGGACTATTGGCAACGGTCCGGAATCAGTCCCAAAGGGAAAGACCTGGGAACAGTAACACGTAATTTTGAACCACGGTCGAATGACGAGGTCACACCTGAGCTGGCACCCCACTCTCCAAACTTCCACACCACGCAAATGTGAGGACATTTGAAGCAACGATACATTTAAAGTGCACGAGCTCCTTTTGTACGGTCTTTGACGGTTTTTGGTTTGGATTCGAACTCGCAACCCTCCGGCTGCTAGTCCGTTACCCTCCCAACAGGGCTAATACGGCCCGAAAAAATCTGGTTGGTTATTTTGGGTTTTATGGCGAAAAGTCCAAAAGCGGACAAGCGAAAAAAACCTGGATATTCGACCTTTGGGTAGATTAAGTATTGAATTTGTACCGCACTGGAGCAACATAACAGGCTATTGGTGATTGTACGGGAACGATACCGAAGGTCGGTTGCTTGGTTTTAGGTTTTATGGCGCCAAAGTGAGGGCATTTGAGGCCGCGACAGATTTAACGTGAATCAGCGACCCTTTTACTGACACGGAAAGGAGAAGTATAAGTTACACTAAATACTGTAAAAACTGATTAACGTAGATTTGGGGGCATTGAAGCTGGGCGATCTGTGTAGTGGGTTTTAAGGCGAACCAGCTGTTTCTATGGAAACTGGTCTCCTGAATCTAAGTCAGTTTCTACTGGATTCAGATTTATGTGGATGGACCCGGATTATGTTGGTGTGGAGCGACCCCAAGCTTAACTCTGCAATAAAATGCCCAAGTGATGTCACTCTTAACATTCCTGGTTGTTGTCACGACGAGGTATCTCGTCATTAGCAAAATTAACCAGATCTTCATGGACAATACATCTCGTCATTAGACGAAAACTGATCAGATCTTGATCTCGTCATCATAAAAAAACAGTGATATCCTGATGACGAGATATCGAACTGTTAGCAGAAGTGGTCAGGTCGTGATGGACGAGATATCTCGTCGAAACCACTTGGAGGTGTGTATCTGATAAACTGATCCACTTCGTTTGTGTATCTGATAAAACGTCACCTGTTGTAATTGGTAGAATAATTGTTAACGATGGCCACAAAATTAGACATAAACACGCGATTGAGGCTAAACGATTTCTACCTTTAAAAGGAATGCTAATTTATTCAAGGTAAAATAAACGAATAATAAAAGTACTATTAAATAAAATTGTTAGAAATATCTGTTGTTTTGCTATTATACGGTCATGTTTTGCTGAACGAAATATATTTAGATCTGGAATTAAGGTTGGTGTCGAAAAGACACCAACGGACATTAAAGGTAAATTTAGCTGTAGATTTTTTCTAAATTGAGTTACACAAAAAACTTCTGCCGTGTGCTTATCAAGTAAAATTATTAAAAATCACAAGAAATTGTCAAAATCCGATAAAAAGACGACAGGGAGAAATCAATAAACACGCTCTGGTGACGAAATGTGACACCAAAGGTCATTCTAGTTTATCAAAAAAAGTTTTGCAGTCGTGGGTCGAACATTGGAATTGTGGATCTACTTCCCATTACAGTAATCAGCTGAATCTTAGCTCATCACATGATGGTGAGTGATCATTGCAAGAATCCCATTACAAGCCACTTTACACAAACGGAGTCTGGGTAGTTACAGCTGTGTGAAATTAGTAAACAGTGCAAAATGAACTCAGATACACGGTACAAAAAACTACTGTATGTGATGGAACACAGGGCAGTAATTTTTACTAAATTGTTTACACATTAGTAGCCAAAATTTGTCCCGTAAATTAATTCAATAAAGTGCGAATTATAAAAAATTATTCAGTTATATTTAGGCTTTTACCTGCCCAGAAAATTTAAAAGTTCTGTATTTTAATGCCAGTACAAGTATGGTCGGTCTCTGTCTAGCCACTAGATGGCGCTTATGATTTCATTTGAGTGATCAACCAATGAGAATTTAAATCTATGCTAGAAAGAAACAAAGAATGAAATTACCTACAATCGGCAGTAGAAAAATATGTTATTGAATAAAATCCTCTAATACGTAAAAACCAAAATAAGTTTAATCGAAATCGATAAACAAAAATAACTTTGATGTGCAGAATTTATTTGATGAAACGAAATCTATTTATAATTAAGGTAGATACGGTAGTTAATTGAAGTCACACTGGAATACTACAGCGGGCTATTGGCGACAGTCCTGGATCAACACAACTGGAAAAATCCGAGGACATCTCGTAATTTTGAACCACGGTCAGATGGCAAGGACAACACGTAAGCTGGCACCTCTCTCTCCAAACTTCACACCACGCTAACGTGAGGATATTTGGAGCTACGACATAGTTAACGCGAACCAGCCCCCACGCACACGACGGTCTTTGGTTGGATCGAGTTTCAAACTCGTGAACCTCCGGTTGCCAATGCGCTACTCTCCTAACCGGCCGCGTCCCCTTTATAATTAAAATATAAGCTCTTATGTTTTACCCAAATCCATTAGAATTGTATATTATACACTTGTTTTATTTGTCCGTGTCTGAATTAAACGTATTCATAGTTAAGTTGTCATTTAAGTGTTTAGTCTAATAGAGTTTAAAATATCAATTAGCTACAGTTCGTTTATCTTTATTCTGAACAAAGGATATAATTTTGATACATAATTACACTTCAAAACCCTTGAAGAGACAATTTTGCACGATAATTGTTTTTGTTGCATGCCTTACAACTCGTACTGTACATAATTTATGTAAATGTTTTGTCATTGAGTCATGATTACCCTTTATCCATATAGCGCTTTAAAAATATCTGTTTTGGATAACATTCCATTATTATATACATGTAAATAATCACTTCATTATTTTGTGGATACCTCAAAATCTCCTATTTTGTTTACGACAGGGCTCTGATGGCCTATTTGCGACTATAAAACGCTGTCCAACAAGGCCTATATACATGTCTGCTTCTTACAAACAAGGTAAGTACTGATGGTTTTTTGCACGATATTTATTTGGACACATTTATGTATTTTCTATAGATGAAACATTTTGGTCCAAATTCGACGTTTTTCTTCTCGCGCGCATTAATTGTTAGAAATGTCGTAACCCAATTTCTTTGAATATTCTAGAATCGAATCATATATCACAGAAGTGCGCAGATTATCATGTATAGATTTTTAATAAATTGTCTAGGAAAGCATTACTGTCTGTCTACAACGAGAACTACTTTCAACCCCAAGTCTGTCTAGTGGCGTCGCTATAGAAACAGGAAACGTTCATTTTGAGTAGGGATTACTTAATTTTATTTTGTTTTATCCCTAATTTTGGTGGCAGAAAAAGTAATTTGCTTGTTTTACTGTGACAAGTTGAAAAATTTTAATAAATATATTTCCAATTTGTCGTCGTCCTCAAAGGCATCTCCTTAGGTGTATGCTGGCTTCCTAGATCCGAGGTACTATAGTGATTTTTTCTTTTCCCATGGGATTTTGCCCTTAATAAACATGAGTATTGCGCTCTGTCGAGAACCAAACAATATTTTTCTGCTTTCATCCTAACATTCTATTCTCCCTTTCCTGACATTTTTTATTTGAAGTTGTCTGTCGTGTGCTAGGAGCAGCTTGGCCAAATATAGCCCTTGCACCATAAAACCCAAAACCAACAAACCAATTTGTCGTCAAGTACGCCAATTTGATAAACTTGGGAAATATTTTCTTCAAACATCCCCTATGCAAAATGGGTGAGATCGTTACCACCGAGATATCTCGGTGGTAACGGTGAGATCCGTTTCTACAGCAACAGACAGGTAAGACTTTGTGTCTGGAGTTCTCGAGATAATCGCATTACATAAAAGTTCTAAAGCTAATTTGTTGTATGAACCTTCTACAAAGAAACTTTCAGATCCGAAAATTTGATTTTAAAGTCTGATTAGTGAAATATTTTTTGTTTTCTCAGTAAATCATTTGCAATGATACAGAAAAGTAAAACCTTGACATATCACTTTACCTGCTGTGTTAGCTGAAGTCTTGGGCTGAATACGTACTTCTTTCGGGGATCGTTCACCAAATGAATATTTTAAAAATCAAGTTGAGCGTATGTCATTTGCTCACTTTCGCGATGCTTCCTAACAATTTGATATGATCCAAAGACAAAGACTGGTGCCAAAATTTTAAATGTTTATTTCAGTGAAAAATTACCATTGGCAAGACGGATTCGTTTTTCATTTGACTTGTTAGGTGTTGAATTACAGTTTTCAAATTGAAAACTGTGAGGTACTGTTCTTGTAGAGGGGCCTTTTTAAAGTTAATTTCCGTATTTTTATGCATTTATATAGTAAAGTTAATTTTCGTATTGTTCTAAAACACACGTATATATACTATATATAAATATATATTTCCATCCTGATTTAAACATTTTTTCTTTCATAATTCCACTGCAAACGGCCAAAAAAGAATCCGTAGCCTTGATTCTGAATCACCTATTATCAAATTTTGTTTGCGTGACAGTTAATGAATCATTATTAATTAATGTTATTAATGTTCAATGTTATCGCCATTAGGGTCCGAAGCTTTCTGCTCCCAACACAACACTCCTCATGAAGGTAATACCCGACCGGAACCGGCCTCCAACGACAAGTGGAGCAACCCACGAAACAACAGCAAACCAATGCGGTGATAAGTCCCGCCCATAAACGGATTTTTGAATCTTCACCTTCACCGTCCTCAATTCCCAATGGTCTGTTCATTGTGCAATCTTACTGGACGAAAGTTCAAAGGAAAATTAGCAGCTCCCATAATCACGTGAGCGCAAATTGTTTTCATTGGACGAAGGAGTTGGACATTTCATTCAATTTCATTGGGGAGCATTGAGAAACAAATACTTCAAGGGTTTGGGGAGATTATGTGTTATTTCGAATTAATTACTGAGCATGTGATATTGATGTGTGATTTTCGTTGCTTGTGTCACCGAAGATATATATTGAAGAAACTTTGTGTCTTTGCGCGTCTTCTTGCATGTTCTTTTTATGTGGATTCATTCTACCTTGCCGAAGATATTGTCATTTAATATAAAATATTTATTGAATAGAAAGGGTTGTACGTTCTTTGATACCGATGTATTTCTTGCATTTAATTATCTATGAAAGGGTCTTTAATAGGAATGGATATTTACAAAAGCTAAAATGAATTATAAACGAAACATTTGCTGTGCATTGTCGAAATATAATTTGTAGTTATAGAATAAGCTCTTGTGTTCAAATTAGGATGATACTAAAACAACAAATTTCGTTGAGTATGCGGTCATAAGATTTAATGTCAGCACTTCTTTAAATATATTTGTTGTATAAATTGTGTTAATTTATGAAATGCTATTGTTATGATAATTTATATTCATAAATGCCTATTTATTGTGAAACTTTCGTTAGTGTTATATTTATGTTCTTTGATAGCAATGCATTTCTGGAATTTATGTATGAAATGAGTCTTCACTATGAAAGGATATTTACATAAATTAAGATTATTTATAAACGAAAAATTCGCTGGGCATATTGTCGAAACATAATTTGCATTTATAGAATATGCTCCTGTATTCAAATTAAGATAATAGAATAACAAATTTCGTTGAGTATGCCGTTTTAAGATTTAATGTTTGCATTTTTTTAAACATATATATTAATTGTATAAATTATGAGAATTTATGAAATCTAATTCTTATGATAATTTATATTGATAAATGCTTATTTTTTGTTACTTCAAATCTTTTATAAAACTTAATTTTGTAATTTATTTCATGTATCCAATCTTTTACAGTGTGATAAATATTTTAAGCAAATAATTACCTGAATTTGAATTATCTCTGAAATTATCTTAACCTTATCTATATTAAAACTATTTGAATTATCTGGAAGAGGAAATGTGAAGGGATTTTGTTAACTTGTGATGAGGAAGTATCAAAATTTACTTCACCAAAAGTTTTGCAAAATTACGAATTCCCTTTTCAAAACTAAATCAAATAGGTGTTTGAAATAACATTTCAGAAACTTTAAGTAAATTTGCATTCTGCAATTTTTAGAAATAAAATTTATTAAAGAAATATAAAATATAAATATGCATCCTAAAATGAATGGTTTTCATCAGGATTTATACAAATGTTTAGAACGATTATAATTTCAAATTATATACAACAAAATAACATTGCCTTCTATGCTGTGAAAATTCAGTATAAGGTTCATCCGTAATTTTTGTTACACTTATTTTGTTATTCAAAGTTTTTTGTTAGTAAATAAACAAGAGTATTTACACGAAACTTATTTGGGAAATTTAAAAAAGTACAATAAAATAGCATAAATTACACATATAGGAATTTTTTATGTTACGATTTTTCTCATTGCAATTTATGTGTCAGATATGTAGAATCTTATTTTGATTTGTACTAAACTTAAAATATGACTCATTAATCCGTTTACAACAATTTACTTTACTGATTCATAAATATGTATAACCAATATGATTTTCCATGGTTGAGTGAAACTTTTATATGAAGAATAATCAATTTTTAATCATGTACGTGCCAAAATCTCTCTACACGTTTAACGTTATGCACCGATGTACATCAAACAAATAATGCTGTGAATACCATCATTTACTCTAGTGTTCTCATGTCAACATGTATATTATTGTACCAAAATAGTACGATGAAGAGACTGGTACTGAGTGATGTACATTATTTTCTAAAAACATCAAAAAAACTTTTTCCCCTTTGACTGCATCTGCATGAGTGTTTCAATTGAAGATAGAACGATAGTGAAATTAAAAGGAAATACTTTTTCCATCAGCGTGTGGAGATTTGAGGAATTGGAAGGTGGACAGTTATTGGATTTAGACAGATTGATGGAAAGCTGATGTTGAACTTTTCAAGACTCTGGGAATCTAAATTTTATCATGTACATTGATTGCTGTGACGAATTACATTAATTCTGTCATGTTGAGTTTTGTTGATTTGGCTATATATACACTGGAGATCTACGTATTTGTTTTACGACTGTTACTCTTGATGTAAATAAATGTTTTTTGGCAATAATATTCGTTTATTTCATTGAGTATCTGCTATTGTCCGCATCTGATATGTGGAGTGTTGTTTGAGTCACGCGGTTTTGTGTTTTTTGAATCAAAAGTGCCCTTTACCGAAGATATTTCGATGAAAAGAATTACATGATTTGCAAAAGAGCGTATCCTGTTTTTGTTTCATCGTTCAAGTGGTTTCATTGAGCTATCTCGTCCATCAAGATATGACCAATTTTATTAATGACGAGATATCTCGTCATCAAGATATTGCTGATTTTTTACGATGCCGAGATATCTCGTCGAAACAACCACCAGGAGGATTCAATCCCTGTATTCGAAGAGTAGGGCCTAAAGATTATTAGAAAATACCCCATACAATTGAGAGTGGCATAAAAATTTGATTTGTTTCTAAAAGCGATACTTAATGATCTTGAAATTCATAGACTTTTTTTATGTTTTTGCAAAACTGATTTTAAAGGAGCAGGTATATGAAACAAAACAAAAATATTTTCAAAATTGCATCTTAATAATTTAACTTCTGGTGGATGTTCTGAAATTCTCCATTTTAAAGAAAGCAGAATAGAGAAATATAACTTAGATATTTAATAGTTCCTGTGTCAAATTATTATTTTATTTTGCAACCCAAGCATTGATCCTTATACTTTTAGATACTTTGACATAGTATTATACGAAAAATTACAATTTTACTGTCTTAAGCGCACACTCCAAATATCTCTGTACTGAAATAAACAATTTATATGACAATTTATATCACTCAATTTATGTCACTAAAATCACAACAATTTGTATCACCTAACCACGACCTTAGTGTTGTGATTCATATTTTAATCATTTCAAATTATTACCATCTAAAATACAAAGCTTACGATTCCTATCTAGTGCACTTCTGGGTTGGTATACTGGGTACACCCCTTTCAGTTAACTAAAATTATTAATGTTTGAGTCCTTTTTAGAGTTTAAAACTTTCCAAAAAGTAGATTTGCTAAAACAGAAAAGTATCTACACATTTCACATAAAGTGTATGCTACATAGAACAAGAAGATAAAGAATTGAGAACCTCTAAGTCTTTAAGTATATTCATAAAAGTAATACCTAACATCTATACATAGTACACGATCCTTTTATTTGCGGCATATTTTAGAAAACTCTGATTCGTATACATATCATCTACATATTTATCATCATCAAGTGAACAACCGATGATTTACCCACCGTTTGATTCATAATGCTTAATACTGTAAACTAAGTGTATATTTATTAGGACAGAACACACACCTGTTGATGAAGATGAGTGTTGTGTAAACGAAATCGAATGAAGAGTTATACACGATTTGTATATTTTCTTTCATGTTTTATGACGTAGATGGCAGCACCAAACACTTAAATCTATGATTGGAATTCATATTAATGATGAAATCATAAACACTAACAACATAGACTGTAAAGAGATCACTACATAACATATTTTTCAACAGATCCTAATTACATTATATTTTGAGAATTTATATTTTTTATTATATTTTTAAATTTGAAAGGATAGTTTCACTTTTCTACCGGTAGATGGCGACACCACAAAATCAAAATAAGAATCCTAAGTTAAATTTCATCTCACTTGATTTTCAAATTATTTTTTAAAATTCTGTAACTGTTCAGAAATAATTTATATCAATTGAGAAATAATATAAATGTGAAGAATATGTTGAAGGATTTAAATCGAATAGGTATATTTTGTGAAACAAAATATGTGAAGGGAGGGATTACATGGGCCCAATGTCACCGGAATTTTGTCCTAGAAATAAGGAGAAGAGAAAATCCCTTATACGAAGTTGTATAAAATCTGGAAGATTATTAAATATTTTATTGCAAGTATCAAGAATCACATTAAAAATATTTTATAATATAAAACTCTAAAATTGTGTTTGAGAAAAATCTCTTTTTCTGGCATATTTTAATCTGTGTATCACGTTGTTTTATTTTATTTTATCAGAACTTTGTTTCACGAAATGTTTTCCCATTCATTAACAAAATTTTTCTGTGATCTTTGAATTGCAAAATATGAAAAATACTGTTTATTTATAACTTGCATTAACTCTATAAGATCAGACATCGTTACTTTATCATAGTACAATGCATTAAAGTGCCCTTGTGCTCTCAGTTTGCAACAGTTTTTGGAAAAGTAGAAACATTTTTAGATATTGATAATGTATAAGAAATACATCGAAATTAAATTTAAGTATTTTTTGGTTATTTTTAAAATTGAAGTGTATAGGTACCAAACAGTAAATTTGATTTCTGAACTTTTCCTTTTTTAAAACAATATAAACTTTTTAAATATTGAGAAATTTATAAAAACTACGCCGTTTTTTTCTCAAGAATTTATTGTTAGTTAAATAAAGTGGTAAAAATAAATAACAGTAAATTGTTTCGTCGTATTTTGGGTTTTTTGGATTTCCAATTTCCTTGACTACTATCATTCTTTTTGATTAATTATAGTACTAAACAATCGATTCACCAGTTTGACTGTAATAGTTCAGTTTTATTTCTTTTCTGTATTAACCTTCAAGCCAGAGAAAATCTTCAATGAACTCCATAAAAAATATTTTCAAGTTCATCCAAGAACAGGTTCATAGAGGGATTCTGCCTAAATTTTTCTGGATGACTCGGGTACTGATCAATACAAACACGTTATTACTATAATAGTTTTATAACTTGTGACATTTCTCAGAATCAACAACTTAAGTAAATATAAAAAAGTGTTCATACACGCACGAATATCTTCCGACGATTTTAGATTATTTCTAATTTTTTTAGTGTAAGTTGGTAGTTGAATTTACTTTATGCTAGAGCTTGTTTTTGTGCTAATCCGCTTGGTAAAAAAGGCTTTGGCCTCCATGCCAGCCATCCGGGGCAATCAGAATAATTTTGAATCCCGTAGGAACTGATGTGGAACACTTCGGATTCAAGCAGTGTGAACGGTGAAAAGACGAACAAGCTTTTTCTTATGGAAGCGGCTTTCCTGAGTCTACGGTAGTTAGTTTTTATCGGATTCAGATTGAATCAGCTTGACAAGGATTCCGTTGGTATGAAGGGGCTCTTGGGATCTGGGGGATAAAAGCAATTCGAGATTACAGTGACAAGCATTACTTGCTTGTAATGTAAGCTGCTTGGTGCTGTTTGATTGCACTATCACGTGATTGACTCTGTAAATTCTGACATCTCTAGACGGGATGTGACTCATGTATGTGCATCATTTTGTTAACATTTGAAATAACTTTTAAATAAAACTTTTTTCTACTAATTGCTTACCGTTACTCAATGACAATTGGCAATTTGGAGGGAAGGATAGGACTATTTTTTATGGTGCTATTGAAAAAATGTGGTTGCTGTTAATTGTGAAAGATATTGTGTGATATTACAGAATTCCTTTCTGCCTGAAATTGATTGGAAAGACTTACAGCACATGTGGTTTCAACAAGATGGATCAACCTGTTACACAGCTCGTGCAATCATGCTAATTCGAAAGAAAGTATTTCCTGGCCGAATAAAATCTGGTAACATTCATGAGTTCCACGTTCCCTTGATTTCACGACGTCGGAATTTTTCCTATGGTGCTATTTAACCCTCCACGTGGTTTTGACTAGATATCTCGTCCATCAAGATCTGACCAATTTTGGTAATAACGAGATATCTTGTCATCAAGATTTTGCCGATTTTTTGATGATAACGATATAAAGACCTGGTCAGTTTTTCCAATGACGAGATATTTCATACATCAAGATTCGGACAGTTTTGCTAATGACGAGATACCTAGTAGAGACAACACCACCAGGAGGGTTAAAGGAACGAGTCTACGCTTACACATCGACAATGATTCAACAGCTTAAGCAGAACATTCGAGAAGAAATTGAACAAATCACCCCTGACATGTGCTCAAACGTAAAGGAAAATATTGTCAAAAGAGCCCGTATATGCAGCTCGTTCTGAGACGGTCATTTAGATGGTGTTCAACCACTGGCAATTCCACATATACCATCATTAATTGAACAAACTAATAGAAAATGTACTGTTTAAAAGTTATTCCAAAACTAAACGGGACCCTCACATCATGTATTTACTTTCGATTCTTTTCTTCAGTGAGTGTTGTCCACTGGAGCATTAAGTACATAGAATCACATAGCTATAGAATACACAAGAAATAATTCAATCACAGTTTGACGTAATTTTTATTTTCAACAGATATACACATAAATAACACCATCTAGAGAACAACATAATTTTGGCAGGGCTTAATGTGAGCAAAGATTTTAAACATTCATATGACAGTTTCTCTCAATGGCAATGTACACAATGAAGTTGATAAAATGTCCTTATGTGTTGTCACACATTGTCATCGCATCGGCTTGTGCCCGCTGCCTGCTTGGTGCCGCCATCTCTCGGAGTCGGCTGACTCCAAATTGCCGCTGCTCTCATGGGTCGACATCGGTTGGCTCTCGGAACCTGAAAAATACCAAGACAACATTTGACGTCAATTTACAATCAGACCTGTACTAGGTGACCAGCACGGAAAGTTGAGCGTTGCGAAGAGATGGGCATTGAGATCGGTCTTACAATTTCAATGTTTTCAACGCGAAGCCTTAACCCAGTGTAATTCGATAGCTGAAGGAAAAAGACTTATTAGTGACCTTGAGTTCGAAGGCCGCAATTAGTTGGGAGGAGGCTCATTTCTCGCTGTGCCGAGCAAACTTCAAATCGATATAATTCGAGACTGCGAAGCCCTACGCATTCGAAACTGGTCTCAAACGAAAGCTGACGTCGAGATTTGTCGATTTAATGCATTTGAAGTGAAACCAAATTCAGTGTTGGTTGTGAAACTTTGGATTACAATTTAATTTTGTTTTTTAATTTCACAATGTGGGCATATATTCATCTTAAAGCTAAGCAGAAAACATCGAAGTTAGTCTACGAGGAAGAGCAACTCGTCAGCTTTCGTAAACACTGAATTAGTCTTCCATTTACTACACCCAAAAAAAATACTATGCGTTTACGAAACGAATTCACGTAAAATATGGATGCTGTACTCTGACTAAGCCTACCTAAAAATAGCCCGCTGTGTTTCTCCAGTGCGACGCTAATAAACTAGCTATCTGACACAGTGTACCCGATTTTTCTTTGCCGAGTTGGAAGAGTAATAGATCAGCAACCGGAGGGTTGCAAGTTCGAATCCAACCAAAGAATGTCGTGTACAAAGGGGACTGGTGCACGCTAAATCTGTTGTGGCCACAAATGTCCTCACGTTGGTGTGGTGTGGAAGTTTGGAGAGTGGGTGGTCAGCTCAGGTGTTACCTAGTCATCTGACCGTGGTTCAAAATTACGTGGTGTTCTCCTCGTGTGTTTCCCTTTGGGACTAATCCCGGACCGTCGTCAATAGCCCGTTGTGTTGCTCTAGTGTGACGTTAATTAACTACCTACCTGATTTTTCTTAGAAAAATCTGCTTGACTTTTTGCACATGGTTGTTTTTTAAAGCAACATATGTTCAAAATATGGGTGGTTATAAAGTTACTCCCCTATATACGAGCACCCTAGCGATCGCAGTTTTTAACGAATCGGAATGGATAAAGAGATTTCAAGGTGGACGCTCGATAGTTATGTCAATAGCAAGAATAGAGCACTCACGGTTACGGATACAGTTAAAAAATTTCGAAAATTTATAACAGCAACACTCACTTCTTTATTGCCATAATGGAAAACCATAATGGATCACCATAATGGAAAACCCAAAAGAGAGATGAATTGTAACCTTCAGCTCTAAAAACGACAGTGCAAGAGCACTGTTAAAGATGAATACGGACGTCAAAACAGGAAAGAAAGGGAATAAGAAACTAAAACATTTTAGCTGTATTACAAATGATAGTGTGTCAATTGGCGTTGATTGTTAGGTACTTGTGATTTATACAAATTACGAGCATTATCACTGCTGTTCATTTTCTCTCTATCCTCTTTTGTCGCTCACACTAACCTTCTTTGACAATGTTCTTGCGCAGTCATTTTTAAACCAAAAGGTGAAATTTCAAGGGCATTTTTGGATTTTCACTCTAACGATCAGATTGTGATAAAGTGGGTGTTAAACTTGAAATCTTTTAACTGCATTCCAAACCGTGATAGCTCGATTCTTGTTAAACAATTCTCGAGTGCATACTTTGAAATATCAAAATTTCTAGTTTCATTTCGATTAATTCAGGATTACGGGCGTTAAGGCTACTAGCTAAGGGATGTTTCCTTATGGTTCTCGGATATATTTTTACGGCTCCAACAAGGAGGTACTTGGATCATTTGATTTTCAAAGAGGAGTGAAAGTGCTTTAGGAGAAGGCTGTCGTAAGCAAAAGCATGAATGGTAATCGCTATAGAGATTGCGGTTGTATGTGCTCCTAGTTATGGGAAGTTTTTTTTTATTGCTCTCCGATATATTTTGTGAGGCTCCAATGAGAGGGTACTTGGATCATTTGATTTTAGAAGAGGTGTGAAAGTGCTTTAGGAGAAGGCTGTCGTAAGCAAAAGCATGAAAGGTGATCGCTATGGAGATTGCGATCGTAAGGGCTCCTAGTTATGGGAAGTTTCCTTATGGCTCTCCGATACATTTTGTGCGGCTCCAAAGAGAGGGTTCTTGGATCATTTGATTTTAGAAGAGGTGTGAAAGTGCTTTAGAAGGCTGCCGTAGGCGAAAGCATGAATGGTGATCGCTATGGAGATTGCGGTCGTTAGGGATCCTAGTTATGGGAAGTTTTTTTTTATTGCTCTCCGATATATATTTTGTGAGGTTCCAATGAGAGGGTACTTGAATCATTTGATTTTCGAAGAGGTGTGAAAGTGCTTTAGAAGGTTGCCGTATGCGAAAGCATGAAAGGTGATCGCTATGGAAATTGCGATCATAAGGGCTCCTAGTTATGGGAAGTTTCCTTATGACTCTCCGATATATTATGTGTGGCTACAACGAGAGGGCTGTTGAACTTGGATAAGTTGAATTTCGAAGAGGTGTGAAAGTGTTTAAGAGAATGCTGCCGTACCCAAAAGCATGAAAGGTGATCGCTAAGGAGATTGCAGTCGTTAGGGCTCCTACTTATGAGAAGTTTCCTTATGGCTCTCCGATATATTATGTGTGGCTACAACGAGAGGGCTGCTGAACTTGGATAAGTTGAATTTCGAAGAGGTGTGAAAGTGCTTTAGGAGAATACTGCCGTACGCAAAAGAATGAATGGTGATCGCTACGGAGATTGCAGTCGTTAGGGCTCCTACTTATGAGAAGTTTCCTTATGGCTCTTCGATACATTTTGTGCAGCTCCAACGAGAGGGTACTTGGATCATTTGATTTTCGAAGAGGTATGAAAGTGCTTTAGAAGGCTGCCGTAGGCGAAAGCATGAATGGTGATCGCTATGGAGATTGCAGTCGTATGAGCTCCTAGTTATGGGAAGTTTCCTTATGACTCTCCGATATATTATGTTCGGCTCCAACGAGAAGGCAGTTGAATTTGGATGGTGATTGCTATGGAGATTTCTTCTGCTATCTCGTTATCATTGCAATCGTTTCCTCACTGAACAATAAACTTAGAACCAAAATCTGCGCTGAAGATGCCAGTTGTAGATAGGTAGGCATTTAATTAACGTCACACTGGAGCAACACAACAGGCAATTAACGACGATCCGTGATCATACCCGAAGGAAACGATCCGAGGACAACACCAAGTAATTTTGAACCATGGTCAGATGACGAGGTCATACCTGAGCTGGCACCCCACTCTCTAAACTTCCACACCATGCCAACGTGAGGACATTTGAGGCCACCTCTGATTTAACGTGCACCATCCCGCTTTGTACATGACGATCTTTGGTTGGATTCGAATTCATAACCGTCCGGTTACTAGTCCGTTACTCTTCCAACTGGGCTAACCACGGCCCTCCAGTTGTAGAAACACTTTCTTTACGTTACCGGCAATCCCCTATTTAGACTTACGTTACCGACATGGCTTGACTGTTTCATACCCGGAGGTTGAGTAATTGTGATAAAAGTTGGTTTTCTTCTCTGCCCCAACAATTTTTTGTGATCGATAAAATGAGAAATTTATTTATCCCCAACGTCAAATAAATATTTGTATGCTATTTTTATGTATTCCGTGTATTATTTTAAAGAGTCTCGGAATCAACTAATTTCGCTAGAAAAGTTTTCAAAATGAGATTTTTTTAATATTTCTTACTAATTTTTTTACCACTAAAACCGTATCGTATAACACGGTATTCAAGTGAAATGGGTTCCCTGATCGAAAACGTCGTATGTCATTTTAAGTACATGGTTCTTGTTCTGAAGTCTAATAAAAAATTAATTAATTTTTCCGACGGATATGTTCACATTATTTGAATATCGGGAGTTTAAGAAATGCATTGTGGCGCCATCTGTGAATAGATTATATGCCTAACAGAGTACATTATATAATAGAAGTAATAAAAGTTCTTAAACACCAAATATTACTCTACAATTCAGATATAATACCTGTACAGAAGAAATCAGAGAGATATTAAACTGTTTTTGAGAAATAATTAAATATAAAAGAAATATTTCTCATCATTACAGTAATTCAATATTTTCCTGTAAAGCATTTCTCATACATGGCACATGGCGTCAGTATTAGATTATTTTAAATAGTATAAATTATAAGGCAATATTAATATCAATATTTTTAGATTATCTTTGATAATATAAAAACAGAAAGAGATTAAACAGACAGTTTTTAGATTATCTTTTAAAATCTATTCAGAATTAAAATAATGGAAAATTTGTTTTTGTTTGATATATATTGCCAACAAGGTATGTATATGTACAATGGATAAAACAAAATACTCGTACAAAGTCTATGACTGAGAAATTATTATGAGGTATTCAAATTCATGAATTTTAATAACTGTTTTGAAATAAGTAAATTTTATTATTACTCTTTATTGTTATTCTTTATCTTGAAAATATGACACGAAAATACCTCCATTAAATTAAAATACTCGTATGTTAATTTAATGTGAAATTTCAAAAAATGTCTAGAAGAATTAGAGTAGTTGGAAATTAAAATTATAGGACAATGGATTAAATTCTTTAAAAACAGAAAATTTTAAAATTTTATTTAATTAATGAAATATTTATCTCTTAAGATGTGTGTGTTAAGCATAACAAACAAAGTATATAAAGAAATATCTTTAAAACACGAATTTCTGAAACATTAATATGAAAATAGAATAATCGTTTAAGCGTACCTTGTTTATAAGCAGACATGTATATTGGTCTGGTAGGACATCTTTTAATAGTAGCGAAAAGTCCATCGGAACCCTTAAAGGGAAAACATATTAATGCTGCTTAGTACATACTTTTCAATGTATACAAAATTTGGTTTATAAAAATTGAATAACCGATATATACTTAGAGGAGGAAAATGAAAGCTTTTTATGGCTACTTTTCAAATTATGCTATTGTAATATAGTTATATATATATATATATGTAATATAGTTAAGTGCAAAAATAAAAATACAAATAATGTCACCTTCACTTATAAAAGTGAAAGATTTTTAAATTTTATTTATAATAATAATTTATTAAATTCTATTCAAATCACGGATGCTGAACTTAAGTTCTGATATTTGTTTTTAGTATGAAATTTACGTTTATATACTGGTTACTTATACAGATTAAATCATCACTTGAAGGCAAGAACAATGTAACTCGAAAAATGGATTATTTTGATTTATATTTAGATTAAAACAAGTAAGATAATACAGAATTTGATGGAAGAACTAGGTAGCAATTTTGAACACTATCTATCGAAAAAATGCATGTCTATAAACTACTTTTCATTTTATCTCAAAAAACAAACAAGTGAATTACCTAGTTACTGCATTCAGGTGACGAAATATTTAAAAAGCTAATTGATAAAATAGTTCAAATGGAAACTATACAAGAAGAAAAATATCTACAGCTTACTCTAAAAATATTTTGCACCACATGTTTAGAAATGCCCGCTATTTACTTGTATTTCAATACTTGTCATTGTTGGATCCTTTTAAACTTTTAGAAGATAAATTTTGGGTCCTGTATCTTTTCTAAATCATTATTTTCCATACACAACAATATATAACTATATTTTCAGTAAACAGTTTTTATTTCAAGTTTTGTTTTGTCTTGACCACACCAGATGGCAGCAGGACCGACTAAAAATGAATCCTATTTTCCCCGGACTTCTAATAGTTTAAAGAATACTTTTAGATAAAAATGTATCGGTGTAATCCATAGCTATATATATTATCTCATGCTTTCATGCATCTAGATATGGAATATTTGTGGAAATGATTATTACAATAAAATGGTTAACCAAATAAATTTTTTCTAGACAAAGTAAAATGTATACATAGTTATTGGAAACCTTCAAAAAATATTTAGAATTAATACAAATAATTTTGCATCATCTTAATACTTATATGACAGTTTAGACTCACCTGCCTTGGAGGTACATTGTCGCATGCATATGGTTCTGCATAATCACCTTTGTTTCCTAAATAGATAACTAATCAGTTAAACAAATTCAATCTATAAACTACAGATTCTTCTTATAATTACTAAAATATCTATGAATTTACTTATTGCAAAATTCTGGTAGGAAGCACGAGATACATGAACGTTAGCGTAAGAAGAGCTAGAAAAGCGTGTGCGATAGTGGGAAAGTGCACAGAGTGTGGGAAAGTGCAGAGTGTGGGAAAGTGCAACAAACAAATTAAGGGGATTGGTTCAGATCAAATTAATAATGAGTATGTACAGTCGCGGAAAAAAACCGAACCACTCCTCTTCTTCCTAAATAATATTTCTATAGCGCTGATATTTTGTACCATGTTACTGTTAAACCACCCAACCCAAACAAAATCCATCTACTATTTTATATGAAAAATAATTTTTAGTATGTAATAATAATTCTTAAATTAATATTTGAAAAATTATGAATTTGAACCTTACTATATTTGATAGGAATCGATCCAGGACTTCTAACATGACCATGCACAATTTCAAGTCAATTCAATGGTTAGTTTTTGCATTACATTAAGTTTTCCTCATTATTGCGATTTTAGAGGGCAACCAAAAGTTTAGAAAACGTCTGACAAACCTCGGATGATGATTCTAGGATCGTTTGCACTTCCATAAAAAATATAATAATTCTATGATGTAGTATAATACTTCTTTGCACGCGCTGACAGGTAGGTAGATATTTTAATTAATATCACACTGGCAACACAACGAGCAACACAACGAGCAACACAACTGGCAACACAATGAGCAACACAACGGGCTATTGATGACTGTCCGGGATCAATCCCAAAGGGAAAGATCGCACGAGCTGATACGAGGAGTGTTCAAATGAAAAGGTACGAAACGTCGTAAAAACCAAACCGGTTGAAATTTGAATATGCCGCTTTAGGATAACGTAGTGAGACATCTAAGGAAGCGAATGCACGAGTACCGGCGTGGTTGTGCGCATGCGCGGGCGCCCGCACATGACGCAGAAGAGAAGCATGCAGTTGTGTGTTCCGTCCAATTGACGCGGCAGTGGGTGTGAGGACATCATGGCGTTCACATTGCAAAATTCGACGATTGAGGAGCAGCGAGGTGTTATCAGATTTCTGATTGCGGAAGGTGTTAACCCTCTGCATACGACGCGGCAGAATATCGTTTCCTTCGTTGGTTACGGCCGCCGCCCCAACGGCTTTAGAAGCAAATTACGGAAACGGCCGAAAACCGCCTTTGCAATGCTTTCCCCCAGGAGGAGAGCGAATGCGCTTCTTCCCTTATCAGCTAATGTGCCAGTTTCTTTTGTCCGGTGGCGAGTATGCCTAGAAGGGACAGGTTATTACCGGGTATAGTGAAAGGACAGCTGGGATTTCAGTTCGTATGGTCACTATCACTCGAAGTACCCGTAAGTTGTCTTCGGAGTCGAACAAACGAATTACGAGGCTCCCCGTCGATAACCCTGACATCTTTGTCGACGGGGAGAATAGGCTATTCACGCGCGGGTCTCTGTTGAAAAGAAAAGAGGGGATGGAAATCGAAACGAGCTTCGGCCGTTCCTTCAGGAGTTTGAGATCAGAAAGAATCCGAACCCTTCGTAACAAGAGGACTGGAAATTTTCGGGCGGTTCGGCCGCTCCCCGTATCCAGAGGGTTAAACCGGTAGGTGAGACACTCCGTAGCATACGCAAGTCCATCAAGAGCAAACGGCCTGGGCTGCTCACGGAGGGAGTGATTCTGCTCCACGATGACGCGCGTCCACACGTCTCCAGGGTGACACAAAGTGTACTGGCCAAGTTCAAGAGGGAGCAGCTTGAGCATCCGCCCTGCAGCCCGGACATATCGCCCTACAACTTCCATCTGTTTTGTCCGCTAAAAAACATCTCAAAGGGAAGCGCTTCAACTCGGACGACGAACTGAAGGACACAGTGGAGGACTGGCTCTTGTCACAGCCACATGAATTCTGGGAACAGGGAATCCTTCGGCTCGTGAAACAGTAGGATAGTTGTGCTCAGTCCTCTGGTAATTACTTTTGAATAAAAACTTCAATCATACCCACAGTGTCGTTTCGTACCTTTTCATTTGAACACCCCTAGTAGATAAGCTGGAAATAGTGTACACATTTGAAATTCGGGAAGCTATAACTACAATTAATCTCGATCTACGAATAGCGATTTTAAATGTGGAGGTGATCCCTGAAATTGACAACAAGTTTAGCATTGAATATCTCCGGATATAAAGATAGTAAAGTCATGAAATTTCATATTTGGGCCTAATTTAACGATGCAGAATCTGATTAAGGCATCAAAACAGGGTGTTTCCATTGGGCATTTTAGTAGTATACGGGTGCCTATAGGCGGCGGAAGTGACGTCATACCACGTGACCGGAAGTGGGCGTGTCTGAATGACGTGACGTATTGTTTGTTTACATTTTGGACTTTGAATTTTTTTTTTTGTCATCGTGCAGGCGTTGAGTTGTTTCAAGATGGCGTCGTTTCGTTGCCATGGTGATGAATCACTCGTGTAGTGCCATCTGGTGGAGATATTCGAAACCCTATTATTTTTAATTAAAAAGCAATTTCGTGGATTCGAACCGAGGACCATAGGATCCGAAGTCAAGTGCGCTATCCGTTAGGCTGTAAGAGAGTTAACTATGGGCGGTGAATTAATGTAGTGTTGGATTTTTTTTTTCTCTTTTGGACTTGTATTTTTTCTTAGTATTAGGAATGGGTTATTTTTAGAAAATGGTTTGAATAATTGCATAGGGGTTTTAATAAATGCTTTTTCAAAATGACTTATGGCGCCATCTGGTGATTTTAAAAGTAATTAATCTAAGGAACGAATTGATTTCTTAATGGTTTTACTTTATTCATGACCGGTGACGTCAGTGTGTTTACGTTTGGGACTTGGATTTTTTTTCCTTCTGAGATTTCGATGTGACGTCACGATTATGTCCATCGAGCAAGTCTGAACTTGAAAAAGTCTACTCACAATTCTTTATGTTATGAGTATGGTAAATTGTTTACAGATCGTGAAGACTGGGCATACTTCCGTCGATTGGAAAACGAATTAACGTATTAAAAAAAGACGAAATTTAGAAATTTTAGGTCAAAAATATACTGTGCCTTGTCAACTTGTAGCATACGAAGACGAAGGAATAAGCTATACTTTTAGTGGGTCTTCTATTGCAGCCAAGCCTTGATCTCCTTAAGTATTGGAAATAAAGGGAGAAATGGAGCGAATAATTGGTGCAAGATTTAATTTTGAGTTGGTGAACCGTTATAAAGATGGTAAGGACTGCATAGTTGCCCATAAAAACAACGAGAAGGACTTGGAACTTTATGCACCCATAGCGTCTGTTTCATTTGGGCAGAAAAGACAATTTGTGTTTTCTAACTACAATTGTTTAAAAATTGTTCTGGAAAATGGAAGTTTGCTTGGAATGAAGTATCCAACAAACCAATTTTGGTTTCACAAGTTTCGTAAAATTCTAGCGTAAATAAGCAATAATCCACTTATGTGCCCCCGAACTGGAACACATATACTGTATTTTGGATTGTTTGTTTTTTATTACATAGTTTTATAAATTGTCTTAAAATGCAAGATCTGAAATGAAATTTTTCTATGCTATAAAGATTTATGGTTTTTTTTAAGTTAGATGTTTTTACTCAAAAATTAATTATACATTAGATGCTATAAGACCTATTTTTTAACAGAAATTTTGTTTCAATTAATATACACTTAAGTAAGAGTAAAATTTTTGAAACTTTATAAGACCCATACTATGAATACGTTTTCTTGTACATTTGAAGAAGTTTTAGTATAAAAACCATTTATCCTATAAATCTAAATTAAATGTTATTTTTTAAATTCTCTTTCCTTGCATATTATTTTTTTACTTTGAATAAATCTTCATAAATTTTAGTGATTTAATTTATATTATATAGATTTACAAACCTGTTTTTGGATGAAATATAAGGATTTTATATTTTAAAAGTTAATGTTTTTACTCAAAAATTAATTATATATTAAATACTATTACACATATTTTTAATGTTGAAGATTTTAGAAAACATTTTACAATTGAAACATATGCATTACATATTATGACAAACACTTAAATGGAGATCCATAAGGGAATATTGGAAATCTTTTTAATGCTTACACCTTTCTATTTTAAATAAACTTTTGCTTGTCTTACCACATACACTGTATTTTGGATTATTTGATTTTTATTACCCATGGTCTTATAAATTTTCTTTTAAAATACAAGATCTGAAATGAAATTTTCCTTGATTTTAAGATTTATGTTTTACTCAAAAATTAATTATACATTAGATGCTATAGCACATATTTTATTACAGAATTTTTTAATATTATACACTTAAGTGAGCGTAAAATTTTTGAAACTTTACAAGACCCATATTATGAACATGTTTCCTTACACATTTGAAGTAGTGAAAAATAGTATTAAAACCCTTTATCCTGTAAAATCTAAATTAAATATTATTTTTAATTAATCTTTCCTTGCATATTATTGTTTACTTTAAATACATTTTCATTAATTTTAGTGATTTTATTTATATTATAAAGATTTACAAATTGTTTTTAACAAAATTTTTTTTGATATAAGGATTTTATATTTTAAAAGTTAGATGTTTTTTACACAAAAATTAATTATATATCAAATACTATTGCACGTATTATAACATTGAAGATTTTTAGAAAACGTTTAACAATTGAAATATATATACTTTAAATATTATTACAAACATTTAAATGCAATTTGCTTTTTATTTTTAATTTTACAATTGAGACATTTTTAAAAGTTTGGTTCTTAAAGTGTGTGTTTTATGCATAGTAAAAAAATTATTATAAAAAACCTGTAAGAGTAAAAAGAATTTTATGCATTAATTTCAAACTTTACAAGACCCATACCATGTTTCCGTGCACATTTGAAGTAGTGAAATATAGAATTAAAAACCATTTGTCCTTGAAGTTCTAAATTAAAAGTTCTTTTTCTTTAATGCTTTTTCAAACCACACATTTTACTAAATATGAACTTTTATTTATTTGAAAACCTTATGCACATCGTACAATTAAATTGCACAGCAAAATACCAATACTGTACGAAGCTATGAAGTATTTTACAAGATACTTTGGTACTGTTTTCTTAATTTTAAGTGTTCTACATTGCTATGTTAAATGGATAGTAAGTGGTTTTTCTGTTTTTGAAAATAATGTGTGCACATCTGTGCTGCTAAGCAAATTAACTTTTGCCCTTTTCTTGATATTTAATGCATAATCTAAATATTTACTGACACCGCTGATAGTTTTACCCATGAGTAAAATTAAATAATAACTGAAAATTTTAAGTATTAATGTGAATTTTAAAATGAACAAATATTATTAAAATAATGGATTAAATCTGAATTTTATGTATTCTTAAAACAATCTCTGCAAAAACCAGCACAGACAATTCTTAAACAGATTGAAGGAAGCCACATGGAAACAAAGTTAATGGAAGCACTTTTTATAGAAAAAAACATAGTTCATATATTTTACACAAGTAATACATTGTAGTGTAAAAAATAACTTTAGTTTTTTACATACTTGCACAGACGCATATTTCCGATAAGCCAATTATTCGATGCCGCCACCTAAACTTTTGGGCAATGCAAATTATTTTTGTGATGACCACATGATAGTTTTTGGAAATCAAGTTGATATTCGGAAGTAATACATCTAAGCGTTTCTTTTCCATATGACCACCTTTGTAAGCAACTAGGTACTGAGTGGCCCTCTTGGTCTGATCGTACAATTCTAAAAGCTTAGAGTCTAAACTTTCTAAGGGAGCACAATTTGCTATGTCATGAGACAGAAATGAAGAGTACATACGTAATTTTTAACATATCACACAGTTGTACGATCTTTGGCACTAAGTTTATGCTCAGACGATAAGTTAAAACGAATACTTGAAGCTACTTGCGATTTTTTTACAGCGATGTATGCATATTTACGTACTAAGAAACTTTCTTGAGTCTGAAATCCATCAAAATCCACAATTTCACAAATATTAAGCATTGCTATTGAAAAGCGTTAACTGTTCTTGGAAAAATAATTGTAAACTGGAGGCCACGAAGAACTGGACTATATAACACCATACACTTACTAATCATACTAATCAGTAAAGTTAAAATTTATCTTTTGCGTTCCATAGTTACTCACAAAAGATAAGACTAAGTGAAGAATGTACATACTCAGAAAACATGGTGTTTGTGATAATGCGCGAAATAAAATTTTGTGTTATAATACAAGAAGATTTTAACGAAAGGATATACTTAAATGTGCGTTTGATTTTTTTTACTCTACCACGTTTATGCGCTGAATGCAATTCAATTCTACGACTAAACTTGAGCAAGAAAAAAATATAACCAAATATAATTTATAAGAGAAACGCATTTTGACTTTCTTTAAAACGAGAACTTTAAAGTATACTGAATTCTCTTGATTCCGCAGTTTTATGTTTTTTCTAAAATTACATCAACGAATTGAATTATTTATTTGTGGACACACACAAGTCTTTGCCCTTGTTGAAAGGAAACTAGTATCTTTGACAAGTATCAGATTTTTAAAAATTGATTAAGAGAAGAACCTTTTTTCATGGAATTTAATTCAATCTGCACCATAATTTTACACTTAAGAGTAATAGAGCATAATATAGTTTTAAGGAAAATGAATAACCATTATGCAAATTTGAAGCCAAAAGTTCCAAGCATGTCTATGCGCCTATCTACGTTTAGAGATTGGCCAACGCACAGACGTTGACCTTAGAGACCTAGCCGAAAACGGATTGTATTATACTGGTGTCTTGGACGTGATCAGGTGCTATTGGTGTGGCGAAGGGGCTTGAAAATTGGTAAAAAGAAGATGTAGTGAGACACAAACACAAAGTTTTATCCAAAATGTTTGGTAGCCCATAGATGAAATTGTACAGGTGCTGGATGAAATCAACAACAATAATTGATACTTGTCAAAGATACTAGTTTCCTTTCAACAAGGGCAAAGACTTGTGTGTGTCCACAAATAAATAATTCAATTCGTTGATGTAATTTTAGAAAAAACATAAAACTGCGGAATCAAGAGAATTCAGTATACTTTAAAGTTCTCGTTTTAAAGAAAGTCAAAATGCGTTTCTCTTATAAATTATATTTGGTTATATTTTTTTCTTGCTCAAGTTTAGTCGTAGAATTGAATTGCATTCAGCGCATAAACGTGGTAGAGTAAAAAAAATCAAACGCACATTTAAGTATATCCTTTCGTTAAAATCTTCTTGTATTATAACACAAAATTTTATTTCGCGCATTATCACAAACACCATGTTTTCTGAGTATGTACATTCTTCACTTAGTCTTATCTTTTGTGAGTAACTATGGAACGCAAAAGATAAATTTTAACTTTACTGATTAGTATGATTAGTAAGTGTATGGTGTTATATAGTCCAGTTCTTCGTGGCCTCCAGTTTACAATTATTTTTCCAAGAACAGCTAACGCTTTTCAATAGCAATGCTTAATATTTGTGAAATTGTGGATTTTGATGGATTTCAGACTCAAGAAAGTTTCTTAGTACGTAAATATGCATACATCGCTGTAAAAAAATCGCAAGTAGCTTCAAGTATTCGTTTTAACTTATCGTCTGAGCATAAACTTAGTGCCAAAGATCGTACAACTGTGTGATATGTTAAAAATTACGTATGTACTCTTCATTTCTGTCTCATGACATAGCAAATTGTGCTCCCTTAGAAAGTTTAGACTCTAAGCTTTTAGAATTGTACGATCAGACCAAGAGGGCCACTCAGTACCTAGTTGCTTACAAAGGTGGTCATATGGAAAAGAAACGCTTAGATGTATTACTTCTGAATATCAACTTGATTTCCAAAAACTATCATGTGGTCATCACAAAAATAATTTGCATTGCCCAAAAGTTTAGGTGGCGGCATCGAATAATTGGCTTGTCGGAAATATGCGTCTGTGCAAGTATGTAAAAAACTAAAGTTATTTTTTACACTACAATGTATTACTTGTGTAAAATATATGAACTATGTTTTTTTCTATAAAAAGTGCTTCCATTAACTTTGTTTCCATGTGGCTTCCTTCAATCTGTTTAAGAATTGTCTGTGCTGGTTTTTGCAGAGATTGTTTTAAGAATACATAAAATTCAGATTTAATCCATTATTTTAATAATATTTGTTCATTTTAAAATTCACATTAATACTTAAAATTTTCAGTTATTATTTAATTTTACTCATGGGTAAAACTATCAGCGGTGTCAGTAAATATTTAGATTATGCATTAAATATCAAGAAAAGGGCAAAAGTTAATTTGCTTAGCAGCACAGATGTGCACACATTATTTTCAAAAACAGAAAAACCACTTACTATCCATTTAACATAGCAATGTAGAACACTTAAAATTAAGAAAACAGTACCAAAGTATCTTGTAAAATACTTCATAGCTTCGTACAGTATTGGTATTTTGCTGTGCAATTTAATTGTACGATGTGCATAAGGTTTTCAAATAAATAAAAGTTCATATTTAGTAAAATGTGTGGTTTGAAAAAGCATTAAAGAAAAAGAACTTTTAATTTAGAACTTCAAGGACAAATGGTTTTTAATTCTATATTTCACTACTTCAAATGTGCACGGAAACATGGTATGGGTCTTGTAAAGTTTGAAATTAATGCATAAAATTCTTTTTACTCTTACAGGTTTTTTATAATAATTTTTTTACTATGCATAAAACACACACTTTAAGAACCAAACTTTTAAAAATGTCTCAATTGTAAAATTAAAAATAAAAAGCAAATTGCATTTAAATGTTTGTAATAATATTTAAAGTATATATATTTCAATTGTTAAACGTTTTCTAAAAATCTTCAATGTTATAATACGTGCAATAGTATTTGATATATAATTAATTTTTGTGTAAAAAACATCTAACTTTTAAAATATAAAATCCTTATATCAAAAAAAATTTTGTTAAAAACAATTTGTAAATCTTTATAATATAAATAAAATCACTAAAATTAATGAAAATGTATTTAAAGTAAACAATAATATGCAAGGAAAGATTAATTAAAAATAATATTTAATTTAGATTTTACAGGATAAAGGGTTTTAATACTATTTTTCACTACTTCAAATGTGTAAGGAAACATGTTCATAATATGGGTCTTGTAAAGTTTCAAAAATTTTACGCTCACTTAAGTGTATAATATTAAAAAATTCTGTAATAAAATATGTGCTATAGCATCTAATGTATAATTAATTTTTGAGTAAAACATAAATCTTAAAATCAAGGAAAATTTCATTTCAGATCTTGTATTTTAAAAGAAAATTTATAAGACCATGGGTAATAAAAATCAAATAATCCAAAATACAGTGTATGTGGTAAGACAAGCAAAAGTTTATTTAAAATAGAAAGGTGTAAGCATTAAAAAGATTTCCAATATTCCCTTATGGATCTCCATTTAAGTGTTTGTCATAATATGTAATGCATATGTTTCAATTGTAAAATGTTTTCTAAAATCTTCAACATTAAAAATATGTGTAATAGTATTTAATATATAATTAATTTTTGAGTAAAAACATTAACTTTTAAAATATAAAATCCTTATATTTCATCCAAAAACAGGTTTGTAAATCTATATAATATAAATTAAATCACTAAAATTTATGAAGATTTATTCAAAGTAAAAAAATAATATGCAAGGAAAGAGAATTTAAAAAATAACATTTAATTTAGATTTATAGGATAAATGGTTTTTATACTAAAACTTCTTCAAATGTACAAGAAAACGTATTCATAGTATGGGTCTTATAAAGTTTCAAAAATTTTACTCTTACTTAAGTGTATATTAATTGAAACAAAATTTCTGTTAAAAAATAGGTCTTATAGCATCTAATGTATAATTAATTTTTGAGTAAAAACATCTAACTTAAAAAAAACCATAAATCTTTATAGCATAGAAAAATTTCATTTCAGATCTTGCATTTTAAGACAATTTATAAAACTATGTAATAAAAAACAAACAATCCAAAATACAGTATATGTGTTCCAGTTCGGGGGCACATAAGTGGATTATTGCTTATTTACGCTAGAATTTTACGAAACTTGTGAAACCAAAATTGGTTTGTTGGATACTTCATTCCAAGCAAACTTCCATTTTCCAGAACAATTTTTAAACAATTGTAGTTAGAAAACACAAATTGTCTTTTCTGCCCAAATGAAACAGACGCTATGGGTGCATAAAGTTCCAAGTCCTTCTCGTTGTTTTTATGGGCAACTATGCAGTCCTTACCATCTTTATAACGGTTCACCAACTCAAAATTAAATCTTGCACCAATTATTCGCTCCATTTCTCCCTTTATTTCCAATACTTAAGGAGATCAAGGCTTGGCTGCAATAGAAGACCCACTAAAAGTATAGCTTATTCCTTCGTCTTCGTATGCTACAAGTTGACAAGGCACAGTATATTTTTGACCTAAAATTTCTAAATTTCGTCTTTTTTTAATACGTTAATTCGTTTTCCAATCGACGGAAGTATGCCCAGTCTTCACGATCTGTAAACAATTTACCATACTCATAACATAAAGAATTGTGAGTAGACTTTTTCAAGTTCAGACTTGCTCGATGGACATAATCGTGACGTCACATCGAAATCTCAGAAGGAAAAAAAATCCAAGTCCCAAACGTAAACACACTGACGTCACCGGTCATGAATAAAGTAAAACCATTAAGAAATCAATTCGTTCCTTAGATTAATTACTTTTAAAATCACCAGATGGCGCCATAAGTCATTTTGAAAAAGCATTTATTAAAACCCCTATGCAATTATTCAAACCATTTTCTAAAAATAACCCATTCCTAATACTAAGAAAAAATACAAGTCCAAAAGAGAAAAAAAAAATCCAACACTACATTAATTCACCGCCCATAGTTAACTCTCTTACAGCCTAACGGATAGCGCACTTGACTTCGGATCCTATGGTCCTCGGTTCGAATCCACGAAATTGCTTTTTAATTAAAAATAATAGGGTTTCGAATATCTCCACCAGATGGCACTACACGAGTGATTCATCACCATGGCAACGAAACGACGCCATCTTGAAACAACTCAACGCCTGCACGATGACAAAAAAAAAAATTCAAAGTCCAAAATGTAAACAAACAATACGTCACGTCATTCAGACACGCCCACTTCCGGTCACGTGGTATGACGTCACTTGGCCCCGCCCACTTCCGGTCACGTGGTATGACGTCACTTCCGCCGCCTATAGGCACCCGTATACTACTCATTTTGTTGTTTGTGCAGAATTGATTTGAAGACGGTCCCTGATGCAATTCTTTTTGCATTGGAATTTGCAGTGGACGTTATTCCCTATTGAATGATATCATTGAATTTACTATGAATAGTGCTCGAAATAAAGGAGGTGGTTCAGTTTTTTTCCGCGACTGTACATGGGAACTCGATTGTCAACTGCACAGCGAATATAAATATAGTTATTAACCCTCTGTTTCGTAGAGGAAATATAAAAGTAGAATGAGCAATGGTAACCTTTTAATGTACTCAAGATCATTTGACCAAAACTAGTAGTAACATGGCCCAATCCAAATCTCTTTGTTGCATAGAAAAGAGTGGGACGGAAGCCCAAATGTATTCGGGCAGTTTCGGTCAGGATTCTGTGGTACACAACATGCATCGCAGCGAGAGAACGGGAAAATCTCTACCGTTTTGACCGCTTCAGCAACCCGAGGGTCCAATAAAAGTGTTTCAGGTTTTATTACGCGTATATATACATTTGGTATCCAAAATAACATTTCATCTTGGTAACAAGCTCGTGAAATACATTTTAGGATTTTCTCTCAGTCTAAAGCAGGGGTCATCAAACTTCTTTGACCGTCGAACCCTTCAAGAGTTTCTTGACTTTTTATCGACCCCCTCTACTATTACGTATTACCCTCTACTATTACGTATTACCCTCTACTATTACTTTAATTATAATGGGGCAAGCACAAAAAGCATAATAGAACAAGCAAAATTCTCCCTTTACTATTACGTAATTATAATGGGTAGGTATTTTAATTAACGTCACACTAGAGCAACACAACGGGCTATTGTACAATTATAAGCAAAAAAGACGCTTATATGAGTTCTTAGATTGTTTATTTTTAGTTAGTGTTTATTGTATGTATAATATAGTATATATTACTATACTGGCTTAACGTGATGCGTTTTTGTTTTGGACGTCCTTCTTAACATTACATATTTAAAAGGATGGATAAATAATATATGAAATATAAAATAAAAATTCAATTTAGATAATATTACCCGTACAATGATGTTTTATATTTTTCTATCGACCCCTAATCGATCACTGTGCCCGAATCAACCCTTAACAACGTTATATAGACCCCTGGAGGTCGATATCAACCACTTTGGTGACACTGGTCAAAAGCATCCTTATTATCTATTCTATGATATTTTGCTTTAATATAAAGTATTTTAATTTCTATAAAATAAAGAAGTTTAAAGAAATAAGGCAATAAGCAAATTTTTATACCTACGTTGACAAAAAAAGATGCAATATTAGATTTACAAAAGGTGAAACAGCTTGTAATTGATATGAACCTGTTATTAACAAAATTATAAATTTTATGTAAATTATCTGAAGAGCAATCCGCACCTTTGAATATCTTAGGAAGAATTCAGGATAGAACTTATCTTATTAACACTCTCGAAAAAGTTTTAGATTCCATCTTTTACAAAAGCATTATAAATGTACTACAATATTTTGTGCTTGAATACAAATAATGTACTTCCATTGCTACACTAAATTTAATTCCTTGCAAACCATACTTTTAAAAGAAATCATGTGTTAAGCCAACATTTTTAATTCATGGACAAGAAAATTACGAAAGTATGTAAAAAATTAGCTTTACAAAAGCTTAATAAATATGAAACTCTTATACAACAAAATGAAGAACATAAATTTCCCAGCTGACTTAAGTGTAATTTTTGACTATCGTATAATTTTTTAGTAATGTTTATTAAGTTTGAATTTTTGTAAACACACCCGTGTATTTTAAGCTTTCATAGTTAAAAATTAATTCCTTTTAGTCTTAAAAATAACTTTATGATTACAACTTTTAAAGTAGATCAAATAACTGAACTATTAAAGAAAAATTCGTTTAGAAGAAAGTGAGTACATTATGAGAACCGTAAGCCACTGAAGAAATCTAATTACAGCTTGTTTATCTAACACCGTTTTCAAAACTCACGCTTCTAATTTAAATTTATTAAAGGAAATATATGTAAGCATGATCTTGAAAGGGATTTATAGAGAATTCTGGGCTTTTTAATAACCAGACTTTACCTACGAGTTTTTGCTGCTCAGACAAATCAAGTCTGGTCTATGTTTCCTCAACAGTTTCGTTGCGCCGTCAAATAACTTTTTAACTTTCTGCTTCACGTGTTGATTTGAGTTGATATAAATTGATGTAGCTATTATAAGTTGGTCTTTTCGTGCGAAATTTTCTATATTAAATTGTGCACTGTGGTTCTACGGGAACTACGAAGGGACGGAGGTGTACACTTTTGCCATGCTCTTAATTTGGTTTCTTTTTTGGTTTATTTATTGAAATCAATAAATAACACCAGTAAATTTAAGAAAAAATTCTTCTTTACATATGGATTGATTTTTTCGTTTGGAGGTTTGAAATGTGTATAACGATGGATGTTTTCATTGTAAATGGATTTAAATAAGGTATGAAATGTGAATAACGACATTTCCATCAATAAGTATGAATAATTAAGAAAATAACGCACTTCGCATTGGCAGGTGTGCTAGTTTTTGATATTTCTGAAGACGTTTATAACATAGACCATTATTCGTCCCAAACTTTCCAAATGTTATTCATGTTTTATGTATTTAGCAAATACAGTTTTGGAAATATTCGAAAACTAAAGCTATTCGTCATGGTTATGCTTTCGTATTTTCCGATTTCTGATTTTATCTATAGCAGGCAATTTATAGTAGTCATTAGCAATTTTTCGGACAAATTGCGTATTGGGTATGTGTCTCTACAAGATAGCAGCAGAGCAATTAATGGCTAATGACTAATGCAGCGGACATTTATCATTAGATGATTTTTCCTATAGACTCAAGAGCAATAAACGTTAAAGCATCATCATCCATTATTTTAGAGAAGACAGCTTTCGCTGAAACTATGTGATTCGCTGAACCTACGTGAAAGAATTCAGCTGTGACTCAATTTTTTTGAATTGTAAAATATCGAAAAATTCATCAAAGAATATTGTAAATTACTGAAAGAATATTGTAAAATTCATCAAGGAATATCGTAGAATTTATCGAAGAATATTGTAAAATTTATCGAAGAATATTGTAAAATTCATCAAAGAATATTGTAAAATTCATCAAAGAATAATGTAAAATTCATCAAAGAATATTGTAAAATTTATCGAAGAATATTGTAAAATTTATCGAAGACTATTGTAAAATTCATCAAAGAATAGTGTAAAATTCATCGAAGAATATAGTAAATGCAACTTTTTAAAAGTAGATATACACTTTAACACATTTTTACATTGAACGGTATCTAAGTAGGTAGTTGAATCAACGTCTCACTGGGGCAATACAACGGGATCAATCCCGAAGGGAAAGATCCAAAGACAACATCTTGTCATTTTTAACCAGGGTCAGATGACGAGGTCAACACCTGAGCTTCCAACCGAGCTACCGCGACCCCTACATATAACGGATAGAAAAATAGAATACAGGAAAATTTGAGTATCGAATCAACATAATTATTCATTAGTTATATTAATAAACAGACACACATCTGTATCATAAATATCTTGAGAACATACTGCAAATATTGTAGATATATTAGATTTCTGAAGTATAATGTCCCACACTAGCGGTATTTGCTTCTCCTGTCGTCTTATAAATTTATTTTTGAAATATGGTTTAAAATATTAAAGTATATAAAGATAAAATAATAATCTTATAGAAAAGCAGGAAATCTGTCTGGAATAGTAAAAACTCTCGTACAGTAAGCTCTGGCGTCATAATATTTATTTGCACAGCTTCTTCTGTCTGGAATTTCTGGGTCGACTTAACTACTTTCCGTCGCTATGTTATTCCCTTCGATTTTTCCCCTTGTAAAATTTAATATAGAACATTACTCGAAATGTTATCTTCTCGTTATCTTTACCATTGTATTTGTATTAGTGCGTTATATGACGTTTTTTGCAAACTTATTTACTCTAACCTTTACTTTTTCAAAAGTCTAAATAAATACTACACCTTTTCTTTAGAGCCATAGAAATAAAATTTAATAAAACGTTACTCAAATTGTTATCTCCTCACTTTTCCAATAGTATTTACTTTGGGATTGATCCCTGACCGTCACCAATAGCCCGTTGTGTTGCGCCAGTGTGACGTTAATTAAAACACCTACCTACCTCCTATCTCCTATCGTATTTGTGTTACGAGTTGTGACGCTTTTTGTAAACTTATTCTCTATAACGTGTGCATATTCTAATAAATAGTCTTAATAAATATTACGCCGTTCCTTTAGAGCCTTAGAAGTAAAATATAATATATACAACATTACTTAAAATATCATCTTTTCACCATTTTATCATATTTGTGTTAGGGTTTTATGAAGTTTTTGTAAATGTATTTACCATAAATTGTATATATTCAAAATGTCTAAATAAATACTACGCCTTTCTTATCAGTCACAGAAAAACAAATTTAATAGAATTTTACTCAAACTGTTATCTTCACCTCACTTTGAATATCGTCTTTGTGTTAGTGCGTTATGAATTGTTTTGTAAATTTTTTTACTCTAACGTATACATATTCGAAAGTTGAAATAAATACTACAGATTTTCTTTAGAACCATACAAGTAAAATTTAATGTAGAACATTTCTCAAAATGTTACCTTCTCACTTTTCCTATCGCATTTGTTTTATTGCGTTATGCGCTTTTTATAAACGTATTTATTTTAACATGTGCATATTCGAAAGTCTCAATAAGTATTACGCCTTTCCTTTGGAGCCTTAGAAGTAAAATTTAATGTAGACGCTCAAAATGCGTCTTCTCACCTCTCTTATCGTATTTGATTTAGTGAGTTATATGATACTTCTTGTAAACTTATTTACTCTAACTTTACATATTCGAAAGTCGAAATAAATACCACGTCTTTGCTTTAGAGCCATATAAGTAAAATTTAGTATAGAACATTACTCAAAATATTATCTTCTCCTAACATTTCCAATCGAATTTAGTTAGTGCGGTTTGACGATTTTTGTAAACTTATTTACTTTAACGTGTGCATATTCGAATCTAAATAAATATTAAGCTTTTTATTTAGGATCATAGAGGAAAAATTTAATATAGGACGTTACTCGAAATGTTATCTCCTCACCTTTCCTATCGTATTAGCGTTAGTGTGTTATGACGCTTTTTGTAAACTTATTTACTCTAACGTGAACATATTCAAAAGTCTAAATAAATACTGTGCCTTTCCTTTAGAATCATATAAGTAAAAAATTACTATAGAAAAATACTCAAAAACGTTATCTTCTCTTCACGTTGCATGTGGTCTATATGTTAGTGCGTTATGACGTTTTTTGCAAAACCTATTTTCTCTAACGTGTACATATTTGAAAGTCTAAATAAATACTAAGCCTTTTCTATAGAGCCCTAGAAGCACAATTTAATATAAAACATCACTCAAGAAGAGACAATCTTTTAATCCTTCCCGAATCAGCATGAAATATCGAAAGCTGTCACGAGCTGAGCAACTGGAAGAGGTAAACATAAACAAGTGAAAGGAATAAAGCTCAAAAGCTTTTCGACTATGCAACGAAACTACTGATGAAGCAGAGGAGAGATTTAGTTTGTATGAAACAATAAAAACTCGAGCGAAGTCGAGTAGCAAAGCTAGGAAGTATTATAACTAAGAACACCGGTAATGATGCTTCTCTAAGGATCTTAGCAATCTCCAAAATTGGTTATAAACTCTAAATTTTACGTGTTAACACTCCTGGTTGTTGTCTCGACGAGGTATCTCATCATTTGCAAACCTGACCAAATCTTGATGGACGAGGTATCACGTCATTAAAAGAAAACTAACCAGAACTCGTCATCATCAAAAAGTCGGCAATATCGTGTTGTCTAAGTATCTTGTCAGTAGCAAAAGTGATCAGATATTGAAGGACGAGATATCTCGTCATAAGCAAAATTGGCCAAATCTTAATGACGAGATATCTCATCGAAACCACTTGGAGGGTTAAGATGGTTTTTTTAGTCAAACAAATGTGTTATAATTGTTATTTTTAGACGACGTTGTTTAGTTTAAATTGATGCTCAAACTATGACCTTAATGGGAAAATGAAGCAATTATTAGTTGAAGCAAAGAAACTAGAAAATATTAAAACGAAACACAAACAGGGTAAATTCCATCCATCTAAGCGCTCGCCGGAATGATAATTCCAATTCCTTCTAAATGGCATTTCCGTTATCTTTCTAAGCAAATTTACTAAACCTTAACAAAGCGATTGCAAGACTGGGCATCATAAGCTACAGACAAACACTTATGAAAAATAATGATTACTTTTCAAAAATCTGAAAGGAAATGTTATCGTAACAAAGATACACACGATAACCTTGGTCTATAGGGATAAACAAATCATTATATTTCACCTGTAGGGCATGAGTAATGAGACGTTTTTGAAGATTTGTTCGTGACTTGTTTACTAAGGTCGCTCATCATCATTGAATCGCCACATGGTTTCCTCATTTCATATTCTGAAAATGAAAAAAGTTGAAAAAATTAGCGCACGAAGAAGTTTTTTACTAAAAAGCAGTACAGAAAAGTAGTAGAATATGCTTTATCTACGAGAAAAGAAGGCAATCTGCTATATACTTTAGTTTTGCAAATTTGGCCAATTTGTTTTTCGGAGTGAGTATTAATTTTGTTCAGTTTACCAAACCTAAGGAACTAAGGAAAATTTCTGGAATATTTTGTTGGCTTTTCTGTTTCTCTGGCAAAACGAATTTTGTAAGTAATCATAATTTCGTAGAATTTGGTAGAATAAGCTTAGAGAATTACTGTGAACTATGAAAAATTCATTTTAAAATCTGCTGTGAAATTGTTGAAAATGAGTTCATTCTTTTCAAATTACAGCAGTTTCAACGGGTGAACTTCAAATTCTACAAAATATTTTGAATATAGATGAATGAGAATATAGATAAGATATGAATTGTGTAGAGAAAATAGGCAATTATGAATCGTTTTATATCAGAAATAGGTTTGGTAAATTTACTCTTTACAGAATGTTTCAAAAATGCAAGCTAATGTTTTACTTTTACTGATTTATTTATTGAAATTTTATTTCGACTTATGAAACTTAGGAACATTTAAACTTATTTTTGTTTTAAATATTTCAACCGAAGATTTAGGATTAGTAATACTAACTCAAATGCAAACCTAATATAGACAAATATAATTAATATTGACTGATTCAATACGTTACATATTTGTTGGCAAAAAATAAAAAATAATCTTATTACAAAAATGTAGCAATTTACTTTATTGATGAAAATTAAATCTATTTAAGGTTTTTCAAACAGTAATGGTACTTTGAAGGTTGATTGGTGGTTGATTTGGGGTTTTTTCAGGACCCATACAAATGAGTGATTAAGTTCATATTATTATATTGAAATCTAATTAAACGTTGTTATATCGAAGCAATGAATCTTAAAATATATGAATAGAAATGAGGCAAAATACGTATCGTCCAGTAACTGTCGACAAAATTTTGTACATGGCTACATCATAAATATTAAGCTATCTTCATTTGAGGAATGCACCTAAATACTCACAGAAAATTGGACAAATCATTTTAAATGCACATATAATGTTCTTAATCATGTGAACAAATTTTTTATCCAATTTTCCAAATTAACAAAATCACTAATAGCTTTCCACCAAGCATTGGCACTTTTTTTGATAGTTCTGAGGTAAAAATATATTTGTCTTTAGAAATTTAAAGTAATTTAAAAAATTATTTTTAATTTTATTTGATTGCATATTTATTTAATCGGTACTTTTTCTGTGTTTTGTGTTTTTTTACCGAGTTGTTTTGTTTCGCTCTTTGCCGTCTGTCATGTCTTTTTTCCCTTCCTGTACAAATGGATATTTTCTGTAGGACAGTATATATGAATAATGTATGTCATTCGCATCTTTTTACAGTAAAACGCATGTCACGACACAGGTATTTAACAATATACTTTTCTTACAGCGCAAGCGTTATTTAACCACTGATGATTCAATATTCTGGAGCAATTTTGTATAAAACGATGCTAAGCAACTAAAGTAGAACAATGTTTAGCTTAAACTATTTTGATTACTAAATCTTTAAAATTATATCTATTTTACATTTGCACCATAAGTACCAGCGTATCTTTTGAATAAAATAAATCTCCAAGCACTTTTAATCAACTGCGCATAAAAAGCAACATTTTATCTCGTATCTGGAAACTGTACATCGAATGCTACAACAAATTAAATAACAAAATAAAACCACTTTTCCGTTCTCCGCGAAATTTCCGATAAGTTGGAAGGAAGTGACATTCCCCAGAATTTCCAATTCTTGGGAAAAAACATCTCCTGAGCTATTTTTCTTTCCAGATACCCTCTTGGATGTAGAAACAGATATCTGGTGCCTAGATATCATAACAGATAAATATAATCTGGTTCGAGGTTCCTTCTTGTATTCTTCGATTTCTTGTCATGTAAGCTCTTAAAATAATTACTGGCTGGAAAAAACCTAAATCGAAGATTGATAAGGAAGCAGAGGTATAATGAAAAGTGATCCTTTTGCTCCAGAATGTCTTTCTTAATTACTTTTATTGTTTCCCATCAAAGATGTGATTTTTTGTATTGCCTTTAACGAATAGCGTTGTCTAGTGTCAAGGAATGATTGGGATTTATGTGTCTAGTACAATTTGAATAATTATTTTGTGTTAAAGAAGTAAAAACTGATGTAAGCTGACGTTTATAAAAATCCCTATAAAAAGACTACATCAGCATTCGGAATTATATTAATCCTTTGGAACAACAAAGTGGATTTTTCTTGTTCGAGAGTTAAAAATGTCCTTTTGTTGTTTGGTAGAAAGGGGTTACAAATCAAATTAAAAATGATTTCACTTTTTGCAATTGATAATACGCTTTTTGAAAGACAGTGAAACTATCCCTTTATTATTCATAATCCTTTATTATATTATATTTGTATTGCTTCAAAATGGAATACGTTTCTTCTAGACATTGTTTATAGAAATAAGTATACAGCAAATAAGAAAAATACCCTTTCATTTGTAATAGTTCTAAATGTTTTACTTTGCTACAGTATTAAATATACTTGAAATTTTCTTGAAATATTTGTTCTTAAAATAATGTAAAAATTATTCACATTATTTTGCAAGTTGTGATCTCAAATTTATATGTAATCTACTGTAGTAAAGGCAAATTTCTTGAAAATATATTTCTCTTAAATATTTCATAATAAAGAAGAACGTACAAAGTCAGACATAATTGAAATGCAAAACTTTGCATTATCTTTGAAACAATATCGAAACATTTTTCTTGTTAGAAATGGATTTAAACATGATGTTCGCACTGCATCTCTTGAATTTATTCCGATTGAAGATATTTTTATCTCGAATATCATAAAGAATGACAATAATGTCGAAAGTTCTTGTATTCATAAAAAGAAATGGGTCATTCCATGTCGAATTGACACAACCCACAATCCGACCCCATCCAAATTTTTTAAAAGTTGTCAATTTTGCTGCCCAAACATCTATAATATGGCATGAAAAAATGATGTGACACATATGAGAGCAATAAACACTCAACAAGATTCATTCCAATTCTTTTAAATGATTACATAAATGATGATAATCCAACCCATAAAGGTCATTCAGCACCACCCATTACTGCATCGTATATGTTCGCAATTGCTGCTATTTCTGAAGCCCTCTTTAATAACACATATACCATCTGATTAATAGTCCACTCACACGAAACTTGAAACTTTCAGAAAGCAAAGATAAAAAGCATACCTGAAACATAAAAATATACTAAAAATACTTTTTTCTGCGGTTTGACATATAATGACCCAAATATTGTCGTTAAATATTCATTAAATAAGTAAATCAGAGCAATGAACATTTAAATAAGATTCATTCCAATTCTTTTTGTAGGAATATTACTACACGCAATAAATGATGATAACCCATCCTAGAAAGCCTATTCATTCAGCACCTACCCATCACAGCATCATATATATTCTCAACTACAGTTATTTCTGAAGCCCCCTTTAATAACACAAATCCGGTGTGGTTAATAGTCCAGCCGCAAGAGACGTAGAATTTTCAGAAAGCAAAGATAAGTAGCACATCTTTTTTATATTAAAAAAAAATCAAAAATACCACATTTTTGTGTGTTTTGACATGGAATGACCCAAATCTTGACGATAAACATTCATTAAATAAGTAAATCAAGGAGCAATGGACATTTAAATAAGATTCATTTAAATTCTTTTAGTAGTAATACTACTACACGCAATAAATGATGATAACCCATCCTATAAAGCCTATTCATTCAGCACCTACCCATCACTTCATCATATATATTCGCAACTACAGTTATTTCTGAAGCCCCCTTTAATAACAGAAATCCCGTCTGATTAATAGCCCAGTCACAAGAGTCTTCAATCTTTAGATTTGGACAGAATCGGACGTCGTTTTGGGCACATAGGCACGCACAGCGTGACAAACAAGTCAGAGATGGCCATGCGATAAATACCTCGCCTGTCCTGGGAGTGCTTGCGGAGACAAACGACCACGATGAAGATGACCATGACCAGGACGAGGGATGAGACCACGACGGGGATGACCAGGGCGACGTTTTTGTAGAAGGGTAGGTCGGTTTCTCGTTTTCCATACGCTGGGGACGAGGAAGTGGGACCTGAAAGTGAATTAATTATAAAAGAAATATTACATCAAATGAAAGCAATTTTATACATCTCAGGTATATGTATTCAAATGACATTTCTACAGAACTAGTTTACTCCTTTAATGTTTCTTTAGAACTAGTTTACTCTTTTAATGTTTCTTTAGAACTAGTTTACTTCTTTAATGTTTCTTTAGAACTAGTTGCTTTTTTAATGTTTCTTCAGAACTAGTTTACTCTTTTAATGTTTATTTAGAACTAGTTTACTCTTATAGTTTCTTCAGAACTAGTTTACTCTTTTAATGTTTCTTCAGAACTAGTTGCTTTTTTTAATGTTTCTTCAGAACTAGTTTACTCTTTTAATGTTTCTTTAGAACTAGTTTACTCTTTTATAGTTTCTTCAGAACTAGTTGCTTTTTTAATGTTTCTTCAGAACTAGTTCACTCTTTTAATTTTTCTTCATTACTGGTTTCCCCATTGTTCAAGACAAATTTGTGCCCTTAGTGTTTATACAGTTCTAGTGTGGCAACTTTAATGCTCTTACAGCACTAGTTCACTGCATTAATGTTCCTACTGTACTAGTTTACTGTGGTAATGTTTCTACAGTATTAGTTTATATCTTTAATGCTTCTGTAGTACTAGTTCAGCAAATTTAACAATCTCAGGTATAATCAGCTGATATTTCTTCAGAACTAATTTACTCTTTTAATGTTTCTTCAGAACTAGTTGATCTTTTAATGTGTCTTCAGAATTAGTTTAGGCTTTTCTTCATTACTGGTTTTCACCGTTTTCAAATCAAGTTTGCTCCGTTGGTGTTTATACAGTCCTAGTGTGGCACCATTATTGTTCCTACAGTACTAGTCTACTGCATTAAAGTTTCTACAAAACCAGTTGACTCTGCTACATTATTTTCTATGGTGCTAGTCTATTGTTACAATGTTTTTACAATACTAATTTACTCCGTTAGTGTTTATACAGTCCTAGTACACAGTTAATGTTCTTGAAATTCTAGTTTACTGCCTTAATGTTCCTACTGTACTAGTTGATTGTTAATATTTCTGTAGTACTAATTTACTGTGATAATGTTTCTAAAGTACTAGTTTACTCCGTTAATACTGCTGAAGTACTAGTTCATGTTTATGTTATTTAGTAATAGTCTGCACTGCAGATATTTCTTGAGTACTAATTCACTTCATTAATATTAATTCAGAACTAATGAATTCCCTTAATGGTTCTTCAGAACTAGTCCACAAATAAATGATTATCAAATATCGATGATAGTAATTATAATTTTAATCAGTGGCAGATGATAACTTTCACATGCATTTAAATTTTATATAGCCCTCTCTGAGTAGAATTATTAGCCTGCCATATTTTTTATAGTTCACTAATATTAAGTCAACATTACTTTAATGTGGAGACTTAATAAAACCGAGCAAAATCTTCAGAATGTTGTAATTGAATGTTGTGTAAATTGAATAAACCTTGTTGAGAAATATAACTCGTACAATATATCTGATGATTTACTAGCAGTAGAGAAACATTTACCGCTATAATAAACAATATAGAATGAATTGGAAGATTGAGCGATATGTTAGACAAAGTGAGCCCTAAAAATGCGAAAATCAGCCACGGTTGCAAGAAGTTCCAGCTGATTGTTAAAGAACTGATGTAATAGAGTATGTGTTTTCGCAATATATTATCAAGAGCGTAATTTGGTAGAATATAGTGGTTGTATATAATTTTTATATGCTCTTACGGAAATGAACAAATACTTGGAATTTTAAATAAAAATATTTCTCGCTTTATAGTACTAATTTGGTTATGTATTTAAAAAAAGCATTTTTAGGTATCAGCAGATAATACAATTGAAGTATATGAAACATATAATTATAAATATCCATAAAAATTCAGAAAAAAATATAAAACATGTTAAAAAAAACAAGATTTCAATTAGAATTTAAAAGCCCTATTTTAGATAGCTTTTTCTCACTTATAAATTATATTTGTTATCATTCTTCACCTCAGAATCACTGTGAGTAATTAACTAAGTAAGTAATTAACTAAGAGTAAACACTATTCTTAATTCAACAAGCTCAATGAGCCACAAGAAAACGAGAAAATAATTTCATTTCAAATCTATATATGAACTATATACATTTAACCTCACTTAAAAACAAGGAATATTACTGTGCAGTGATGGCAGTGTATGGTAGACTCATACACTCAAAAAAATTCATCTGATTATTTATTAGATCTCTAAGTGAGTGAAGCATACGGAAGTTACGGACCAGAGGACATCGATACACTCGTCGTCCACTGCGTAGGCTCCCTCCGAATATCCTGTGGCAAAGGTGGTATTGTTACTCCGATAGCAGTTTAAATAACAGTGTTCTTGAAGAATAACAGTCTAGAACCGTTATTGCAAATAACAGTCATAACTGTAATCGGAAATAGCTATTATAACTGTTAACGAAAATATTAACAATTACCAATAAAAGTAAATTAGATGGCAGCAAAGTAATTGAAATAAAATTCAATATAACAAAACCCTGAAATTTATAGATATTTGGCAATTAAATAAATAGTTACTAATTTTTGACAAAATACTTAATGGTTAATTTAGACACTTCAGAACTGTCAAAAATGGCCTATTAATGTTAATTTTTAACGGTTTATAATAACCTTTAAATTTAGGTGCTAATTTTAATAAACAACTATTAAGTAAGCTTTTAATAGTTGCTAATATTAAATATTAGCAGCTATTAACAAGTTTTATGGTAAATTATCTGTAATTGTTAACATTGTTATTGTAAAATAACCGTTTTGGCCCAGCTCTATTGGGTAATGCCCGGAATGGGAGGGAGGCTGAGCCGCGGGGTCTACAAAAGTTTCTGCAAGGGCGACTCATACCTATAGGTGTGAATTTTGAAAGGGAAAACGAGGTTTTTAAGGAGTTAATAATGGGATTATTTTTTCATACATATTTCTATTCTAGCTATTTATAACTTATATGCAGATTAATTATGTCTAAGGATATTGTAGCTTTCACAAGCTTTAACGTTCTAAGCCGCACAGATCAGCCTTCAAAATACCAGATGTATCTGAAAAAGTGCCAACACTTCCTTAATTCTTAAGTGAGATTTAGACGAAAGAGGTCATTACGCAACGGTTCCAATACAACAATCTGTAGCGATGCATTGGGCGAATTGATTACTTAACGAAGTCTTATAGATGTACTCCATGTTTTTATAAAGCAATAATTTTTCATTTAGTTACTTACAATGTACTTATAAATAGCATCGATCAGTTTTTAATATTTATTTTATCCTTTAGCGTTAGTAAAACTGTTTACTTTACCAGTTTCCTTATCGGGTAGTTTTATTTCTGCTTCCATTGCAGACCTAGACGAGAATATTGTTTTTCCTTACTTTTCCCAGTTCAGACTTAGTTTTTGTTATGTCTGGCAGTATCATGTGTGTTCACGAACAAAATCCCTTTTCTGTAAATAATAAAACCGTTTCGGTTCTTCTGTCTGAAAAGAGTTTTTGAAAGACAGGCTTTTCAGGAGGATTTGTTCTGTTGCACCGTTTTGTGTAACGTGAAGAGCTATGTCCCGAAATCTAGGCTGATGGTACTATAAGTTGAGATCTGGTTTTTAGAAACATTTATTTAAACTATTTCGAATGATTCTGACTTTTAAACCCAACCAGGAAGAGTTTATAACAATATATTACTAATGGAACACAATGAATATAAATACGTTTTTCATAATAGAAAGTTGCAAAGGTAAACCAAGTAAACCTGTCAGTTTAAAAGAATCCGAGCCAGATTTCAAATAATTATCTGCAAATTAACCCTCCTGGTGGTTGTTTTGACGAGGTATCTCGTCATTAGCAAAACCATTATCAGATCTTGATGGACATCTCGTCATTAGAAGAAAACTGACCATATCTTGATTTCGTCATCATAAAAAGACCGTCAATAGATATCGTCATCATGAAAAAATCGGCAATATCTCGATGCCGATCTATCTCGTCATTATCAAAATTGGTCAGATCTTGATGGACGAGATATCTCGTCGAAACCACTTGGAGAGATAATCATTTAACTAGTCTGTTACTAGTTTTATAAATTTCTTTGATAAAACAACTTAAATTTTGTCCCAGACAGTTCCATGAGTACATGAAATGGACTTGGACCTTCTAAAAAACAGAAGGAGCATGGCACGTAGCTTCATGTTATTTAACCCGATTGCTCTCTGTTGGAAGATCTCCGGTTGAAGGTAATGTGATATTGGAAGAAAGCACATATCCCCATGTATGGCCAATTGAAGAGTGCAGTAAAAACACTAGTGTGCGTTTCGATAGCCAATCGGCCCAAGTCGATGGCCAAGGCTACGTGACCAAACTTTCTGACATCTTATGTCAGCTACTCAGCACATATGTTCCGTCTTTCATTAGAAAATCATTGGCTGTAGTAGTTGCCCGTATTTCATCTGGTTTGAAGACAATTCCAGAGGTCTTGCTGTGGTCATCGGCCTCCTAATAAAATAGACAGAACATTGTGTGCAGCTTCACTTGATCCCTCGGTTTGAAGATCTACGGGTGTCTATCACGTGACATGGGAAGTGTAGTCTTAATTCGTTCACAATCAAAGCATTGTGTTTAAATAAAGCTACAGAATGCTCCAAGAAGGAACAATTATTAATAGCCATTCTACATAATGAATGCTATAAATAGGAATAGGAATTCATTGTGTACATTTTGGATACTGTAAATTCCCTTTCAGAGTGAATGGACTACAATTTAAAGCAATTTTTAGGGATCTTAACCATGAACGTTTTACCTATTCTTAGTTTTACAATCAAAGTATTGTGCTTAAATGAAGATGCATAATAATCAGAGTACGAGACTTAATTCATAGCCATTCTGTCCGAATTGAAAATGTATTTTTCGATCATCCTTTATGTGCAATCAATAGCAATAGGAATTCATCAACTGCATTTTGAAACCATTCGCTACAAATGGACTACAATTGAGAAGTTTTAGGGATCATCCCCCTAAATAAATTTTCCTAGTCTTAATGAGTAGACAATCAAAGCATTGTGCTTTAATAAAGTTATCGAATGCTCCAAGGAGGCAAACTTATTACATGCCATCCTGTATAATGCATGCCATCAATAGAAATTGGAATTCATCATGTAGATTTTTAGGTCTAGCCAATTCCCATCCGGATCGATTCCAATTAAGAGCATTACACCATACCGGACAAAAGGCTTGAGATGCGTTACCTGCTTGAGATGCATGCAGCGTCCTGAAAGTGTACTCCCCCTGCGTCAGTCCGGCCTCGCTGTGGGCCGTCACCATGACGACGTACTCCCTGTCCGGCGAGAGATGCCGGATCACGTAAGTGTCCCTCGGCATGTCCAGCTTATCTTGCACTGTCGTCCACTGGTTCTGGTACTTGGGGCGGTACTGGACGGTGAAATGCCGGATGGCGCAACCGCCGCTCTGCCAAGCGGCTAAGTTCAGTGTCACGGAGGTTGTGTTGGTTTGGATGAAGGCTGTCTCCTGGGGTGACATGGCGGCTGAAAGAGAATGGTTGATGGGGTGTCAGGACCAAGTAAAGCTGAACGGAATGGTGCTGTGTTGGTAATGCAACGGCGTCGTTTGTTCTGGGGAGATATTGGTGCAAAGAGGATTGGTGGGTGCGATTGGAAGGGAGATAGGTTTAGTTTGGAAATACTAATGGCTTACAAGCTAGGAATGTTTACATTGGAAAATAAAGTTACCGACGATTAGCATTAACATTACTATCGCTAACTGCATTTTCTTTAAATTAAAAATGAATATTCTTCTCCCGACATTTGATTGAATAATATAGGTTCCTGAAATCGATAAATAAGCATAATGATGATATGAACTCTTATTTATCGCTCCTGGTGGTTGTCCCGACGAGGTGTCCCGTTGTTAGCAAAACTGACTAGATCTTGATGTACAAGATATCTCGTCTATCAAGTACGAAAAAATTGACCAGATCTTGATCTCGACATCATCAGAAAATCGGCAATACTTTGATGACGAGGTATCTCGGCTTAGCAAAATTGGTAGATTTTGATGGACGAGATGTCTCGTCGAAACCACTTGGAGGGATAATTAAAGATGTTTATATTAAATTTATAATAAGGAGGGATTGTTATTGAATAAAGGACCAAGAATAGCTTGATGGGATGGTGTAGGTAATGCAACGGCGTCGTTTGTTCTGGGGAGATACTGCTGCAAAGAGGATTGGGGGTGCGATTGGAAGGAAGATAGATTTAGTTTGGAAATGCTAATGGAATGAGGCTCATGAGATAGGAATGTTAATATCGGAAAAGAAAGTTACGGACGATTGCAATTAACATTAATATCCCTAGCTGCATTTCTCAGTTTCTTTAAATTAAAAATGAATATTCTTGTACCGACAATAGAGTGCATGGTACAGGTTCGTGAAATCGATCTAACAAGCACAATAGGGATTTGAACTTACATGATTTATATCTGAAATATGAATATCATAATAACACTTCCACTGCTAACTAACCCTCCTGGTGGTTACCTTGATGACTTATCTCGTAGTAAGCAAATCTGACCAGATCTTGATGAACGACATGTCTCGTCCATCAAGTACGAAAAAAGGACCAGATCTTGATGAACGACATGTCTCCTTCATCAAGTACGAAAAAAGGACCAGATCTCGATCTTGACATCATAAAAAAACGCTAATATCTTGATGACGAGGTACTTCGTCATAGAAAAACTGGTGGATATTGATGGACGGGATATATCGTCGAAACCACTTGGAGGATTAATTACGGATTTTTTCTATTAAATGCAAAATATGGAAGGTTTGATATTGAATCATTGGCAATAACAGTTGGATGGGGTTAGTCGGCGTTGTTTGTTCAGGGAGATATTGGTGGAAAGAGGATTGGTGAGTACATTGGAAGGAAGATAGGTTTAGTTTGAAAATGCTACTGGAATGGGACTTATAAGCATTTATCCTTCATCCAACTTGCAGTCACCCTTGAATGACTTCTAAAGAGTTTTGACTTTCTTGTCCAATAGAATCTATCCTGGAATGCTTCCAACCAATCGATCTGGTTATTTAGTCATTATAATTGCTGTTGGATAATACACAAGTTGGAAAGCAATACTACAAACTCGGAAATCTCGGGACGCTCTGAGGGTTAGATATAAGTAGTTTTGCTGAGATATCTCGTCCATCAAGGGCTGCCCAATTTCGCTAATTATGAGATATCTCGTCCATCAAGGCCTGACCAATTTTTCTAATGATGAGATATGCCGTTATCAAGATATTGCCGATTTTTTTTATGACAACGAAATCAAGATCTAACCAGCTTTCTTCAAATGACGAGATATCTCGTCCATCACGATCTATTAAATTTTGCTAATGAGAAGATACGTCTTCGAAACAACCACGAGAGTTAATATCATTCCTTAAAATCTTTCCTGTTAAATGCATAAGGAAGGTTTGTTGTTGAATATCGTTTTCGAATATTTATAGTTTTTTAAAAATTAAAACTTTTTACTGGAATCGCCAAACATAATCGAGTCTGTGAAATGACATAATTAAACCATTCAACTTCCTTCATCAATAAGTAAACGCATGTGTTTACCCCTCTGAGCTTCACGAAATTTTTAAGTAGCTTTGTACTACTAAGTACTATTGCTTTTACCCTACAACAAACATAATGACTAAATAGACACATTTTTGGCCAAAAGAATCTTTATCGGAAGGATTCATTTGGTCAAAGGACCAAAAACTGGTGAGAAGTCATGGAGGGAAAATTGCAATTTGCGTGCTGGAATAAAACGTGTATGACCCTCAGCGGGTTGAATACTAAAATAAAAGTAAAGTGGCACATTACTGTACAATGCACCTATTTTAAACAGGCAGCGGTGTCCCAGTTGGTGGAATCGAGGATTAGAAACCGGAATGTTGCGAATTCCAAACTAGATCCAACCAAAGACCGTCGTTTTATTCGGGCTGGTGCACTTTAAACCTGTCGTGGCCTCAAATGTCTTCACTCTGGCGTGGTATCGAAGATCGGAGAGTGGGGTCCTAGATCAGATGTTGACCTCATCATCTGACCGTGGTTGAAAATAAGGAGATGTTGTCCTAGGATCTTTCTTTCAGGATTGATAACGGACCGTCACGCCAGTTGTGTTGGTCCAGTGATACGTAAATTCACTACCTACCTATACACTTTATATATTAAAAGTTAGCATTAAATATTATTTCAGTTATACGTGTGATAAAGACGTGTATACTTATATTTTGTAACCATACTTTACCATACTAAATCACATAAAAGCTAAACATATTCAATGAAAGCTTAAAGAAATTGTAAGTGAAAAAGGTTGTATTTTGAATCCAAATAATTTATCTCGCTATGTTTAAATACTCTAAAGAATATTTCATTCATTTTCGAAGCGAAAATAAATTTCTCGGACCTTACATTTTAAACATGCCATTCTAAACTCATAAAAATTTCAACTTAAATTAAGCTGTTGGAGTAAATAAGTTTTTATAATAAAGGAAAATAATCAACCATAAAACAAAACAAGCGACTTGGAGCTTTAATTCCATACGAGAGTTTGAGCATTTTATTATTTATGGCTGTATAAAGTTAAGAACAAAAAATATGACTGGAAATTCTGATAAGTCTGTGTTTGGTAGCATCTACATAATTATCCATGAAATACGTGAATAAGTACATTACAGCGTCTGATTATATATCTGATTCGTTGCACGTCAGAGCTTTCTAAAAGTAGTTTTATTCGGAATACTTAATCTAATCTGCAATTTTAGTACTTTTTTCACAATAAAAAACGCGAGTCGTATGAATAAATAGATCAGTGTCTGATTAAATACGATATGATTGGCTGCGATGCAAAGATTTTCAGGAAAGTTGTTTTAATCTAGATAATTATTCTAAGCTAACGTTTTCATTAATTGCTTTTTTATTGCGATTCCAGTAAAAAAATGCCAATTTCCAGTCAATTATTTTTTCAGTTTGATTATTCATATGTTGAATTCATGGTCTTCGTGGAAGTAATCAGAAATGTCTGAAATTTTCTAGGAAATAATCCATCACATCGTAAAATAGGGGACATATTACACGCTAAATGAGTCAGTAAGTATGCAGTGAACTTGAAGCTCTAATTTTAGTATTCATTAACTGTTATGAATATCAAAATTACAGCTCTAGGTTTATTGCATATTTGCCGACTCATTATGAATGGTTTTTCAATCACCTTAACTGTACCTACAATTATTTTCCGGGCGATATTTCTTAGGTAGGGTAATGAAGTAAGATAATAAATGTCATGTTTCGGTTGGTTGATTTCCTATGGCGCAAGGGCCAGATCTGACCAAGCTGCGCCAAACAATTTTTTTTCCGTCAAGTGAATGGACATAAGCATGCAAAGAAAGTTTTTACTAGACTTGAAATTTAAATAGACTATGCATTGTAATTTTAATACTTTTAAAACAACACATATGTATTAATTTAAACGACATAAATAAAATACCACTACTTCTGTTTTACTAGATGTTTATCAAAGCTGGTCGGCGGTTCCTAAACCCTTCCGAATGATTGGAAAAATAAATTTTTAATTCAAGATGTAGTTTTTGGAATTAGTTTCATGGAATAATAGTATAAAAAACAGTTGAAATTTAATTTAAATGTAACATTTTTTTGGCAGCACAAAGATAATGTTAATTAAAAACATGTTATTGCAATAAAAGTGATTGACATATCAATGTGAATTAATTCACGTTTTGTAGAGTAAGAGACATAGCTCAAGTATCAAAGCATTTATATTTTCCAATTTTTAATTCACGAAACAAAGAAAAAGGCAGAAAAACCAATGCTACATTTTTTTAAACATCACCGTTAGACGTTTACCAAAGAAAAGCTATGGTTCCTAAATCTTCAAGAAACAAAGCCCTTATCTTCTTCACTTTTGAATATCACATAAATGAATATTATATTGTAAAACTGATGCTTTAGAAAAATACATATATTATTCTTAAACGCCACAAATATAATTTTGATCCAAAGTAATTGACAGAGGATTATGAATTAATTCCACATTTTTAGGGTAAACGACGTAGCTCAAGAAGCAAAACTCCATTATCTTTTTTCAATTTTTGATCTCACATAAAGGAATATTAAGCTATATAAAAACTATTATTTTATAAATAAATATATATACATCATTCATTAACACCACTGTTTTTATTTAATTTAATGTTTGTTCAATGGTTCTGAAACCGTTTAAAATCCTTTATGGTGCATTTAGGCTCTTAAAATATGCTCACTAAATCATGACAAAAGCGAATGAAAGGAACACATAAACAGTTTCTTTTCGTTTTAGTAACTCTGATCCTGTTTAAGGAAATAGGAGATAACGATTTGCCAATTTGGTAAAGAATTTTCGCTTGTTTCATTTCAATTGTTTGTTTATGCCAGGCATTGGAAATGATAAATACTTATTACAAATACATAAAACAATGCGTTCCTTATGTGATAAAGGAGTATTGACGAAACGTATTCAGTTTAACGTTTGAAAACATCCATTCCAATTCAAGATAGATTCTCGCATTGTTTTCATGGAGTAAAAAGTTAATAAATCGCTAAACAATGGCTGCGAAACGTTACGTTAAATGTAACGTCAGACTAACACACTTTTGACATGATACATACATGTTGAGATTTTTACAAAGTCAAGAAAAAAACACGACGTTAATTTAAAGAAAATGTTAGAAAAAATTAACAGCATAGTAAATCCATTCACGCTTTGGAGGGTAGGCAATTTAACTCATGAAGCAAGGTGTCCCACTGGCGTCACTGTATCAACTAGAATAAAGGACTAACGTCACTGTATGACAAGAAAATGGGAGAGGTCAAACAATCAGAATACTTGACTCTGGGATGACTGGACTTGCTGGCATCGATCAAAGTACTGATAACCAATCTTAGTTTTAATGAAGGTGGAACCACCAAGAGGGAGAATTAGAATTTCTCGTGTTAATGCGGATAGATCATTTTGACGACAGGAGCGTGTGATACACGTGGTCATCGATGAACCAAAAAGTCAAATCAGAACTCCTAACACTCAGTTGCACCTCTGGAGCATGACAGCCATGATCAACGACATCCCAACCCAAAAGCAAATGAGTACCACTCTCTCAAGAACTTGCCACCAATTCACCTTTGACCACCCACAACACATGTCTACCTCAATACACTCCTAATCATGCATAAATTAGACAGTTGTTGGGTTGAACGCTTCAATGATTACTTTTGAGAGTCCTATCGAACATAAATTGCTACACAAGAGGTCCACTTTAATGTCATTGATAAATATATTAACTGTATATTACTTTGCAGTGAACAATAAAACTCCTCCTTTAAAGCATCGCAGCGCATGTACGCCTCTGCGATGCAAAGTATTTATCTCTTTCAGTTTTTAATTTCTGAAACGAAAGAGTAGACTGCAAAACCTATGTTACATACTTTTTAAACAACACCGTTAAACGTTTATCAAAGTAACACTATCAATAAATACGGTTAATAATAATAATATTATTATTATTAATAAATATTAATAAATTATAGTAAATATATTAATAAATAATAATAAATAGTGAATATAATAATAAATAATAATAAATACGGGGTTCCCAAACCCTTCAAAATCCTCATTTGTGGAACATTTAAACGCTTAAAATACGCCCACTCCAGCATATAACAGAAGAATAAAAGAAACGAAGAAACACGATCCTTCTCGCTTTAGTACCAACTCGGAAAGCCCTTCTTAACCATATTGCTGGTTGTTCGGAAAAGGTATCTGTAATTAGCAAGTGACCAGATTTTGATGGACGAGATATCTCGTTATTAGAAGAAAACTGACTAGATCTTGATCTCGTCATCACTAAAAACGGTAATATCTCCATCATTCGGAATTCAATTGGCATTCTTGATGACGAGATATTTCGTCACTTGCAAAATTGGTCAGATCTTGATGAACGAGATATCTCGTCTAAACTAATTGAAGAGTTAACAGTTCTATCGAATATAAATAGACTCAGGAGATTCTCTTTAGTGTTATTGGTAAATATATTAGTATGCATATTGCTTTTAAAATGAACAATAAAAATTCACGTCTAACGCATCGCGAAGTGTGTACGCCTCTACGACACAAAGCATTTATCTTTTTCGGTTTTTATTCCCGAAACGAAGAATTAGACCTGCAAAACCTATGCTACATCCTTCTTAAACAACACCATTAAACGTTTATCAAAGTAATGCCACGGTTCCCAAACCCTTCAAAATCCTCATTTGACCGGGCATTTAAACGCTTAAAATATGCCCACTTCAGGATGTGACAGCAGAATGAAAGAAACAAAGAAACGCAAATCCTTCTCGTCTTGGTACTAACTCCGAAACTCCTGCTTAAGGGAATATGGGATAACGATATGCCAGTTTGATAAAGATGTTTCGTTTATTCCATTTCAGTTGGTTGCTAGAGTATGTCAGGCATTCATCTGCCATGACATGTCCAATCGATACAGGCGGATTTCTGATACTTGGGAACTTAGTGTGGAAGTTATCGAGCTTTCTTCTCTTCTTGGAGATTTCGTCTCTTTTTTGACGTTTTCTTTTCCTTGCCATGGATGATGTATTTATCTCACGGGGTTTCTTTGAATTTCATGCTCGAGGAACTTATGCTCAAAACAGATTATATTTCGAATACTTGATAATAGGTTTTAAAATGTGAGGTTTCGGAGAAAAGCGGACGATGTGTGTGCAACGATTCCGGAGCTTGCAAAACACATTTTTCTAGTGGCGAATGTTTTTATTCAATTCAACAAACCTTGAAATGGATCTACTAAGTCTTGATGTTTTAAAAATTCGAAATTATTATTTATGCATAAAGCTATTTGTATAGTGTGATTGCATTTAGAATATTTGATAAAGGGTTTTGATAAGTAAGGAGACTTGGAGAGATAGACGATGCACGTGTATTTCTTGATTATCTCCAAATTTGGAAAAATGCACCACTCTAGTGGAGAATATTTTCATTCAAATTAAATAAACCTTGAAATGACTAAGCCATGGTGTTTTAAAAAAAATTACTGTTATTATACAATTAGTTATTATTTATATAGTAAGATTGTATTTTGTTTATTTGATAACGGTTTATGAAATGTGAGAGTTTGCAGAAACGTAGACGAGATGTGCGTGTATCGATTGAATATGTCCAGTATTGGAAAAATACACTTTTATAGTGGAGAATATTTTTATTCAAATTCCCTGAAACGGATTTACTGGATCCTGATGCTTTGAAAAATCACAGTTAGCTTTTATACAGTACGTTAGTACTCGTACAGTACTGTTATTTCTCGTATACTTGATAATGCTTTTCGAAGTGCTTAATTTTGTTATTTGATTTAAAAACCGAACAATTTAAACAAGTTACGACCAAACAAAATACAAGCGAACTCTAAAAAATTTAAATACATGCACTGCATTTAATTCCAAAACTAAGATTTTTAATAAATAAATCCCAGCCTATTGCAAAAAAAGGGAACGATGATGTAGTCATACATGCAGAGGTATTTAAACATTGGCATTGCAATGAATTTAATTTGGGAATAAAGATGATTACAAATGAAAAACGAAGTTTATCTAATATTACATACATGAACAAAATGATGTACTGTCATCAGCAGTAGAATATAAATCCCATAATACCCATGTAATGAATTCATTTTCGAAGTAAGGAAGGTTGTTAGTAAATAAAAGCAGTTTATTCACCTTATGACTAACACGAATAATGTTAACCCAATATTACACGAATGAGAGTAAGTCTACATATATACAGTCAAACACAGTGTTATTAAAAAAATTAACACTCATGTAATATTTATTTCGAAATAAGCAAATAGTTGATAAATAATAGTAAATGCTTGTCATGGTTTTTTGGGTGGTACAAGGTATAGTAAATGAAGCATACTCAACTTACAATACACGAATAAGAGTGTGAAAATGTTAAATCACATGCTATGGAATGTAAATGCAAAATTATTTAATACCATGAAAGAATTAAAATTGAAAATAAAGGTGCCTCTAAGTAACAGTGAATTTCTCTTTTATGGTATCGTAATTACTTACATTACATGCATGAAAAAGATGGTTTATAGTCATTAGCAGTGGAATATGAATGTAAAACTATTTAATATTCATGTAATCAATGAAAATTGATTTTTAAATAAAGAAGGCAGCTAAATAAACGCTGTTTATCCAAATTTTACGAATGACATGAATGGGTGGTTAACCCGCATGTGTGAATGAAGATAAGGCGGTATCCAGTCATATGCAGTGTAAATAAAAAATAAACTCTTGGTCAGTGCAATGTTTACCTCAAAATAAAAATAATTGTTAACAAATAGTATTAAATGCTTGATATTTTTATCTCAAGGTATAATAAATGCAGTATACCCAACTTATATTATATGAATGAGTGCAAGAACATGCAGTCATACGCTGTTTAATTTAAAGGTAAGATTTTTAATGCTCATGTAATGTTTATTTCGAAATAAAGGAAATTGTTAATATATAATAATAAATTATTGGTATAATTGTTTTGGTGCAAGGTACAGTAAATGCAGCTTACCCAACTTACATTACATGACTGAATGTGAAAAGATGCAATGTAAGGAGTAGGTAATTCAATTAACGTCCCATTGGAGAAACATAACGGGCTATTTGCGACGGTCCGGAAACATGCGGGGAAAGATGCGGGCCAATACCTGGAGAACCACTAGTGGTTCTCCTGATTTTGAACCACTGTCAGAAGACGAGGTCAATACCTGAGCTAGCATCCCACTCTACAAACATCGACATTATGCCAACGTGAGGAAATTTGATGCCACGACAAATTTAACGGGCACCAGCCATCACGTACACGACGGTCTTTGGTTGGATCGAGTTTCGAACTCGCAACGCTCCTGTTGCTAATCCGCTCTTCAAAAGGGCTACCCCGACAGCGAAATAAAGGGAATCGTTAACCCTCCTGGTGGTTGTCTCAACGATTCAACCACCAGGAAGGTTACAACGTTGTCATAAACAAAACTGACCAGATATCGATGGACGAGATATTTCGTCATTAGAAACAAAAATTGACCAGACCTTAATCTCGTCATCATCAAAAAATCGTCAATATCTTGATGGCGAGGAATCTCATCAGCAACAAAATTGGTCAGATCTTGATGAACGAGATATCTTGTCGAAACCACCATGGAGATTTAATATATAATAGATTATTAGTATAATATTTTTAGTTCAAGACATAAAATAAATGCAGTACACCCAACTTACATTACATGACTGATTGTGAGACGATGAAATGGAATGTAAGTGTCAAAATATTTAATACCCATTAAAGAATTAATTTGCCAAGTAAAGATTATGCTTAATTAGGCAACTATAAATTTCTATCTTATACAGCATTGAAATCACTTTTCTGTTTCCCAACCTCGCAACACACAAAAAAAGCCACTGGTGAAAGCAGACGAACGGTTCAAACCCTCGTCTACCCAATTAATCCACCCTCCAGACGCTCCAGGCGCGTGTATTGCATTAGTGTAATGCGCGTAAGCCGTGCATTATACCTGCTCCCTTCGTACGTGCTGAAACAGCCTCGCTGGGCTCTCCGGTTCCTAAGCTATTAGAAGCGGTCATGTAGAGATGGTATCTCGTCCCACAACGCAGATTCCTCAAGGTATAATGGTCCGCATCACTGCTCACTCGTTCGTGTTGCCAGGTGTCGTCGTCCATCTTGTAATGCAGCGTGTATTCTGTGAATACAAAGGGTAAATCAGATATTAAGTACAGTGAAACAAGGAATTCGAAGTTGAAGGGACCACCAAAAATGTACGAATTATTCGATTAAAGTGTTTATAGATTCAAGGATTTCAAAAAATAATATCAATTAAACCTCTTAGTGGTTGTCTCGTCGTTAGCGAAACTGACCAGAATTTACTTGACAAGATAACTCGTCAATAGAAAACTGATCTCATCTTGATCTCGTCATCATCCAAAAACGGCATCTTCATCATTAGGAATTCAATCGGCATTCTTGATGACGAGATATCTCGTCATCAGCAAAATTGACCAGATCTTGTTGGACGAGATATCTCGTCGAAACCACTAGGAGGGTTAACAGAGCATTTATGTGTTTAAAAAATATTGGCATTGGAAAAAAATCTGTACCTTGGTAGAAAGAGGACCAATATGAATTTTGCAAATTTTTAATAACACGCGAATTAGTATTTTTTCAATTTTTGAAAAGCTTATAAGATACTTTACTATGTTTTGATTCGTTCGTGATGGCGAAAATCATTTTATTCCTGTATCAAAGCCAACTTCAAAGTTCCGTGAAGTGATTTGGAGTTAATTCTACGAATCACTAGTGCGAAGGTAAATTAAGTTAAATTAGAAAATAGTACCAATGTCTTCATGTCAATGCATCATGAACGAATTAAAACATAGGAAAGTATTTTTATATATATTTTAAAAATTAAAAAAATACTCCTTCGAGTGTTATTAAAAATTTGAAAAATGAACATTGATCCTTTTTTTTACCAGGGTACACATTTGCACCAACACAAACATAAAATAATTTGACATAAAATTAAATTATAAAATTAAAGGGTTTTGTTTCATTCAACCATTTTTTTTCAATTTGAACTTCTAAAATTTTTGTAAATACCCTAGTTGAGTCCGATATAATTGTAATAAAAACAGGTAAAATTTCTTCAATAAACATTCATGGCCACTACAAAACAGCATAGACACTCACGAGACAAAAGTCCCTGTTTACTTTGATAGATGCTGTAGCCATTGTAAAAAGTTGTTTTGCAGAAGTCGAGATATCTCTCACACAACAAGATGCGGTCGGTTTTACTAATGACGAGACAAAACTGTCCTATTACTCCATGGGAATGAAGGACCGTAGGAAAAATGAATTACTCTTTGCCTAGAACTGATGACAATTTGGAACAGGTTTTTGCATCAGAGGCTGCCAATACTGGGCGAGTTTCGAACGCGAAGATAAATCATCAGGCGGGTTAAAATTACATACATTTTTAGGAACACTAAAATTTATTGTTGTTGCTAATCTCCACGTCTAGCTCTAGCTAGACCATATGTATAAGTCCATTCACCCGCACGAAGTCATACACCAAAATAAGTTTAGAAAAACAGGTCGTCTCGGGACAACTCCAGGCACTCAAGAATGTGTACTGGAGAGGTCTGGTCAGACTGGCATTTAAGGCAAACAGGATGAATCTTGTGACCACAGCAAAATGTGAGACTTCTCAGATGGCCACTGAAAAAACGGGAGAGTGCTGTCTGAATATGTCTGTCGCAATTGAGAGCAAGAGATCTTTCGGGACTATCCACAGGATACCAAGAGAGTACCGGGGAAGGATCCATGCCTTCTTATCAAGATTTTTCTAATAGAGTAAAGCTCAAGAAACGTCAATGAGTGGGTATCGGACAATGTTTCATTGACACCTGCCTTCGACAAATCATCCGTTACTTCATTCATTTTCCCTGAGGTTCAGGTGTGAAGGGATCCACTGTAGGTGCACCTCACAGAAGGATGAGGCATGCTTGAGTTTGTTAAGGATTACTATGCCAGTTCTATCTCCCACACTGCACCCCAATTAGATAGATGCTAAAATTTATTTATATACCCTTAAACTAAAAAATGAATATGCATACATATTTTACAATTTTTTACATGCATAGTAATTAGTTAGGGCGTCTTTAAATCTTTGACACCCAGTTTTTTTATGCGCTATTTTTTATTATGATTCCGAAAATGTTATTAAGCCAATTATTCAACTACGCATTATGCGTGCTCTGGAAATCCCTTTTTTGTTAAGTAATTACAAAACTGTCAAATCTAGTTGCGTAATTACTGAACCTAGACATGAATTATTAATTGTGAGTAACAAAATTTATTTTTGTGTTACTTAAAAAACATTGTCTTTTTGCTTTATCAAAATTGCTTGAATTATTCATAGGAGTAATGTCTACACTAGCATTAAAATACGTATGTATCTCATTAAGCTTTGACTTCCTAATTTGATTAAATATTGTATATAGTTTTATTAATTAGACTAACTACTAAATCAGTCTGCATTTTTATAGTAGTAGTGATCTACTTATTGAAGCCACATACACACTCACAAGCAGAATACATGAATTGAAATTATTTTTAGTATCCCAAATTATTATGCATAGGATGTGTTGAGGTACTTCATAATCCTAAATTATAAGTTAACAGTTTTTATGTAATTACAACTGTGTATCAGAATCATGTGATTAGGGTTTTTAGGTTTTAGAACTGAGTTAATTAAAAGTTTTATTTTGAAAAAGAAAGGATATCTACTTACTGTGCTAATATTAAATCTAAGTTTGTAAGACATGATGCACGTATTAATTAAATCAACTCTATTGTTAGCTCTCCAATTTATTCAACTGTTAGTAAGTCAAATCACTGGAGAGAATAATGGCTATAAATTACTAATAATTGGATACATTTTATGGAGAACAATAGTTGATAGATTCACTGTAGTTTCAAATAAAATTTTTTGCAATTAATTTGTAACGATAGAAAGAATACATCACCAGCTAAGGATGGATAAAAATAATCCTGCATTGAATATTTGCACAGAACTGAGATATGGAACTGATCTTAAGTAAAAACAAATAATTCGAATTCGTGTTTCAAATATTTAAATAATTTTTAATATTTTTAAAACACATTTTAAGATTAATTTTTTTTATTTTGCGCCCAATAAATTATTACGGAATTTGAGGCATTATAAATTTAAATGCCTTAAGATTTACACTAAAATGAGAGAATTATTGGTTTAATAAATCAGCACATTTCATACATTTGTTCTTTTGCAGATAACGTTAGAAGCTATTTAATTAGACTTTAACAGTAGAATTCAACCAGTAAATTAAAGTTTGGCGTAAAACTAAGTCGTATGGTACGATACTGATTAGATAGACATGGCATAATTGAGTGACGATTTTTTTCTACTCTTAATAGTGTATCAATAGGTTTGCCCATAGAAGAAATATAAAAGTATAGTGAACAATGATAACTTTCTTTACGTAAATAAGATCATGCGATATGATCATGTATATCAATGCCATACTAGCCAACATCAAGGGAAAAGAAAGTTGATTGTCAGACTCTAATTATTGCCACAGATCACACCTAGAAGATCCCGGCAGTTTACTTGTCTTGTTAGACGCACAAGTTGGCACATATGTTCAGTGACTTCGACGAGTTATTTTTGTTTCACCTACTGGCCATTCTGACCTGGAATTTAAATATAGACGCCATCAAATCGGACTACCTTTGGATTTTTGAGTTTATTCACAGTTTTAAACGAATCTAACAACAGTTCTGACTCAACACACAACGCTGGGTGCACGACCAGCGATGGGATATTCATACACGACATACAACTGCTCCTTATAGTCAACTGTCTCTTAAATTCATCGTATCATCTACCACAATTTGCCATAGCTGACAGCCCTTCACCTACGGACGCAGCAGCAACTGCAGACAACATAAGCATTAAAGATAGAGCTTTTTTCTTATTTCCTATGGTGAGGTTACAAAGACTACTGGAGCCAAAAACCCAACAAAATAACACACGTGAATACACATATTAAAATATGAATAACTACAGACAGAAGTAGCCTATGAACCGAAATGATCCTTAGCTTCCCAATAGAAATCGAAAAGAGAACTCTTAAGCCTCCTTAACCCTTCTGATCAACGACACCCCAGCCCTAAAGCCACAGACCAAAAGCAAATGAATACCACTTTCATAACCATCCTGGTGGTTGCCTCGATGACCTAATCATTCGCAAAACTGACCAGATCTTGATGACCGAGATATCTAGTCATTTGAAGGAAAACCGGACCAGATCTTGATCTCGACATCATAAAAAAATCGGCAGCATCGTAATGACGAGATACCTCGTCATTAGAAAGTTGGTCTGATGTTGATGGACGAGATATCTCATCGAAACTACTTGGAGGGTGGTTAAGGCTGGTTTGTTGGGGTTTTATGGCAGAAGAGCCATATTTGGGCGGAATAGTTTAGGATAAACTTACAATGAAGATGTAACTTAATAAATTGATTTCAAAAAGAATTCGTTGCTAAAAATAATTATTACTTTTGACATTTTTAGGAACAGTTTAGAATTAATTTCTTGCATTTGCTTGGATAAATTATCAGTAAATTCGTGGCAAATTTAAAGTTTAACTGTTTTTAATCTGCGCTCATACAACTATTAAGTACATATTTTTTTTTATTTTAATGCAGTAGAAATTAAAAACATCATTACTTTTGATAATTTTATGAATAGTTTAGAATGATTAGTCTTATAAAATCTTTTTGTTTGTTTGGTGCCTGGAATTTTTTAATTGATTTTGCCTATATTTCGTGTGCTAGTTTCAAATATGAAAACCGTTTTTCTCTATCAGCTCTACTTTTTGAGATTCAGCGTACTAAATTATAAAATACTTTATACAATTCATTGAGTAATGGTTAAATTAAGTTTTTTATGTGGATTAGTTCTTGCTTTTTTCTTCCTTCTTCTCTGTACCGCTATCAGCTGATTGTATGAAGCCATATTTGTTGATATAACCTAGTGTTTACATCTAACATAACTTTTATAAAGTTCTTTGTTTTGCGGATTGAGGAAAAGAAAGAATGGCATCAGTCGAAGAAGTTATGTTAATCATCCTGATGTATTTTCTACATATGTGGTGAGTACACCCTAAAAGAAAAGAGAAAAGCCATTTCTGATTTTGCTAAAAGAGTTTACCTTGGGTAATTTGGCATTAGGCTTGGTGACCAAGAAAAAGTTTGAACTTCACAGATTGTGTGTAAAACTTGTACAGAACACCTACGACAGTGGACTAATGGAAAGAGAAGGAGTCTAAAATTTGGTGTAAAAATGATTTGGAGGGAACCCATAAACCACTTTGATGACTGTTATTTTTGTATTGTGAATATTAACGAAATAAACCGAAATAATCGCAGAAAGTGGACATACTGATTTAGCCTCTGCAAGACGGCCTGTTCCTCACTCAGACGGAATTCCTATTCCATCGTTCCATCAGCTTCCAGAGATCTCTGAAGATGAATTTCATTTTTCTGATGTTCCTTCTGATACGGACCGAGGGAGCGATAGTGATTATGAGGGAGCATCATCAAATCCTCAACGTTTCAATCAAAACGAGTTAAGTGACCTGATAAGGGATCTGTCTCTCAAAAGAATGATCTGAATTGCTTCTAAATTAAATTATAAGACTTTACTTGATAGTGGAACAAAAATTACATTCTACCTTACTAGAAAAAAGAATTTGCCATCCTTCTTCTCTCATGAAAACGATCTTGTGTTTTGTCAAGATGTTAGAGGAATTCTGATAAAAATTAGTCTTACTGAATAATTCCCAATTGATTGGCGACTGTCTATTAACAGCTCTAAGCGGAGTTTGAAGTGTGTGCTTTTACACATTGGCAACAAATACGGGTCAATGCCCATTGCTCACTCAACCAAAATGAAAGAAGAATATGATATTATAGTTTTGGTCATGGAGAAGATTAAATTTCATGAACATCAATGGGTAATTTGCGTGGACTTAAAAATGGTTAACTTTCTCTTTGGTCAGCAAGGGGGCTACACGAAATATCCTTGCTTCTTGTGCCTATGGGATAACAGAGCCAAACAATACCACTGGATAAGAAAAGAGTGGCCTACGAGAGAGAACATGGTCGTTGGAGAAAGAAATGTCATTCGTGAACCCTTAGTCGGACGAGACAGAATCATCTTGCCTCCGCTGCATATAAAGCTAGGGTTAATGAAACAGTTCATGAAATCTCTTGATCATGATAGCCCTAGCTTTGCATACATAGGACAAAAATGCCTGGAATAAGTACAGAAAAGCTTAAAGCTGGAATTTTTGATGGTCCTCAAATCAGACAGCTCATAAACGATCCTCGTTTCGTGGATTCCATGTATGAGACAGAGCAAAAAGCGTGGATCTCATTTGTCCTTGTTGTCAAGAACTTTCTGGGCAACCACAAGGCTGAAAACTATGTTGAACTAGTATGTAACAGCATGCTTAACAATTTCAGAGACCTTAGTTGTAATATGAGCATAAAAATTCATTACTTGCGCAGTCATTTAGATCGTTTCCCTGAAAATCTTGGCGATACTAGTGAAGAACAAGGTGAACGATTTCACCAGGACATAAAGACAATGGAGGACTGATACCAGGGCAGATGGAATACTCATATGATGGCAGATTACTATTGTAATCTGTAAAGAGACTGAAACAAAGTTCACTCAAGAATTTCAAACAAAAGAAGTTTTCGGAGTGGAACAAAATAACTTTTTTTCCTTTTGTTTTTATTTGATTCTTCTCATTTCTAATTTTTATTGTAGATTTACAAAAGTGTTGCTGTGCTTGTTTCAATTAATTAAAATGTTTTACAAAATTTATTAAGGAAAAGGTTTTTTAATTTAAAGCCTATACCATAAGCCTAATTTAATGAGTTAACGTAAATAACGCTCCTGTCATATCTCACAAACAAGAGGTGACCTTCAAAAAGTAACATATTTGTTACTTTTGAACTGCACAAAACTTTTTGCTGAAAGCACATGAAATACACATAAAACCAGTTTAAAAATCCGGCACCAAAGTATGTGTTGGGCTGTGTTGTTAGAGAATTGGATGCTAAATGAAATTTAAATTCACATACAAACCGAGATTGTTAACTTTTTATTTTAAAGAATCACTACCGCATACATAAGTGCTCCCCCAATCCCGAAGATTTAAACCTATCAACCTTGACATAAACCTAATTCCCCAAATGCATTTCTTTCAATTACCTAATTAGCAACTGTCACTTAAATTATTAGATACGCACTTTCCACCAACAAGCAATCACTTGTAGTTAAACAATCTCCGGAGCCGAGCAGACTAAGCGAGAGGTTCACATACCTTCACAAGATGAATCATAAACGAGATTATTAGTTAAGTAAGACGGCACGTACTCGTCGATAGTATTTTGCAGATAATTAGATTGGAAAACTGGAAAATAGGATGAAAGACAGATGCGTGGCTAAATATCTAAACACTGGGGGGTGGGGGAGTTGTTTTCGATTTTAAGTATCATCTGGCACAACCTAATTAGTTTTCAGAAGTCTTCCAGCTTCTCAAAGGAAGTTTGTTCGATTGTGAAAAATCGGAAATCGATAGTTCAGCAAAATTGCGTCTTGTCGACGAATGTTGCTGAGTGATATCATTAGTAACGTATGTATGGAGTCGTGAGCTTTGAGTTGGAATTGTCATTGTAATGTTTCAGTGCTTGGATTTTTCTATTTAAATTTGGATGCATTTTGTCTGTGTATTATTTATTTACTGTGCATTCATTTTGTTGTAAAGTGGATATTTTAAGGTATCCACATGTTAACAAAAGATGTTCCGGATGTTTTATGGTATCCACTTACATTACGAGTATGTTGTTATGGATACTGTAAGATATATATCCAATTATTTTAAGAATGTTTTTCTAGATACTTAAAATAATGGTTTAAAATTGAATAAAATGGCCAAGTGAGTGATATCAGAAGGCTCGTCTGTCCAAATTTCTCAGCTTTGTTTGAATCTCTCAGTGTAGTAATTCAGTCTTTTGGATATTTCTAATACGAAACTTTGGCTTATGACATTTTGTACATGTATTGTTGAACAAAAATAATTTTACCACATGTTAAACTTGTGTGAACTGAAACGATCAAATATGATTATATTTCTTTAACTACCAGACGTGTTCCGATGCATAAACTATCTTGTGTATTGAGGTTTCTCATGATAATAGCTTCAATTTTCAACTCCAATATGAAGTGACATTCCTGTGATAAAGTTTGTTCATTTAAAAAGTCTACAGGATAATTCTCTTCAGTATTTCCTTCGCCATTGGCATCAGTAGAATTAGAGCTTGCTACCTTCTTTAAGATATTATGAACATTATCATTTAATTTGTCAACATTAGAGTTTTTGCGACACAGAATAGCTTTATTTTCAAATGTTTTCAAATCAGAAATAATCAATTTCTCCCAAATATTTTTAGACTATATCACCATCATCTAAAATACGAGTCGGTATTTATCATTTCATCGGTAGGCCATCAGCCTTTCCATGATCACCATGATGAAGTCGTAAAAGCCATTCACTGAATGATGTATCAATAGATCAGACATTACTTTTGAGTCTTAAAATCTCAAATTTCGCCCGTAATTGGTTGAATTTAATGCTCGCTTCGACTATTTTGATTCCTTCAACATGTTTGGCAGCAGGGAAAGTTTGTCTTAAGTATCCTTCAAGTAAAACGACTTCGCCATCGAAAGGTTGTTGACTTCTCGTAATTTCTTTCACTACTAAAGCAATACAGAGGGTCAAAGTAGCTTCGTACCACATGTTGACTTTGGCAGAACTAATGATTTCGGTGGCGGTGGAATTAATCTTCATGTTCGAGATAATCGTTTCATTTCAAGATGGCACTAATTTAAATTAGTTGAACTCTGTTTTGCCACCATCTAACAGATAACCATCGATTTCTGTGATTACATCTGGTAAAGCTATGTTTCCTTCTCCACGTATTGTTCTGAGGAGGGTTTCATACAAATAGGTTTATCCGGTAACCCACCGGGCAATCAAGAGAAAAACATTTATGAGGAATATCATCATTGGTTGTTGACATAATACTGTCATACGCTGCTTTTTGATTTGCATTTCAATTTTGTGCCGTTTCTGTCGGTCGAAGGTAGGTAGGTAGGTCTTTGGTCGTTCTGCAGATCTACGGAAATAAACATCCGAATTTCGATAATGCTTTTTCCCTCCAAGTGTTTTGAAGAGATATCTCCAAGATCTGGTCCATTTTGAAAATAAAGAGATACCTCGTCGAGACAAGGGAATGAAGATCCAAGTAAGAAAAACAAATTGTCCCTTGCCCAGAACTAGGGGGAGTTTGGAATAGGTTTTCGCACCAGAGGCTGGCCACTACAGGGCAGATTTCGTTATGAAGGCACCAGGAGAATTAAAATGGAACAAAGTGGTCAAGTGATAAGTATTAGAAGGCTCTTTAGGTTGGAATCGTCATTGTAATATTTCGGCATTTGGATATTTCTAGTATTTTACTTTGACTTTTATGCATTTTGCCTATATATTATTTCTTTATTATGTATTATTTATATTTGTTTTCGTCAAGTGAGTATTTTAAGGGGTTTAACTATATTAAAGGGTTTACCTAAGGGTTATATTTGTGTTAAAAATATGTTCTGGATATTTTATGGCATCCACTTGCATTAAAAATATGTTGTTCAAATATATGTTAATCTACGTATGTTATTACGTTACAAAATATATGTTGTCGCAAATATGTTACATGCTGTCCTGGATATCCTCGCAACATTAAGAACGCTGCAAAAAAATAATACAAAACGGATTAAAATGGGCAAATGTGAGATATTAGAGTATGCGACCAACAAATTTGAAACCAGTAATATGCTTCATGTTTTGTGTATCAATATGCTTTTATATTTAGTGTAATTTGAAAGATAATTATTTTTCATAAAATGCTGACTTTAAAGAGATTTCATAATAGTTATACAGACATAAAATTAATAATTTATAATGAAATATATATTTAATTTTTCTATTGTTTTGTCCTCTTCAATTTAGTGAAAATTTCATTGTGAAAGGGACCCACATTTTGGAATACCATCGATGTCTCTATATAATGTAGCCTCAAAAAGTTTCTGAACAGATTGCCGTATAAAACAAATATTTTAGAAAGATTTAATATGAAAACTTCTTGTAATAACTTTAATTGGGATAACAATCGGTCAACCTAGACTTTATGTTTGTGTAATATAAACATTTTTGGACAGTTTGGTGAATGTCAATATATGTAAAAATGAACCTCCATTCTGTCTTGTATCTCGAGGAAGAGATTTTTCCAAAAGGATTCAAAACCTTATTTCGTCTCTAATATGTCACATGAAAACTTCGCGAAATAAAAATTAGCGTTGGTAAATTGGGATCGTAGCTCCGATAATTCCAGGTTCCTCGAAAATATTCGCTGACAAAAATTTTGTGTAGTGCTTTATACCAAATTATGATTTCGGCCTTATCACATTTTCAAGAAGGAATAGGTGTCTCAAATTCATTTTGTATTATATTTAGGTATCAGACCTTAAATTTTAAAGGAAAGAAATATTGTGAGTGTAAAGAGGATATATATCTCGTTTGATTGGAGTGTAAACATTACTTTGCAAGGGTTGTTCCCCAAATAATGATATTAATAAATCTAAAAATTATCCAAATCTTGTCCTTGAAAATTCAGTTATTGTATTTGTGCTATCGTTGTGGGGCTCATAATGATTATATACATGATATTATTTTAACATTTTTGGATGAACTTACCTGTTATAGCTGATTTGTCTTTCGAGTCCTTTTCCCACTTAATGTCAATTGATGACTTAGTACTACTTGTAACTTGTATAACTGGAGATGTTGGTGGTGCTATAAAAGAAAATAAATCAAACGTTGAAAAAATTATTCATTTAACACAAGATTTATGTAATACTTTGAACATTCTTAATTTGTTCTCATCTTTCAAAGTATACGTAGCTATTTGTGTTGTACTTTGTTCTTGAGCTACAATTGCATTGAATTTGAGTTTAACACTATGTGGACACTGTCAAGTCTCAAACAAAAATATGAAGCTTTATTGGACTATATTTATTTACATTGATTTACATTGTTGTGTTATCCTAAGTATACGCTGAATGGTTCCTGGAACGGAACGCTTGCGATATCGACTTATAGCGTCAAGAGATCAGACATGAACTGAAAAGTTGGCTACGTTCTTGATTCTAGCCAAGTACATGAAAAGTTAGAGGAAGGCAAGGAAAGAATATGTCTAACTAGGCAAGGAAGTTGTCAAATATTCGCTTAAAATATACATTTAATTTATAAATTTCGATAGATTGTACCCTTACCTCGCATTTACATGTGTACATAATGAACAGAAATACACGCATATTTATGAATCTGCTTCGTTATCTGGGTACTAGTCTTTAGTATCAGTGTACTTGGGATAAAAAGATCTGTACAATACGTGCATTTAAATGTAAATGTACTCGTGTATTCAAATGCATGAGTACACATGTATTCAAAATCACGGATACATGGGTATACACGAAACTCGCTAAGATAATCTAGTTTAATTCTGCCAATAACAGTAGTAATTAATGTATTTAAAAAATGCAAGTAAAATAAAATGCTTAAAATATTTTTCATTTACTTCCAGTAAAAGTTATTTTTCACTTTAATCGCTAAAATGGTGCAGAAACATTCAACTGTTTAAATGTTAAAATGTTGCAAAAAATTGTGTAGTAAATAACAGTGAATTTAAAGCACGAGTTTCAAACTTCACAAATGTATCATATACATGTATACCTTCAATTCATGCTCAAAAGCGTGACCCTTAAATTAAAGATTTAACGTAATTGGTTATACCTCAGGAAAAGTGACAGCTTAAAATGAAAATTTTATTTTAAGATTAAATGGCGATTTGTTTAAACTCGATATGAAAATTAAATAAGGAAATTAGTAAAAACTCTTAATAAAAGTTTCAACGGATTCTATGTTTCAGATTGAGAAGTTATATTTTTGAAGATTTTCAATCTTTATTTGGCTCTGCCGTAAAATTAACTTTCTTGAGTTGTATTTCTTTTTAGAGAAAGTGCGAAGTTATTAAAAGTACTTGCGCTCAACTTTGAATTAAACTTCTGTCAATCATTCCTTTATATTTTAAGATTGATTGACAAAAGTTTAATACATTAAAGGTTCTTGTTGTTTAATGCATTAAGGTACACTACATGCGTACATAGAGCATTTGTTTTATTGAATTACCACCTGAAAAGATAACAAATAATTGTTGAATGAATAGTTTTCGAAAAATGTCCAATAAAATATATTTTCCTTTTATACAAATTACTTTTCTGGGAAACAGTTTGCTATAAATCTAAGCTACAGAATTGTTTCTCCATATTTGGTTCTCACAAATTCCTTTACAAAAACAGGCACATTTTAACCGGGAATAAATTTGCTATAAATCTAGCTACAGAGATATTTTACTCCATATTCGGTCCGTGCCATTTCTACCACTTTTTTGCAGGGAATTATTTCTTTGCAAATCTAGGCTACAGATGGTTTACTCCATATTTGTCTAGAAAAATTCCCTCCTTAAAAACAAGCGCCATTTTGATGGCTATAATTTAGTTCACTGTAAATCTAGGCTACAGATGCGTTTCTCCATATTTGTTTCACACCATTATCTTCCCCAAAACAATAACCCTTTTTCTTGGAATTAGTTCCCTATAAATCTGGGCTACTGATAATTTAATCTATATTTGGTTCATGCCATTGCCTTCATAAGAACTAGCACCCTTTCGCAGGGAATTTGTTTTCTATAAATCTAGCTACAGATGCATATCTCCATATTTGTTTCCATGCTTTTGCTCCATAAAAACAAGCACCTTTTTGCTGGGAATTAGTTCACAGTAAATATAAGCTCCAGATGTTTACCTCCATATTTGGTTCACGTCATTTCCTCAATAAAAACAGGCATATTATTGCTGGGATATAGTTTATACATAAATCTAGGCCACAGAGACTTAACTCTACATTTATTTTGCGCCTTTTCCTCCCCAAAACAGGCATCCTTTTGTTGGGAATTAATTCGCTATATATCTAGGGTACATATGCTTTACTCCATATTTGTTTTGAACCACTTTCTTCATAAAGTAGGCACCTAGTATCTTTTCTATCTACTTTCTCCTTTCTCACATTTTTGTCTTTGTAAGGGGACAACTGTTGCTTCTCAACAAGATGTATTAGATGCGCCTTAATTGTATGTCAGAAAATTTGAGAATAACCAGGATAATTAGTCCCAAAGCTTTCTGCTTCTACGGCTTTAGGACTTAACCGTCATCCTATTAAGGAAAATAGTCTTAAAAATTTAATTGTTCTAACTCTAGCAGATTGAGGACTACACTTACCACGTTACATTTTCTGGTTGTGTTCTAATTTGGTGACTGCTAAAGATTTAGGTAAACAGATGCTGAATTAAGTAGTATTACCTGTTTCTAAGGTCTTTCCTGTGATTTTAGTGGACTTTGGACCAGCTCCAGCCGAGTTGAAAGCTTTTACCACGATGTCGTACTTAGTAAAAGGCTGTAATCCAGTTATGTAGGTTGACTGCTGCCCATTATCGTTCGATCGTTCCACCTGTTTGAATGTATAGGGCTCAGATGTAGAGGAAATGCGGTATCCTATGTAGTAGCCCCGGATGTAGCCATTCGTTGCATCATCAGGTGGTGGCTGTAATACAAAATACGTAGAAAATTTATCTGCGGTTTCTAAAATCTTAGATCTAAATATTGGAGCAAATTGCCGAGGAGATGTAAGAAAGAGAACTCCAATCTACTGAACAGCCCTTCCTGATTGAGCTTCGTTGTTCTGTTTTATACAGGGTGTTTCAAAACTACCCGTTTGTAAAGAAAAACTATCTGTGAATTCATGATCTGATTGGTCCATGGGACAGGAAAAGACGATGATTTATTGATTCATTATTTGATTGGTCCACTGATTGATCATCTGATAGTAGATTTTTGAGATTTCATCACGTTTGTCGCCACTCTATGGAAATGGGGATTCCCACACCTACCCTGTCATACGATGTTATATCTCCAAACGAGACAAAAAGATACCAAATCGGTCAACCAAGTCAATTTTTCACAGAGCAGTCACATGACTACTAGTCAACAAGTTGGTCGCACTTTTTGAAGCTCCTCTCGATAGCAATGCGCAGTCTACTTATATTTCACGTCCACGTCTACGCACAAGGGCCCTATTTGGCCAAACAACGTCAAGTAATGGAACTACAAGGAAACTACAACATGGAAAACAATAAAACTACAAGAATGGAAAACAATAAAACTACAAGGAAAGTTTTATCGACACAAAAGAGAGAAATACACCCAGGTAGGAAGCAAACCTTCACCTCTTAGAACTTGCATGTTACTAGCGCAGTCTCTAAGGGGATTTAATAACATAATTAAGACGTATGCATGTATTCATGTATGTCCAAAAGCGCTCCATGGATTTTCTAGAGGGCATTATTTGACAGTATTGCAGTTGCCCAGTTTGGGCCATAGTCATTCATTACAGATGCTGATTTCGTAGGGGTAATATGTATAATTTCATGAACTATGGAATTTTTGACTTTCATCTAGCATATGGGTGGCAAACGGATACGGACGAAACATCCTGAGATGGTGTCGTGAACGGTACACCTACAAACGTGTGCGAATCACCAAATGTTCCGGGTTTGCACAAGACTTCGTGAAACCGGAACATTCTACTGAAACAAGCATGATTCTGGAATGTGGAGATTCTTCTTCCATTGAAGTTGCTTATGATAGATTACTAATAATTAAAAATAATCGATAACTTTTCTTTTTTATGTGATAAAATAATTTTTACATGAAAATCCCTATTCGTTTCCGATGAACCTTAAACAAAATTAAATCCTACTTAAATCAAACTTCAAAAAATCACAAATTTCAATGGCGTTAAATTCGCCTTTAAAATTTGGGACATGAAGCTTGATTTAAGTAGGATTTACTTTGCTTTGCCGTGGGTGCTTTCTTTTAGAATACTACTTTCATTTAAAAAGTTTTATTTGAGGCACTGGCAGCAAGAAGGCCTAGCCTACAAATTGGAAAAGAAATGAGATATTTAGCCTTATGATGTTATCAATGAAATAAAAACGACTTAGATGTGATTAGGAGCTCCTCCGGAAAGGCAGCACATTAACCCTCCTGATGGCTTATCTTCATATCAAAAACTGTCCTGTAGTGACTTGCCTCTGATGCAAAAAAACTTTTACAAAGTGTCACCAATTCTGGGCAAGGCACTTTGTTTTCTCGCTTGGATCTTTATTCGCATGTATTAATAGGACAGTTTTACCTCGACGAGATATCTCGCCATTAAGAAACTGTCAGATCATGATGGACCAGAAAACTCCTCAAAACCACTTGGAGGGCTAATTTTACCTTGTAAGCCTAAGTAACGTAAGCCGTTCTCTCAATTAATCTGTTCTTGCTCTCAGTACATCAATTGCTTCTTGATTAATCCTCCAAGTGGTCTCAATGAGACATTTCGTTCATCAAGATCTGACAAATTTTGCTAATGACGAGATATCTCTTCATCAAGATATTGCCGATGTTTTGATGATGACGAGATCAAGATCTGGTAAATTTTCTTCTAATGACGAGATATCTCTTCATCAAGATATTGCCGATGTTTTGAAGATGAAAAGATCAAGATCTGGTCAATTTTCTTCTAATGACGAGATATCTCGTCTATCAAAATATGGTACATTTTCTTCAAATGATGAGATATCTCGTCTATCAATATTCGGTACATTTTCTTCTTATGATGAGATATCTCGTCCGTTGAGATCTTGTCAGTTTTGCTAATGACGAGATGCCTTGTCGAGACAACCACCAGGAGATTTAAGAAATAAATTGTGAATGTGTTCTTTGGAAATTAAAATTTTTTATTTGGGAAAGGAAAAATGGTTTACTTAATAAAATAGATATATTCCAATAGCAGATTCTATATATTCTATTCTGTTACATATAGATATTCAATAGCGTTTATCTTTTTGTAACAGAAGTGAAAATGTTGTTACTTGAATACTGATAAGGTTATAATGCTGAAACTAAATTAGCAGAATAAAATTGTTTTTCGGAATAATGCAGTTACGAAACTTCATAATGCAGTGTATGTAACCTTATATTCTCTTTTAGCAATCACCTATGTAAGCAAATTTTATTAGCACGATATCGTATTTTTGCCCATCCCAAAAACCTTCACTAATTATATTATTCAATAAAGCTTGATTACGTATGCGTATCATCAATTTCTTATTATTCTGATATAATTAAGAGGGAAATGGTGTTTTTTTAAATCTAAGATGGTGGAAGTTTCATTTAAAGTGTACTTAGCCTTGACTTTCTTTCCACAATGAAATGGAGGCGTAATCAGAGAAATAGGTGATATGAAGGCTACATACAATGGGGCTAGGATTTTGATAACCTCTTTTGAAACTCTTGACAGAACTTGGAATGATTCTCCACTGCGATCTAAGCATCTCAAGTATTATATATTAACTCCAAGCAGCGTTAAAACGGCGATAAACCCATAGAGGAAATATAAAAGTAGAATCAGCAATGGTAATCTTATGTGACCAGAATCGTGTCACCAAAACTGGTAGTAACGTGACCTTTAGACTGCTACCGTCTGCTGCATGGAATCTAACATTCATTATCTGATTGGTCCATGGCAGGAGAAAAGACGCGCATCCATTTATTCATCATCTGATTGGACTTTGCGATATTGTAGTGGATTTTGGCTGTTTCACCTTTTTTGTCGCTACTTTATAGAAATGCGCTGCAAAACAAGGCAATAAGATGCTAAATCTGCTAACCAAGCCAGTTTTTTACAGAGCAGTCACGCTGCTGCTAGTCGTCATGTTTTTAATTTTTGACGCTTTTTTCTTTTTTGACGCAATTTTTTTTTAAGCTCCTCTCAATAGCAATGTTAATCTACTTATATTCCCCGTGTATGGATAAACCAAATTGGTTCTTAACTGGAAGTGTTTTTCACTCTCATAGGATCCTCTTATAAGGAAATCTGGATAGGAAAATGAAAACTTTTGGCGAATTGGTATTGGTATGTAAAAGAGAAATCATATAATATTATTTTAATTATCTCTATATATATTTCCCTAACGTACGTGGCACAGAAATCGCGATTATTTGTCTATTATCGAATGTCAACGAAAGGGAAAACAACAATCTACAATCTTGAATCCACGCTCGAGTTTTTTTTCTGTAGCAGGAATTCAAATTTTGCGCATATTTTGATTTCAATTATGGAGTTACAGAATGTTATGAGAAATGCTTGAAAGAGAGCGAGACGTTCCACTGAAACCGTTGTACTTTCGGAAGAACGAAGAGCGATTAGAAATCTCCAAGTCAAATCGTCGCAGAAAACGAGTTTCAGGGAACGAGAAATTAGGCTTCGGCGTCACTCGAGTCGACTTCCTAAAGATTGTAATGCACTTACTGGACGTTGGAGAGCATAACCGTGGAAACATGTTGGAGGTGTGTCCTTTTTGCTGTGCACATTATTGGAAGTTTGAAGTAAATTCTAATAAAAAGTACACGAATTGCTGCCACGATGGTAAAATTAGCTTACAACCACTTTCAGAAACTCCTGAAAGTGTTGAAAGATTTATTGTCTGACAATTCGTCTGAAGCCAAGAACTATCGGCAACATATCAGAGAATACAACGTGCCTTAGTTTTTGCATCAATTGGGCTGAAATCACGTCACCTCGTGAAAAAGGGCCATATTATTTTCGCATTCATGGTCAGATCTACTACATGGTTTCTCCATTGTGCAAAAATTAACACAGTAAACCTGGGTATGGTCAGATGTACATATTTGATTCTAGCAAGGCAAACTATTGCCGTATTGAAAATAACGCAGGCTGTTTACAATCTGTAATGGACAAACTGGATGCATTATTACGGGAAGTAAATCCATTTGCCGAATCACATTTACGGATGCATCAGTTGATAGAATTTAATCCTGCCATGAATGTTAAAATGATTTTTATGGAGCATCCAGAATTAGATATGGGCAGATACAATGCTCCTACTTCTAGAACAGAAGTTGCTGCAATATTTTTTGGAGATAATGAAGAACCACCTGCAAACCGAGATATCTGCGTCTATCCAAATGATGCAGGTTGCAAAACCATTTGATCGATGAATCACTGCATTGACCCTATGATTTTTTCTCTGCTTTTCCAAAGAGGAGAATGTGGTTGGGTTGACGAACTGGAGAGCGTTGAGGAGAGGCGATCTGCAAAACGGGTGCGGGTAACTCAGCTGCAGTATTATACTTATAAACTTTCTGTGCGCAGTGGTTTTAACCTGTTACTCAACAGTGAGAGATTGTTTCAGCAATATATTGTTGATGCATATGCATATGTGAAAACTGAAGTTTTTCGCTTCAATTACATTCGTATGAACCAGAAAGACTTAAGAGTTGAGCAGTACAGAGGACTGTTAGATGCATTACAATCTCGCGCACAAAGTGAAAGTCCGCGTGCAGGCAAACTGATGATATTGCCATCAACTTTCCAAGGAATCCCACGCTATATGCAGCAGAATTATCAAGATGAAATGGTTATGGTTAGGAAAATTGGACGACCAGACCCTTTCATCACATTTACTTGCAATCCAACGTGGCCTGAAATTTTGAATGCTATGTAACATTTTCAACGTTCTGAAAACAGGCCAGACATCATTGTTCGAGTCTTTAACATGAAATTATCAGAGTTACTAGATGATATTATAAAACGTAATACATTTGGAATTGTTATTGCGTACATACACTGCTGGCCACCGTAAATGCAACACTGTTGGGTTTCATCGATTGAAGACAGAGTTTTATATATTAAAAATAAATTTTATTACGTAGCCAAGTCTTATAGTTTAAAACATACATTTTAGAAAACAAGAAGTCTGATCAGCTCATGATCCCCAATCTTATCACTTATATATATTCAAAGATTTACATAATCTTCTATATTGATGTGCCCCACACGGCACTATAATTGGAGGTTTGAGACCGATTCCAACATGCGGCCCCATCGGTTGTAAAACCTCAGCAGATGTATTACAATTCAATACATATATTTATATAAATCTAACAAAATATTTTTCTAATAATATTTTTAAATTTATTTAACAATAAAGGCTTTGTTAAAAAGTCAGCCAAATTATTTTCCGATGAAATATAATTTACGTTAAATAGTTCATCTTTTATTAATTTACGAATAAATTTGTACTTGATATCAATATGTTTAGTTTTTTGATTTTCCTGACTATTTTTTGAAAAATAGATAGCAGATTGATTATCACAATATACTTGGGGTCTTATGTAATCACACAAACTTAATTCATTTATAATTCTACTAAACCAAATAACTTCTTTAGTGCAATCGGTTAGTGCAATAAATTCAGATTCCATTGAGCTAAGAGCTATGCACTTTTGTTTAGAAGATTTCCATGATATTGGGATGTTACCAAAATAAATTAAATAGCCACTGCTTGAATGTCTGTTTGTGAGACCACATCCCCAATTTGCATCAGAAAAAGCAATCAAATTTGAACTTTTCACGTCAACTTGACAGTGATACCAACCCAACATAGAAATCAATAGTACAAACAATAATCTAACGATAGAAAAATTCACAACTGGTGAAAAAGTATCTTTAAAATCAATGCCGGGTTTTTGCTTAAAACCTTGAGCAACAAGACGAGCTTTATACCTTTTAGGTATATTGTTTTCGTCCATTTTTATGCTGTACACCCACTTACTTCCAATTATGGTTGTATTTGGGGGTGTGTCCACTAATTTCCATACTTGCCTATCCTTCATTATCTGAATTTCGTCATTCATGGCAGTATTCCATTTAATTTTATCCTTACTTGCCTGCGTTTCTTCATAACTTTTGGGGATTTCGACATTGTAACACTGATCATACATGTCGTACATCTGTTGGTCTAAAAAATTAGATTCATCACTAGAAGTAGATGGCACATTAGAAATATCCACATTAGGATGTTCAGTTTCTGGCTTAAAATTGAAATTTACAGGATCAAACCTAATCTTATTTTTAGTACAGTACTTTTTAATATCATTTAAAGATCTCATTCTCAAATTTTCAGGAGAATAATAGTATACATCTATCCTATTGCTTTTATTTCTAGGTTTTTCGATTCTTCGCCAATTTGAAATGTTAAGACTTTTTAAGTCCTCAGTTTTAACTAAATCTTTAGAATCTAAAACTTGAGTTTCACTTTCCGATTTTACTTTTATATTTTCATTTGATTGATAAATAGGAATATTAGAATTAAGATCGAAAGAAACGTACTCAAAGTTTTTACCAAATAGTACATCAACAGCTTTCTTACTTTCGTCGATATGAACATGGACTGTTTCAACTATTCTCTTCTCGTTTGGGATATATATTCTGTAACCTTTAGTTTTCAAACCATATCCTGTCAAAATACCAAGTTTTGCTCTGGGTTGTAATTTATTTCTCTGTATTTTAGGAATATGAACATATGCCAAAGAGCCAAAAATTCTAAAATGTTTTACTGATGGTTTGAAACCAGTCCATATTTCGTTAGGAGATATACCCTCAGTTAATTTATGTTCGCATCTATTTTTAGTATGAATAAATGCTAAAAGTGCTTCTGACCAAAATTGTGGTTGTAAACCACTGTCCTGAAGCATAGCTCTGACACAATCCATGGCTGTTCTATTGAACCTTTCTGCAACGCCATTTTGTTCAGGGGTATAAGTTGAAGTTCTTTCGATTTTTATTCCTAGATCATTTAAAAACTTTTTAAATTCTTTGTGACAAAATTCTAAACCATTGTCAGTTCGGACACATTTTAACTTAACATTTAGCTGTCTTTCAGCTTTAACCAAGTATTTTTTAAAGTAATCAAAAACTTCATTCTTATTTCGAATAATATAAACAGTTACTTTACGTGAAAAATCATCAATAATAGATAAAAAGTATTTGTTTCCACCTAGAGAGTTAACTGGAGCAGGACCCCACAAATCCATATGGACCCTTTCCAAAACATTTTTAGTTTTCCTTTCGTACATATAGTTTCTTTTTAAGGATATTCTAGTGGATTTAGCAATAGCACAAATCTTACAATTTTTATCTATATTTTTACAATTAAGTTTTTCAATTCCTTTTACACAATTAATTTTACTCATATTTTCAATTAAGGGCATGTTAACATGACAAAACCTACGGTGGGCTTTTTCTAGATCTAAACCAGTTACATATGTATAATTTTTAATCTTGGGATAACCTTTTAAGATATACAATTTTCCAATTCTGGGAACAGTAAACAAATATTTATTATAACTATTATAAATAATCATTTTGTTATTTCCCCATTTAATTTGGTTTCCCACAAGGTCAATACGAGCACCACTAATTAAATTTTTTCTCATATTTGGCGAGTATAACACATCTTTTAAAGTTATATCATAATTTCTGTTTCTATCTAAAACTGTAAATTGAATATCACCCATACCTAATACTTCCGAGGTGCTGTCCTTGTCTCCGACTAGGATCTTCAGTGGTGGTAGTTTTCTGAATGTCGTAAACATATCACGTTCTTTACAGAAGTGAGCAGTTGCAGCAGAATCAATGAGAAATTCCCTCGGTCTTTCATTTGGAAAATTTGAAACTGCATAGGCACGTTGAAGATCAGTTTTTGGATTGTCCTCCATATAAAATAATTCACCACCAGGTTTCTGCCGATTGCATTTCTTGAAGCACTTCGATTCGTAATGTCCCGACTTTTTGCAGTAGTTGCAGAATGGTCGCGGCCCCATACGACAAACTGTCGACTTTCTTGGGCTTGAAGGAATTAATTCAGGGTCCAGTACGCATCTGCTGTGATCAGGAGTAGACGCCCGTGTCTCCTTGTATTTAGATGACTTGTTTCTTGTAGCATAAGCATCGGCCACGATACTTAATTTTGTGTCTTCGTCCTTCCGCTTCAGGTCGATTCGGCTGGATTCTGTTATTAAATGTTTAGACAAATTGTCTAGCGTGAACTCGTTGTCATCCATCCTGTATAGCAATTGTACCAGATTATCGTATTCGTGAGGCAAATGTCTTATTAGTTGAAAGCAAACTAAAAGGTCTGGGATTTCGAATCCACATTCTTTTATCTGTAACAGCTTCTCATGCACTCGTTTGCAGAAGAGTCCAATGGATTCGTCCTCCGGCTGGTAGCGGATTGAAAAGAACTCGTCCACAAGGCCTGCCAATCGTGCTCTAGATGCTGGTTCAAAGTTGGTCTTTAATATATCCCAGGCTTCCTTACCGTCCTCAGTAGATGAAATTAAGACTTGATATTTTCTGTCTATGCCCTGGTAGATAGTTGTATATGTCCTCTGCTTCCTATAACGATAGTCTCTTTTTTCTTGTTCTGGAGCATCTTCCAATAATAGAGATTCCGTTTTAGTGATAAATTCCCAGCAGTTCCGGTCCATTAGCAATACCTTCATGTCCGTCTTCCACGTGGCATAGTTGAAATCCGATAACTTCGGGAAGGAAAACATGGACATTTCTTGAATACCCATCATACTGGAAACCGGTAGTGGCAGAATTCAGGTTCAGCTTAAGGTCTGGGGCCCATAACCAATTGTTGGGTTTCATCGATTGAAGACAGAGTTTTATATATTAAAAATAAATTTTATTACGTAGCCAAGTCTTATAGTTTAAAACATACATTTTAGAAAACAAGAAGTCTGATCAGCTCATGATCCCCAATCTTATCACTTATATATATTCAAAGATTTACATATTCTTCTATATTGATGTGCCCCACACGGCACTATAATTGGAGGTTTGAGACCGATTCCAACAAACACCCTGAAGGAAGCATGCAAATAATATGAAATTAACAACATGCATTAGCGGAGGTGAGATATGCAAATGATTAGAATTTCAGCGCAGACGCACATCACGCGCGCCTGTGGCGCCACTTCAAAGCGCTATTTAAGGCTTGGAGATTTCTACGATTTCAAGTACGGCAATTGTGTTTTCTTGTGGTTTTTAAAAAAAAACGATCAATTACGCCTCGTAGAAAACAGCGATCATCTTTTGATCAAGTATCCGAGTTCGACAGAGGAAGGATAGTGGCCTACCGAGATTGTAGATTATCTTTCAGGGAAATCGGTAGTCGTGTTGGACGAAACCAAACAACTGTAATGCGGATATGTGATCGTTGGATGCAGGAGGGTACGACGGACCGACGTGTTCGATCGCATCCACCTCAGTGCACCACTTCACGTGATGACAGGCATATTGTGCGTATGGCAGTGACGGATCGCTCAGCCACATCACGAACCATAGCACAGCACATTCAGTCTGTACCGCATCATCCAGTGTCTGTGCGTACCATTCGACGCCGTTTACAGCAGAGTGGTCTGTCCGCAAGACGTCCATTGCTTCGTCTACCCTTGACGCAGAACCACAGACGTTTCCGCCGCCAATGGTGCGATGAAAGAAGGATGTGGACGGCAGAATGGAATGAAATTGTCTTTACTGACGAGTCACGCTTCTGTCTGCAACACCACGATGGTCGGATTCGAGTCTGGAGACACCGTGGAGAGAGGATGCTGAACAGCTGCGTTATGCACCGCCACACTGGTCCTGCACCGGGTATTATGGTATGGGGCGGTATTGGATATCACTCTCGCACTCCTCTAGTACGCATTGCCGGTACTTTAAATAGCCAGCGCTACATCTCCGAGGTGTTGGAGCCAGTTGTCCTTCCTTACCTTCAGGGCTTGCCCACAGCCATATTTCAACAGGATAATGCGCGACCACACGTGGCACGCATTGTCCAAGGGTTCTTCATCAATCGCCAGATTGAATTGCTTCCCTGGCAAGCTCGCTCTCCGGATCTTTCGCCGATAGAAAACATGTGGTCCATGGTTGCTCAACGATTGACCCAGAATACATCCCCAGCTGCCACACCAGATCAACTTTGGCAACGTGTGGAAGCTGCTTGGTCTGCTGTACCCCAAGAACACATCCAAAGTCTCTTTGAATCAATGCCGAGGCGTGTGGCAGCGGTGATCTCCAACAATGGCGGCTACTCTGGCTACTGATTTTGGCAGGAACCACACTTCACAGAAGTCTATAAATTTAATCATTTGATACTTGGTCAACATGTTATCTACAAAATAAATTTTGTTGTGATATCTCTTGTCTTTCTTGGTGTTGCAATTTGGGTGGCCAGCAGTGTATATGTAGTTGAATTTCAAAAGCGTGGTTTACCTCACGCGCACATATTATTGACCTTAGATTTAAGGTCAAAGATTCGAACAAAAGACAATATCGATAAATTTGTTAGTGAACAGTTGCCAGATATTAATATCAATCCAAGTATATGTGAAATTGTTTTAAAGCTTAAAGGACGAGCAATTCTTACAATTGCAAATGAATTGTCCATTGAAATCAATCATCAAGTTTTAAATTGTATGCCTGGATCCAAAACCATTTATGAAAGTGTAGATAAAATCATAACTCATGATCCTCAAGATCAACTTGCATACCCCGAGGAATTCGTAAATAGTTTAACGCCAACAGGTATGCCACCACATAAACTAAAAGGTAAGCAAGGAGCCATAATATTGTAATATTGCTTAGAAATTTTGCCCCTTCTAAAGGTTTGTGCAATGGCACAACTTATAATTTCTAACTGGCAACGAAATATCATTGAAGCAAAAATAATTGATGACAATGCTAATGAAACAATCCTCATACCTCGAATACAGCTCATTCCCTCAGATGCTAATATGCCTTTTAAGTTTAAGCGTAAACAGTTTTATATTCGATTAGCTTTTTCTATGAAAATTAATAAATCTCAGGGACAAACTTTTGAAAAAATATGTTTAGCTTTATCAAAGTCAGTTTTTAGCCATGGCCAATTATATGTTGATCTATCTAGAGTGAGTTCTTTTGACTCGGTATCTGTTGTGCCTCCAACTTCTGAAATATACAATTGTGTTCATAGAGAAATTCTAGAAACAGAATAACAGCATAAAATTTTTATATTTGGTTCTAGGTACCCCACATACCTCATTCAAAGATGATATTAGTAGTGTGATTTGGGCTGTGTACTTAAGTTAATACTAATGATATATTAGAATAAAATAATTACTTGGTTATGCTGTATCCCTACTACTACATGCAAAGATAAAGTCAGTACCATGAGCGGTGAGGTGTATATAGATTCAGATTACAGAAATTATATTATTTACTGTGTTAATTGGACCTTAATTTTTACTTTTATTAAATTTTTGTTTTATTTTTGTATCCTTCGAAGATATTAACAAAGATTTTTTGCTAAAGTTCAGCTGTTTTGTGAACTCTTACAACGCCGGCTAGTTTACAATAGTATACAATATTGTATATAATATTTAGAAGTTATCAAATTATATACAGTAATAATATTTTTATTTCTTTTAAAACAGATAAAACACAAAAGAAAAACATTTAGAAACGAATTGAAAGTTTAATGTCGTTTGAATAGATGATAAAATATGGAAATAACCTTTTTCATATCAATGAATCATTGAACAACTTATTGTTTACCTTGATTCCAAAAAACTCACTTCATTGTACTGGACAAAACAGAAAAAATTAATACCTTTTTGTGAAAAATATAAAGCGGTAGAAATTTGATAATCTTACTAATCACACTTAGCCTAGCCTGATCAAAACCAGTTCCAAAAAAATTAGCTCCGAGTTCACTAAGAGCCATAACGTTTTAAATATCCTACCTGAGGACTCCAATAATCGAAAATTACCAAGAGATGAAGCCGGAGGATATTTACACTTGGTTCAAAGTAGAAAATCGTATCTTCCATTATAAAGTTCATAGGCTTTAAATGCCAGCTTCTAAATCTTGAAGCCCTCAGGGACATATCTTCTTTAGGTGTGTAGTACAGGCTTTACGGACCCGAGGTACTCTAGTGATCTCTTATTTTCCCATGGGGCTTACTGTCTTTAGCAAACATGAGTATCAAGCTCTCGTAATACACAAGCTTTATTCTGCTTTCATCTCATTGATCCATTCCCCAATCTCTCCCTGCCTTTCATCGTCATATGACCGTGGTACAAAATTACGTGGTGTTGTCCTCTATCTTTCCCTTTGGGATTGATCCTGGACCGTCGTCAATTGCCCGTTGTGCTGCTTCAGTACAACATTAATTAAAATACCTACCCCCTTTTCCATTACCTTTTCTTAAAGTTGTATGTCTTGTGTTTGGCGCAGCTTGGCCAAATATGGCCCTTGAACCATAAAACCGCAAATCAACCAACCAACCAAACGAATCTTGAAAAGGAGGTACAAATGTTTAATCAAAATCGGTCAATAATTTCAGTAGATATAATTAAAAATAAAACCATGCAAACAAACTGCTTCAAATAATGATTCTAAAATTTTACTCAGTGTTGATTGCGCCTCAGTGGTTTTCCTACTCCTCTAGCAACCCGCGAGTTGTAGGTGGTGGAGGTTCGATTCTACCCTGAGATAATTTCTCTTCTCCATGTCAATAAAATTTTAAGTTGTATATCCATTAGCTTGATGATTTTTGGAGCAGCTTGGTCAAATAGTCTTTACGCCATAAAACCCAACAAACCAAAGCTTCAACATCTAATTTTTCTATATAAGCATTTAAAGAATCTCATTGCAAAGATTCGTATTATGTAAGGCATTTTTACTTCAAATGATTCACTGTATAACTTCACTGAAAAGAATCAATATTAACTTTTGCACTTTCATATTGTTGTCAAGGGTTGTTAATATTCTTGTCTTTTACTCAATGATTCTAAAATGCATCATTAAAGTTTTTTCTAACTATAATATATTATTTAAACATATACGAAATGCAATATAATAAATTATATAAAATCCCATACCTTCCATGATACTTTCATTGACTGTGCACCGGTTGAATGAACTTGTACTTCTCGTGGTGAACCAGATGGAGCTGAAAAACAAAGTAGAAACTTAAGTGAGTTGGAAACAAAATTTGTAATAATTCAGTTCAGTTAATGACCTAATAAGAAAAGCTGTCTTCTCTTTGATTCAAAAGTTGTATTATTAGCTTTGAGTAGACCTGATCCTGCGATAACTAGTCAATAACATTAAAAGACTGATAACCTCATGAAATCAAGCTGAAAAATATTGCGTTACAGTGGAATCTAAGTCATTGCGAAAGCCTTGTACATGAACGTGTCGACTAACTGGAGAAAGGGGAAGTAGCATGCCTCAGGATGAGAAACCTGTAACTTACCAACAAAGTAAAATGGAGTTAATCAATACAGTTAATGCACATGTAGTGAGCGAGTCTTAGACAAAAGAACGTTGGAAAATCTTAGAAGCAACTGCTGACGAGTTAAACACCAATTTGCTGAAGGGACTTTACAGCAAATTTTATATTAATGACACGTTTCGATTATTTATAGGCATATCTAAATAAAATCGTAATAAAGGACACTTCTGTTCACTCTGTATATGCAATGTGAATTCAACTTGAGGTACATTTCAACATCGCCTACTACTCTGGGCAACTCATATAGAATTAACCTTTGTAAAAAATATCGATATAAATATTACGCCGTATGTACCTTACTCCACATATCATCGGCCTTTTATAAATAAAATTATATTGGGTCATCCGGAGTTCTGCGGTTTTTTAAATCCAAGCGTGCTTTCTTATTACTATTTTGCTACCGCTGATAAGGAGTGACCTCGATTGATGCAGATGTGTAAATTCGGTCTTTTCTGCTTTCACTGTTGTGTTGTTTCTGATGACACAGTTCGAAGGTGGTTTGATAAATTTAAGAGCGGAAATTTCAGCCTCGAAGATGATGCCCGCTCTGGACGACCATCCTCTGTAAATGAGGACATATTAAAAATGCCATCACTGAAAATACACGTTACATAGTTCAGGAACTATCACACAGACTAAATATTCCAAAAAGTACAGTTCATGATCATCTGAAGAAGATTGGGTATGTATGCTGCTACGATTATGGGTACCCCATACTTTAACAACAGAATATGCTTGCCCGAATTTCGGCATGTGATTCTTTACTGAAATGAAATGAAGAAGCTCCTGTTTTGAAATAGCTCATTACTGAAGATGAGAAGTGGATACTATACAATAATGTTACAAGAAAAAGATCATGGGGTAACATCGAGAGGGGGCCTATATCCCAAAAAAGTAATGTTTTGTGTATGGTGGGACTACAAAGGAATTGTTCATTATGAATTGTTGCCACAAAATCAGACAATAAATTCGGAAAAATACTGTTCCCAAATGGCAGTATTAAAAGCAAAAATCGAAGCAAAGCGGCCAGAACTGACCAATCTTCGAGGTGTTGTCTTCCAGCATGACAATGAATGTCAGATAAAGACTTATTGAGTATGGCTGGGATGTTTTGTGTCACCCCCATGTTCACCAGACTTTGCCCCCTCAGATTTTCACCTCTTCAGGTCACTTTAAAATTCTTTGAACGGTCTGGAGTTCAATTCTTTGGCGAATGTCATACACGATAACTTCTTTACAAATAAGCCTAATGACATTTTAAAAGAGGAATTTTCCAGCTGCCGGAAAGATGGCAAAAAGTCATATAACAAAATGGTGTTTATGTGATTCAATAACATTTTCTTAAGTTTTTGTACTGCTTCGTTGGTATTTATCATAAAAAACTTCCAGAACTTTCCGGACGACCCAGTACTTCGCTTATAATCACCAAGATCGTATTCATTTATATCTTATCCTTATTCTAATAACACAATGATACACAAATTCACTTGAACGATTGCGGTTGCGTTATCGTACATAATAAGTTCGGAAGCAGATTTCAACTGCTTTCTCTGTATGTTTCAGTAACGATTTTCCTTTTTTTTGTTCTATGTAATTAATAGCATTGAGCTTATATAATGTAGTTTATGTTGCTGTATAACTGCGAATGTTTTATTATTTGTCTGTATAATCTGTACTTTTGATCTTTTCCCATTGTCATGCAACTGGATTAATCTATTTGAGTCTGTGTATGCAAATAAATGTGGTCACTAAAGGACTAATCATTATCCCTTTATATAATAAACAGCATTGTTGTAATATAATGTAATTTATGTTGCTGTAAAGCTGTACTGTTTTATTGCTTGTCTATTGTTCTGTACTTATGATCTTTTCTCACTGTCATGTAATCAAGAACATAGTCTCACTGTCATGGATTAATACGTTCGACGGTCTGTATAAGTAAATAAACGTGATTACAAAAAGTAGGTATATAGATAGATAGTTGAATTTAAGTTGAATTGGGATCAACACAATTGACTATTGGCAACGGTTTGGAATCCATCTCATAGGAAAAGATCCGAAGACGTCTCGTAATTTTGAACCACGGTCAGATGACGATCATAAAATAATTATTTTTCTACATAATTAATAGCATTGTCCCCTTATATAATGCAGTTTATGTTGCTGTCTAGGTATACTGGTCTTTATTGTTTGCCTGTTCTGTACTTCTGATCTTTTCTCGTTATCATATAATGGGATTAATCTATTAGACAGCGTATATAAATAAATAAATGTGGTCACAAAAGGACTAATCAGTTTACTCAAACGATTTCTACATGCTAAAGGCAAATGGAATCTCACAGAGCCGACATACAACACTTACCCGCTAAATGAATTCCAAGTATGGAACTACAGGAACGTGAGTTGGAACTACACCAGTCCACGGAATAAATTTCGTGACGATTCAATAAAAAGCTTCGTCTCGGCGGCACTCAATTCTAATTTGCCTGATTAAACAAGCGTAGATTTGCCTATTTATTCTCATCTAAGCGCTGCAAATAAGCCTCGCGATTCTTGTCTAGGCAATCTATCCTTATTCAAGCTGCCATCGCGCTACCCTCCTATTCTGAGTAATTTCAGGCGAACAAAATGGCGACACGGTCATTGTAGTTGGAGAAACAACTCGGAACTATAACGTCGAGGCTTGATTTCGTTATTGTAACTTCGGACTTGAGTTGCGAGAGTTTTGTTCTGACTTCCTTGGAATTTAGAGAATGGTTTTCGGTGTCTGCGAGTTTTAGGAGTGTTAAAAGCTCTAAAGGAATTCGTGTTGTAGTCTGGACAAAGACATCTCTTACTTTGAAGTTAGATAATTTAGTAGATTTTAGTTCCTGCTTTTATCGCACGCTTAGAAAAGTATTGAAGTTATAAAATTTAGACAATTGCACTACGTCTAATATTTATCAAGCTTTTGGATTTGAACGAAGTATGGAATCAAAACATACAACTTTGATACAATGTAATTAGAATACAGAAAAAAAATTATTGACCTATACTTGTTCATGCATACATCGTGCTCCTACTCTGAGTAATTTCAGGCGAACAAAATGACGACATGGTCATAGTAGTTTGAGGATCAAGTTGGAACTATAACGTGGAGAGTTGATTTCGTGTGTGTTATTGTAACTTTAGACTTGAGTAGCGAGAGTTTTGTTCTGACTCCCTTGAAATTTGGGAAAGGTTCACCGTGTCTGCGGATTTCGTAAGTATTAAAAGCTCTAAAAGAATTTGTATTGTAGTCTGGACAAAGATATCTCTTACTTTGAAAATAGAGAATTTAGTAGATTTTAGTTCCTGCTTTTACTGCACATTTAGTAAATTTTTGAAGTTATGAAATTTAGACAGCAAATGGATAACGTTTAAATTTTATTAAGGGAATTCTTGGATTTGAACGAAGTGTGGAACCAAAATATACAATACAATGTAATTGCATGTTTTAATTCCATATAAAATGTAATTAGAAAATATTGAAAAGCAAGCAATTCTTGACTTATTCTTGTTCAAGCTTCCATCGTGCTTCTACTCCGAATAATTTTAGTAATTTCAAGCGAAAAAATTGCGACACAGTCATTGTAATTGGAGTAACATCTCTGGACTAGTGGGGAGTGCTGATTTCATTATTGTTACTTCGGACTTGAATTGCGAGTTTTGTTCTGACTTCTTTGGAATTTAGGGAACTGTTCTAGCTGTCTGTGAGTTTCATGAGTGTTAAAGGCTCTAAAAGAATTCGTACTGTAGTCTGGACAATGACATCTCTTACTTTGAAGTTAGAGAATTTAGTAGATTTTAGTTCCTTCTTTTATTGCACATTTCATAAATTATTGTAGTTATAAAAACTTATACAGCAAATGGATTACGTCTAAAATTTACTAAGGGAACTGTTGGATTTGAATGAAGTATGGCACATTAGAACAAACAATTCTGATAGAATGTTATCAAGAATATCGAAACGAAGCAATTCTTGAACTATCTTTATTCAAGCTTCCTCATCGTTCCATATTACATTTCCAACTGGTCGGAGAAACCTTTAAGCCATGATCAAATGAAATTAATCTCGTGTCCACTGGTCAGTCTAGAGTAGGTAATCTAATGACCTCTATCATCCTCAAATTTGAAGGCACCTATGGGATGTTTTTTTCTGGTACCAGTTTGGCTGATGAAAGAAGTTTCGCTATTGCTCTAAAGTTTATTTTTTGAAAAAATTTCATAGTAACAGAATTGACTCCAATGACTTTTCTAAAGTAAAAGGTGACTGCTCTCCATATACTTCATAGGTTTCATCGATCAGATCTACAGCCTAAGTCCATATATTCCGTACATATATTTGAGAGAATGTGGAACAATCTACAGCGGACAAAGTGAATCAAATTCCAAGTGAATTATTTACCTGCGTTTAACACCAATATGTTAGTGAAAGAAAAGAAAGATGCTTGTCTATGAACGTCGTTACAAGAAATATTCCAGGCATCCGCACATAACTTCCAATTCCCTCTTCCCTACTTAATACCACAATTCTTGACAAAAATTGCACCGATGTCAAAACAGTCTTTCCTCTTTGGTTTATTATACAGTATCTAATATTAGAACATATTGCCCCATGTTATGCGCTCTTTATTCTCTAGTCATCCCCTTGAGAATACTTAACAGGAAATAGAACACTGTGGTGCAATTTTGTCCAGTCCAATTCCGTTTAGATAGAGCAATATCAAAAGTGACTTCATCCATCCGTTATATTTATCCTGACCACTTGAATCCCAGTGTGAGAATTTAAGAGTAATATTTTCACTTTTGGCAAGGTTATACTCATACTATTATATTTTATTAATGTGTGTGATGAATGCTATACCAGGAAATGTTTATGGTTTGTACAGATAAAATCCCAAATCACAAAAAATAAAGAATATTCGCCCATTTTGCATTATCATGCTTTTGAAGGTGCAAAATTTATAAATAAAAACATATCGAGGCAAATATGAAGTAGTAAATGGTGACTTTTCATGCACTGGCGTGTAAAACTTAAGGAATAGTAAGATTTTCAGTAGCTACTTTACAGTGGATTGACCTAGATAGGAGAAAATGATACAAAAGGGATATCGAGAGTTACTGAAACGATGAGTAAAAACAAAATGATAACAAGAGCAAGACAGCAAAAGAAAGTCTGAACTGAAGTAGCGACACTGCAATGACTACCATGAAGCAGAAGGATAATTATGAAAACTTAAGGAAAGAAAGAAGACAACCCTTTGTAGATTGCACAATCACCTGAAGGCAGTACTGTAGGCCTTACACCACTTTTGAGTACAGAGAATGTTGAGGACGAGTTCCTGCGCCGATAGAACTCCTTAATGTATTAGAGTATTTGACCTCACAATTCCAAATTCTGAATATGCACCAGTTTTTTACCGAATATCCTCGGTCATGCAAATCGCCACAGGATGCTTTGTTAAATTTTGAGGTTGGTAACTTTTAAAAATTATAACGTTCCTTACGTTTTTCAGTGTATTTTTACATTTAAGCTAAGCAGATTTTGTCACCTATAAGCAGAAGAAACAATACCAATCCATCTCCACTTTAGGTATGGGATCCCGGAAAATTTAGCTAGAACGTTAGGCAATTTGCCCACCTAAGCAACTAGATGAAACATATCGGATTCAGTTAATGTTAAATTGGGAATACAAATCACGGGATTAGATTAGACGCTTTCTGAGATCACACCTATTCAAATTGGTAGCTCCAGATTCGACCAGGTAACGGGACGATTGCTGCTGTTAAAGCTTTCCGTAATAACTACAGACATGGTTATTAACCCCCACTGGTAGGTTGGTGGCATTTGAGGGAGATTAGAGTCCTCTGCGAGTATCTATCAAAATTTGGTATGCATATCTATTCACACCTATCGAAACGGGTGAAATCCTAGTTGGGATTCGATACTGGGATGTGTGATGGTTATAAGCAAAGCATTAACCTCATATCAATTAACTACTTGACGTCCTGAAGTCATTTGACTTGTCAAGTTTACTTTCATACATTTAAGAAAACTGGATTTCTGATGAAAACTTGTCTTTTCAGATAATTAAGGTCATATTTTATGTAAAGTACTTGAAATATCACCACCTTAATATGTTTTGCACACTCAAAATTTACCTTTCACAGTTGTGTTGACAGTGATTCATCAACGGAACGGATTGGTTTATTAAGAGAACTGTGGCAAACTCTGAAACAATTCGGTTGAAATACATGGTTATTGGTGATAGAGATCCCATGGGATTGGATTTCCCGACCTAGATTAAAATTGGGTGTGAAGATCTACACTCTTGCCCATGCGAGTAAAATCTCAATAGGAATGCGTGTTGGTAAAAAGTAAAATATTAAAAACCTCAAGTTTAAATAATTGATTATGACTTAATGTCGGTGAATTTATTGCACCAAACAACAGTTACCGCCTGTCCATGCGGGTTTGTTCATTTAAGAAAATTATGTATCTTTCATCAGTCAGTATCAATGTTCAAAGTTGTATATTATATGACACACTTGAAAATATCTCCAGCAATATATTTGCAGACTCAAATACCTACATTCCTCCTACAGCATTGATGAGATCGCCAGGAGCGCTATGGTGAAGTGCATTCTCTGCTATAATTGGGATCAAATACAAGGTATTGGGATAAAGCTCTCATATTGGCCAGATCTCCAGACTGGATAGGATCTGTACAAGCCTGTCCAGGCGGTAAAATCGCAATAGAGATACCGGGATGAGTGATATTAAAAAGCAAAATATATTAACTTCATGACAATAAACCAATTGATGACTTTAGTTTTCCTTGACTTATTACACTAAATAAGTTTCTTTTATAAAAGACCGCCTAACTGGTATAGTACTCACAGTGTTTGTTTTGCCAATAAGTCCTGGGTTCGAATTCGTTTAGAGATATTTGTAGGTAAGTGGCTCTCTGTAACTTGTAATGCCGGCTTACCCACTGGGTACTCCTCATATATCAGCTATATTTCATTTTTTAGAGTCCAAAGTCGATGGCGTCAATGGTCGAGCATTAAAAAAATCTGCCATTGTACATTTAAGAAAACTAAATATTTCAGCTATGCATTGGTGGCCGTACAAAGTTGTATGTTATATCGCATACTTGAAAATTTCTACACCCATAACATTGTTTGCAGACTCAGAAGCTTACCTTCCTCAGCTGTGGTTACATTGATAACATCACTAGGAGCGCTGTGGCCAAGTGGATTCTCTGCGACAATGCGGATAAAGTACAATGTGACTGGTGACAGAGCTCTCAAGGTGGCCAGATTTTCTGACCCAGAAACTATCAGTTGAGATGTTTGTCCATTCCAACTAGAATCTAAATGTTAGAAAGTGAATTTTAAAATAGTTCTTTTATTTCGTGAATGCATGAGAATAAACACCAGGACACATGATAAAATCTTACCGGATATGGATTGGTACTGTACCACACTTCCTGTTACATGAGCGTTACCGTCGTGTTCGACATCCCACTGTAGAGTTACAGAGCGACTAGTGATGTTCACTATGCTGATATTTGAGGGTGAGTCGGGTTTTCCTGTAAATGTTCAAATTGAAGCTTATCAGTAATTTAATTCAATTTTCAGACCCAAATTCGGTGAAATATTTACTGAGTAGCTCTGTTATCTATGTAGTGGATATGGACGAAACTGTTATTTATTAATAACAATGATAACAATATTGTGAAATAGAAGTTGTTACAATACATGAATAACTGTTAAGGCAAAGTTGGGATAACAGCTATTTTTAACTGCTAAAATTAAGAGTTTAACTCACAATTAATTTTTAACATCCTTGATAGCAAATAATTTTTTTAGATGACAGTTAAAAATCGATTCTAACGGCTAAATTTAACAGTTAGTAATTGTTTAAAATAACTGTTCAGAGATTTTAAAAATCTTATTAATTTCAGCTTTTTACTATCGTAAATCTTAAGTTTTAAATTTTAATTTATTAATTTTTGAAATAAGTTTAGCATTTTAAGTTACTTTTCAGCAGTTGGAGATCACATTTACCAAAGACTGATAACATTTCCGGTAAAAGTATTGATTTATAATATAACACATACTATTACTTTATCTTCTATGGAAATAAGTTTCCTCTCCAGAAAGTATATACGCATTTTTATTCAGTGTTATAAATAATAACACGGAGAAAAATGTTTTAAATACATCATAAAAAGTTTATACATAAATCATGTATTAAGTTTTCTGTTATCTGACAGAGCAATTGTAAAAGTGAAACGTAAATAATGGGTATCTACTTTAAGCTACAGTGGAGGTTATATTGGAATATATAAATATAAGCAATACATGAATATCATACAATTAAGTATTCATCTATGCTTTAGTGAAACTGCAAACCTGTCTTCTGGAATTCTGTCTTCGAGATAAACGACGGATTGTCGAATATTTTTTGGAAAACATTAGTGATGCGTTTGTCTCTAGAAACAACGACCGGAATTTGAAAGTTGTTTCAGTGTCATAAAAATTCAATTTTTGTATAACAGCATTTCTTTTGCGATTATTCAGTCTGTAGTGCCCTTTCATTCAAGTCATTATATATTTAAAGACTCTCTAAGCATTTTTTATACCGCATAAATATTTCAGTTTTTGAAGTAAAGCAATATATTAGATGGTTCCCGACTTGACACCGCTCTTCATTGCACGTGCTAAGTCAATTACGATTACAGATTGACAGCCCACCTTCTTCTAACACGGGATATAGACGAAAAGTTTAGCCAAAGAAAGGGGACATTGAAGGAAATCTTGAATTTTCGTTAACAGATGTGTGCTCTTGGGCATTAGAAAATTTTCTAGAGTGAACACTTTTATTAACCCTTCAACAAATTTAATAACTAAAAAGCTGGGCTAATTTTTATTGCTTGAAAAAATTCAAGGAAACTTTTGATTGATCGAAAAGGTCAAATCTGGTATGGATCGAAGTTGAAAACTAGCTTACGCAATACGTTCATAAAGCTTACAAGATTAACCCTCTTGGTAGTTGCCCTTACCAGGTCATCAATAATACTGACGAGATCTTGATATGGACGAGATATCTCGTCATTAAACGAAAACTGACCAGATCTTGATCTCGTAATCATTAAAAAATCGTCAGCATCTTGATGACGAGATATCTTGTCATTAGCAAAATTGTTCAGACCATGATGGGCAAGATATTTCGCCAAAACATGGTAGCAAGAGCCAGTACAACCAAAAGTCACATTTTAAGATAAAACAGGTAAAAAGTTTTCTTTACAATGTAAATACATAGCACTCTGCTAGACACTTCTGCCATTTAGCTGTCCAGCACTGAATTAAGACATTGTCTAGTTTGTTGATGGAAAGAGTAGTTTCCCACATTGAGACATACGCTTTGAACACAACTGATATTTTTAAAGTTGTGCCACTATTGCAATCCATGAATGATATATCACTACAAAAATTGAGACTTACTACCCGAAATCTTAAAGTGTTATTTCATTCTTCAATGTTAATTAAAGCAATGATATTATTTTAAATAACCAGTTTACTTTATACATAACCAGTTGACTAATCGAGTCCATTTCGAAAAGTTAATCTTTACTTAGAGTTCCCAATTCCTTCTACTCCAACGTAAAGTCTATTAGGAAGTAGATATGCGTGTTTAATCTATTAAAATACCCAACACAATTTAATTTGACGAAGGAAGTAATTTTAGAGCACGAGCCTTGTGAATCGATGCATTTAATCAATGTCTCGCGGTTGAAAGTTTGTAGCTAATGTTCCTTTAATGGCTAACTCCTATGGCTACATACTAATTCATCTTTTGGAAGTGATCACGTTATGCATAGACTAGCATCTAACTCAAGACAAGAACTTTCTTCATGAAATAACTGATAACACTTGCAGTAAACTTATGCATGTTATCATCACAATGCGGAACATCTGCATGTTAAACCGTTTGAGAGGTTCACATGCATATATTCGTTCTGTAATTTGCAATCTCCCCTGGATGACTTTTAAACAAATTTTGATTTTCTTGACCAATGGAAACTTTCCCAGGATTCTTTCAACCAATTGAGTTGGTTGTTTAGTGAATATATGTGTTTGGGAAAAATCAATATTACACAATTTGAAAATCTTGTGACCATCGGAGGTTTAAAATGTTGATTTTATTTCATGCATGTGGCAATGTATAAACTGTATATGTACCTTTCAACTCATTAATATCGTCGGTTACAAATAAAACACATTAAGCGAGTATTTTCAAGATATGAGTTTCACAGCATTTCTGAACCAGAATGTGATGATATTTGGTGAATTAATTTTTTCTTTGCATGAAAATTAGATTTTTTTTCTTGAGAAATACACTTAGCGAGTAAAGACTAATGCATAATTTTCTCCGTTGGGGTGTGTGACTGTGTTTTTTGAGAGTATGTTTTAGTAGTAAGCCGATGATATGTTGGTTGATGTCGTATCCACCAGCAGTTAGATTTAAGCATGAGCAGACAGCTTTAGCTATGTACTAAGTATAGGAATAACAACTGTATATACCTTTAACAATATACTGTATTACCGATTAATTGATTTTATTTTAATGATTTAATGATTAAATTAATTGATTTTATTTTAATGCAAGGGGCAATATCAGGATTTTAAGTTACTAATATCGTCCGCTTACAAATAAAACACACTAAGCAAACATTTTCAAGACATACGTTTTATAGCATTTCTGAAACAGAATGTCATGAAGATTTTTTATTCATTGTACGAAGAATTTTTTCTTGAGAAACATACTTAGGGAGTAAAGCACATTGTGTAATTGCTCTCATTGGGGGGGGGGGTCAGAACTATGTTTTTTGACAATGTGTTTCACTTGTAAGTCGACGCTACGTTGGTTGATCTCGTGTCCACCAGGATTTAAATTTAACATGAGCAGATAATACTGCTTTAGATATGTGCTAACTATAGGGATATAACAACTCTATTTATCATGAACATTATATTGTATTACTCTCGGAAGGTTAAGCTGTTGATTTTATTTCAATCCAGGGGGACAACACACATTATTTTAACTCTTTAATATCGTTGTCTTGCAAATGAAACACATTAAGGGAAAATTTTCAAGATATTTCATAGGATTTCCGGACCATAATGTGATAATCTTTGAAGAAGTAATTTTTTCTTTGCACATGAAGCTTAGATTTTGTCTTGTGCCACACTCAGTGAGTAAAGCATAGTATATAATGTGTCTCCGTTGGTTTCTAAGAACCTTGTTTTTGGCAATGTGTTTCACTTGTAAGCCGACGATATGTTGTCTGATGTAGTGAACTAGGAGTTAAGTAACTAGGAGTTGATGTAGTGGACTAGGAGTTAGGACTCCTAGTGGACTAGGAGTTAAATTTAAGCATGATCAGATAATACCGCTTCAGCTATGTGCTAAGACAAGGGATGAAAACTGATATGTACCTTGAACAATATACTGTATTGTAGCTTCATCAGTTCCGATATCACTCACTGCAGAGCAACTGTAGGTTCCAGTGTCATTTCTGTGCGTTTTTAAGATTTGCAGCTCCGACATCGTCTGGCGAGAATCAGCAATGTCCCGAATCGAGAATCTATAAAATTGAAGAAAAACTATAAGAGTTTTTCAGTGTTGACACAAAATATTACGTTTAATTAACTAATTATTTTAAAATGTGACAACTCTTGTACCTACAAACCTGAATCCATCATTTACCTTTGAACACTTTTCAAAAGGTATCTTTGGATCAAGGCTTTCATTTGTTCAGTCATCAATCAAGTGCAAAACTATTTAAACTTATTGACTTACATATCCTTATTTGTGTTATAGAAAAACATTTCAAGAAGTAAACCAGGCAAAAAGACCCGATTGATACAGCTGCTATGAGTGCTGCTATAGGAGATGTAATTGCTTATCCTAGTAAAAAGATGTCTTTCCATGAAACATGCAATGCTTAGAAAGTAAAATTTGATGAACTTCATAAACTTGTTAGACTTAAAATTAAGTTCTTAAAACGTTTTGGACAGTCAAAAAACGTGTTTATTAAAGTGAGGAAGTATTAAGATGTGATGACGGACGATTTTGTTTTAAAGCTTTATAGACGGTTTAAATATGTCACATCAAAGAGCACAGTTAACTTTTGAAGTTGTTTTTTCCAAAAGCAAATACAATTTTAAATCTAAAAGCATCAATTTATCAACGATTAATGTTTTTCTATATTAAAATGTAAATACGAATTATTTCAAATACAAAATATTTACCTTCCTTTTCCTCATTTATAACCATTTTAAAAAGTGAATTGGCAGTGTGTCCAAAAGCGCACAAAAGGGTCCGTTGAAAGGTGCTTGATCATCATATACCTTGGAACAAATGTTTTAAGAACATATTTTGCTATTTAAATAGTTATGTTTAGGCAAAATTAAATTTTGAATGTTTCTGTAGATAAATAGGAAGTTGTTCTCTGATGTAAGCGCCACTACAGTTGAAGAAAATAAGAAATTGGTGGGAATTAAACGAAAAATCTGTTATGAGTTCAAAGGTATAACAGCCTTTCCAATACATATTTCTCGGTTCCAAGAATGAAGGAAAATGTTTAATATATAAACAATTATTATCAGTAAAAAAAGAAAACAACAATTTAAATTTTACATTGGTTCTTCCATTCTTTGATATCTTATATGCGCTTCTGTGACTATATTTTGTTTAACTCTTTCTACTTACCTTTTTCCATTGTTAAGTAAACGGATATGTCAATATGACATAAAACGAGATAAAAGGAATTGCATTAAATGAAATTTGTCTGTCTAAGTTCACTTCGATTTCACTTTTTGACAGTCAAAAAAACGAAGGAAGACTGCATTTATTTTCAACCCACTTCCAATAACGTTAATCTGAAGTTCTCAAAAAGAATTCATCGAACACAACTCGAAATCGCATTTGAAGTCGACAGAACAATGATATCGGATAATTCCACACAAGACATAAATTCAACCTTAACTGGGCGAAATAGAGTTTCTCCCGAACGACGAAATGTGAATCGGGTGCAAAAATAGAATTCCGGGAAAATAATTGCCAAAGTGGAGTCATTTTTTGATTGCGAAACGCGGGCGTTTTCATTTAGTTCCCGTTTTCTCCCGAAAATTACGCGAGATCGAAATAGTTTCCCGGAGTAATGAGAAATATTTAATAGTCCTCCACCTTCTCTTGATGAAAAATTGAAATTGAATTTTCTCAAAATCACTTCCTGGCTGTGAAATACAATTGGACCAATGTAAATGCAACACTAAAATCCAGGATATGAATTGCAGTTTCTTTTCCTTTTGTTTGCAGTGGGAATTGTATTTGCAGTACGAGCGACGCGTCTAGGCGCTCCCAAAAGAATAAAAACGAACGAGGAAATTGTCTTTTTGAGTGGGGAAACAGTACGGTATTTTTTGTCATTGATAGCGTGAAAATAATAACAAGTGTTCTCTGTAATGAAATGGTGAGAGATGTAAAGATTTGGGAATCGTTTCAACTTTTATTTCTATTTCCCTCATGTGGCAAGTATATTGTGGTCATATATATATGTTATTTTAGACTTTCTTTTCATCTTATTAACACCTGATTTTACTTCAAAATCGAAATAAATGTACGCAAACATTCAGCATAGCGGTATCTTCATTTAGAACTTTTAGGAGACAGTTTCTTTCACGAGATGAAAACATTTATTTTCTTAAATATTTTTATCTAAAAATGCGTTAATCGATTTTGAAGTAAAATCAGGTGTTAATAAGATGAAAAGGAAGTACAAAATAACAATATGCTTCAGCAATACTCAATATTTTAAACTTGCTACACAGTTGTCTCAAGGTATTCAATGAGATTAGAAACTGATATTGTTGAAATAATTCACTAATACTTGAACACGGCACCATCGCCAGTTGCCGATTATTGAACCATCGCTAATTATGTATAATTTTGAAGTATATGAAATAGTTATAGGTCAATCCAGTAACCGTTTGGTAACGAAAATTTTTTGTCCCCAATTTAGCTAGGGGCCCCGGTACCGTGTTCTTGAGTTTTACCAAAAGTTGTTACATGCAGAAAGAGGGGACACAAATAAGTTATTTTATAAGTACTTTCGAAATAAATGATTGTGTTGATCATTTAATAAATTTGATTATAAGTTGATTGAAGCATTTCAAAAGTTCAATAAAAGATTATTTGCGGTAACAAAATTAATTCCCAGATCTCTCGTAAAAGTGGACCATACTGTTTCCTAGACTGGCTCCGACGAGTTGCCATTTGAGCTATGTGATTTCGAGTGTCTATTCGTTAGATTATGGAGCAGTTAAACGTAAATAATATGTAATAATAAATAACGTCAGTGGCGTCAAACTATCGGCGTCGTTAGCGTAATTTCTATCTCCAAGTCATCGTTCCGTGCCGGAAGCCATTGCACAATTGGCGAAACAAATTATCACCAATGTTGGTTACCTTACATGGTTGTAGGATATGGTATCTATTTTACCTCAAGAGCTTACTGTCTATCTAAAATTGGATTTCCCTAAGGACATCTGCCTTCTCACCGGAGCCTCATTATATATAATCGGTGACGTGAAATCGTTTATAAGGTCATTTTAGCACTTTTTAAATAATATTTCTTAAACTGATAATATTTTATGTAACGCCCAATATTTCTGAAACGCTTTGATGCTAGGGAAAATTGCCATAGAGCGGACCAGCAATAGCTTAGCAATGATATCGTATAGAGAACCAGGCCATGGTAGCCCAGTTGATGGAGTAGCGGATAAGCAACAAGAGGGATGGAAGTTCAAAACTCGATCCAATCAAAGACAATCGTGTACGTTTGGATTGGTACACGTTAAATCTTCCGTATCCTCAAATATCCTCACTTTGGCGTGGTATGGATGCTTGGAGATTGGGGCATAGACGTGAAATATGAGAAGACTGCTATTGCTATTGAGAACTTAAAAAAGAGTAAACATCGTATCGACAAGTAGTCATGCGACTACTCTACAAAAAATATACTTGGTTGGTTGATTTCGCCACGTTTGGTGATATAACGCCTTATGACAGGAAGAATGCTCATTTTCATACGTTCCCAGGTGTAAATGGTCATTTCTATAGAGTGGCAACAAAAATTATGAAATCCCCCAAGTCTATTACTATATCGCATGGATCAATCAGTTCATGCATCAATAGATGGGCGACTCCTCCCGTCCTGTGGACCAATCAGATGATGAATGTTTGTTTCCACTCGACAGACGAAAGTACTCTAACGGTCACGTTACTACTAGTTCTCGTCGCATGATCATAGTACATAAAAAGGTTACCATTGTTCACTCTACTTTTATATTTCCTCTACGGAGGGATGCCAAATCAGGTCATCTGATCTCGTCATCTGAGCCTGATTCAAAATTACCATGTGTTTTTCTCGGATCATTCCCTTCTGGATTCCCTTCTAAAACAATAACTCGTTGTGTTGCTCCCGTATGACGTTAATTCAAGTACCAACTACCGCAAAAAGAACTAAGAACTAATGAAGATTACTTAGAAATTGTCGTGGCCAGGGAATGGAGCTCCTAGTTTCTACTATTATAAAAGGAAGTGTTTGTGGGTCTTTCTGAGGTGTCTAGATGAATATATAGCACTGACAGTCATAAAATTAGGCACACAGGTAGTCTAAAGGTTCTTCTATTAATTAACTTCTATTAATGTTTTGAAATTGCGGACCATCCAACATAATCATTGCAATGAAAACTTAGCTATAGCGCAGATCCCAAGTGACCATCGTCTTCCTGCAAATTTACACCGGCTTACCACTCACGTTGAAATGATGGCGTAGTGGATAAAACCAAGCACCGAAGTCGCGCGTTAGTGCTTTGGAGGGAGACCTGAGTTCGAACCCGGCCGGCGGATAATTTTATTTTTCGCATCTATATTTTTTAAAAATAGTAAATATATTCTAATCCTTCCAATTTTTTCTGTACTTACTTTTACTTTATCCTTTTATTTTTTGAATTCAACACAATTATTTAAAAAATTAATTGATTTTATGCAGCTTTTTCAATTCTGAAACTCTGGTTTCTTTATATTGTCACTGTTTCATCCTTTTTCGTACCAACAATGAAAAAGAAACCACTGAAGCTCCACCCCCTTACATGTTCGACTCCAAGGGCCAAGTTTCTACTATTAAATTTTCTGCAACTCAAACATCGTTCTGCTGTTATGTTTTATGGGAGATAGAGGGCCTTCGGCTCAGATGCTTCCCTAAAAATGTTGAAAGATTGAACGTATTCAAAGTGGCTCTTGATTAACTTTGTTAATTTTTTGTATTGCCTTCTGTTTTTGTATGGGTATTTTTCGCAAATAGTATATGTTTGTGTTAATAAATTACATGAAATGAGATAACAGTGTTTATTACTATTTAATTTGGTTTTGATTTCGCTGACATTGTGATTCATTTAAGTTGTTTGTCGGAATCAGTGACTTCATAACAAGTGAATCATAATAAGACTTTTTAAAAGTATAGCGTTATATTTAAAGATTGAATCAGATTTTTATTTCAGTAGTGGTTATTTCATAACTTACTTTTGAATTTGTGTAATTTCTGTATTTGTATAATACAAATCTATCGACACTACATGTGACACAGATGAGGCTGTGAACTACACAACAGAGTTTTTGAACACATTGGAGCCCTCTGGAGTACCCTCGCAATTATTACACCTAGAATTTGGGGCACCGATTATGCTTCTCAGAAATCTGCATCCACCTTCACTCTGCAATGGAACAAGACTATCGATCAAGAAACTGATGCCGAATATTATTGAAGCCACCATCATGACTGGACATGCCGCAGGCGAAGACATATTCCTTCCTAGTATCCCAATCATCCTTTCGGATCTCCCATTCCAATTTAAACGACTTCAGTTCCCTGTTCGTTTAAGTTTCGCCATAAGCATCAACAAGGCACAAGGCCAATCGCTGAAAGTTGTAGGACTCGATCTCATTAAACCGGGTTTCTCCCATGGTATGTGGGTTGTTCAAGAGTTGGAAAAGCCGAGAATCTTTACATCCTAGCTCCAAATAGAAGAACATTGAACATAATGTATCATGAAGCTCTCTAAGCAAGAATCAGTGAGGTGGAAGGAATGAGGCGACATACCCGTGTCATGTTGGGTGGTGGTGGGACTCATTCTTAAAATTACTGTTTTTGTTTTTAATGTTTTCAGAATCAGTGAGGACCTACAAGAATGATGTGACGGGCAACGCCGTGCGGGTATGGCTAGTATTTTATAATGCACAGTACACATGAGTATTTTGATTTATCTTTTTCTCTTATTGGTTGGGAAGGGACAATTTTGAATGTGATGCCAGACATAAATATTAATCTAACATTAATTATTTTACGATATTTCATGAGGTTGATCTATCTTCAAATAATATTATGAAATAGGTAAGTTTTTTATATGCACTTTGAGGTTATTCATAAATGTTATATCCTTTGAATATAACTGATGCGTTACCAAATTCAACAGCCAGACGTGTAAACTTATTTACACACTTTACTGTTACTATTCTTTCGACCTCTTAAACCATGGGGACCCTGGTACCCCGGTTAGAAGAGCAACGGATTAGCAACCGGAAGGTTGCGAGTTTGAATCCAGCCAAAGACCGTCGTATACAAAGAGGGCTGGTACACATTAAAGCTGTCGCGGCTTCAAATGTCCTCACATTGCCGTGATGTGGAAGTTTGGAGAGTGGGATGCCAGCTCAGGTGTTGCCTCGCCATCTGACCGTGGTACAACATTACGTGGTGTTGTTCTGGATCTTTCCCTTTGGGATTGATCCAGGACCGTCACCGATAGCCCGTTGTGTTTCTCCAGTGGGACGTTAATTAAAATACCATACCTACCTAAACCATGGAAAGAGCATAAGATCGGTCGATATGCTCATCTCAGTCACCTGAAACCAAGAACTTGTTAACTCAATTTTTTGGTGTTTGAGAGGAAGGTAGGTAGTTGAATTGACGTCCCACTGGAGCAAAACACTTGATACTTGAGATAAAGGGAGAAACAATTTAATGCCAATCCCAGTTTCATATGTAAATACATTTTTCATTTGCCGATATATGGAGTTTAAGGGGCAAAAAAAGTTGGTTAACTAGTATTTGCATTAAATTCTGTATGATCTACGTTTTATTGATTTAGATATAACGCAAAATACACAATTTACCGAGTTTGCTAGTTTGTACATAGATGACGATATAACATAATTTTCTGTAAAGATTTCAATACAAAACATGTGTTACATTTCATCAATTTAATCTTTTGCTCTCCTAGCATCAAGTATTTTTAATAAATAATTTCCTGTATTAATATGCCTCAAGTCTTCCCTTACAAATTATTTGTTCGAAATATCTTATCAAGAAGGTAAATTAGCACGGTGTTTACCTTTTATATACTTAGGGCACAAAAACAATAGTGTAGAACTTTAAGTTTGATTCCTTTCAACAACGAAGACATATTCAGACGGAGACATGACGCAAGATATATGAAAGTTTTACAGATACGTAATTAATATCAAATACTATACCAATCACACTTATAATTTTTATTAACAAACAGATTTGTACTAGTCAAGTAGGTTTGGGTATTTTTTATCATATATTGGTAAAAGGATATACATATTAGATTATACATATCTAATAATTTTTTATTTTACCTTAGTTAACTAGTTCCTAACACATGAGTGTTCCTTTCCTTATATATCAGTTTAATAACGTAAGTAAATTAATTAGCAGAACTTAGCTTAAGTAAACTAATTAACAGAACTTAGCGTTAGTAAATTATTCAATAGAATTTAGCGTAAGTAAATTAATTAGCAGAAGTCTGAAAATGTCTTTTTAAATGAAAATAATAAAAGATATACGTCTGCGTTTAGCTCGTAATATAAAGAATATTTCGTATTAAAGCATGATGGATTTCAAAAGCCTAACAAAACGCAGTGTTTCGTGATTGAACTTTCAGTAACCATTATAATTACTTTCGTATAAATTTTCTTACAATTATCAAGGTAATTGAATCGGATTAACAGAAAAGCAAATGTTACTGGTTTTTGTCTTTTTCCTCAATGGAAATTTTATTGTATGTCACCATAAATTTAAATTAACGATAACTTAATTGCATTTTGTTATGGTAGATAGGGATGAGGAAAGTTCCGATATAAATTTTGGGACCGTTGTGTCCAGTGGTATTAGTGGCCTGTGAGCTGTATGTTGCACCACCTTGTGTGTATTATTACCTTGGATGTATTACTCTCTTCTTCAAAACCTTCTTTGTGTATGCCTATTTACTTGATAAAAAAGCATTGATTGTATCGACTTTACCAGACCCTTGCGCCATAAAAATACAACCAACTGATATGTATTTAACATTGGCCGCGTTCGCAAACAATTCTCTGAAAAAAGTTCAAACCAAAAAATAATCCGTCACATGACCTCCGTTTCACAGGTACTGAAGTTGCATTTACGAACAATTAGGATTTTTAGTCTCATTAGGCATGCAATTGGCAATTTGTTTTGATAAATTCAATCTGAAAATGAGTCTAAACCACGAGGAGAGTTGCATTACAACATTCACATCTACCTTTTTGGTCGCCAACTTTTGAACTGATAGAACCTAGCACAATCTCAGTTCGCTTCAAACGATTTTTTCTTCGTTTTCAGTGACTCATGAAACGGCTTGTTTTTCAAACTAGAAAATGTGAGAGACTCTTGGAACGCTCGGTTCGAATAACTCGTACAACAGGTGCGATTTATTCGCGTTTATGAACGAGCCCATTCTATCATTCTTTATTTTATTCAATAATAATTAAGGACATTCCGAAATAAATTCATTATAAATTGTCTTTTGAAGTAAAAATGACACTTTATATTGAAAGTGAGTCGTAAAGCTTGATTGTTACTTAATTACATAATGAATAACATTGTTGTCAACTTTTAACAAATGAATTTTAAATATAACGTAAAGGTAAATTTTTAATGGCCTCGATTTCAAAATTTTACGGTCAGTATTTAAGAATAATTCAATTTTTAGCACTGGTAGATATCTTAAAGCAATTTCATCGATACAAATAATTTAAAATTCATTTGAAGTCGAAATGTCTCAAAAAAGGTTTTTTGTAGGTAGATTTCAAAAGTAATTTAAAGTCGCTTTTAAGTATTAAATGCATTTTAATTTTTACAGATCATAAACCACAAATCAGACATTTTTAGATGCTATAAAATTTATATATTTTACTCAAGACATTTCAAATCATCAAAATATATTAACAGATTTGAAAGAATGCGTAGAACTGAATAGGTAAAAAACTAAGGATCTGGGCGTTCTAATAATTTAAATCATCATCAACCTAGATTTATACTGTTAAATACGTAAAATGATTTGAATATTTAGGCACATCTTTTGAATTTATGTACGATTATTAGCTGGTAATTAACATTCTGAGATGACCTGTAAGTGTTCAGGATTTAATGCGTATGATATGATAATTTGAACAGGCTTAAAAATTGAGAAAAAATTTCTTACTCCATTTCATAAGTAAAACATTCTTCAAATTTTTAAATAAATTAGTTAAGCATACTGTGTTCTCTTCTGTAAAAGAATAAAATTGTATAAAATCAACTGTTCAAGGTATTATACATCCATATTCTGACACTTCAACTTTCATGTTTTAATAAATAAGTGAAAAAGCTAGATAAACATCGAATCAATATACCCAGTGTTGCTAAGATCTGATAACACATATATTTTGAGTTACTTATAAGAGCATTTTATTTTAAATTTCATTGCATGGTAAACATCACAAAACGTGACAAATAGTCGAATTTGAAAACACGTGTTTCGTTTTCATTTTTAAGCGAAAACAAATAGTTTGTAGAAAAAAGAAATCAACTACTAGTAAGAATTGAAAAACTAGTTTTGACTGGTTAAGTTAGCAACGTCTTTGAAAGAACTCGAAATACAATATTTGTAGTTTCCTTAACAAAGTGAATCATGACATTTAATATTTTATCTATTAAAAGGATTAGGAACATTTTTAAGAAACCTCTAACTGCAATTTAAACGTGAAATTTAATTAAGTATAATGTAAGCAGGGAAAAAAGTTAGGTGTCTTAGGAAATTAAAAAAAGGTGTACCACAATTCGAAGTACCTAAACGTACTTCAAAATTAGCTGCGTAAGATATTAAAAAAAACTGCTTCAAAACATTAATGTATCTCAGTAATATCTCTTAAAATTGCTTAAGACATATGGTACACGTTGTTTTTAGCCTTATATAGTAAAAATTCGAAAATAAAATCATGTAGGTGTTTCCTGATAATAAATTCCACAATTAACATTTAAGTAAGAAAATACTTAAAAATTGTTTGGAAATTGTCATTTTCTGAAAATTCTATTTAGCCTTTAGTTTTCTTACACTCGAAATATACTGAGCTACTACTAGTAAAAATATTTATCTTTGGGGAAATAACCTCTTCTCATCCAGCATCCGTATGCTTTTAGAATTGAGAAAATATTATAGAAATATTTTTTGAGCAGAAATAAAAAATTACATTACATAGTGTCTCAAAAGTGTAGCGACTGGTTTATGGTACGTCTCAAAACGCGACTTCCAAATCGACTTTTTGATGAGAAAATTTTCAAGTGTCAGAACTTGAGTTGCATGCATCTCATGCCATTGTGCTGAACTATATACGACATATTTTCAATAAGCTGGTTATTTTCGTATTTTATTTAGCTATATTTCTGTTAAGTTTAATATTTTTCGGATTACAACGAATTTGTATCATTTGAACTGCGCAAACATGTATTCATAAAATGGACATACAATGTTTACTGTTAGTAACCGGCAGACATACTTTTGAGAGTCGGTTTGGATTCCCATGGCCTTTCTGAGAATCCTTTGATGGTTTTGGACTATTTAAAATGAGTGGTTTCATGGACTTTTTATAGCATATGCTAGACCAAAAGGAATTAGAAACAACATCAACATATGCATTCATACGGGTAGCAATGCCAGTAAAATTATTTTTATTTTTGTTTCTTTAACCACTTAAAGCACGAGTTTTTTTCGGAAAAACTGGTAAAAAAATGATCGAGGTTTTTTTTGACAGAAAATGAATATATATAGGTATAGTGTAAGTTATTTTTTGCGATTTCAGTTGCGGGGGTGGGGTAAAAGTTATAAAAAAATTATTATACAAAGTGTAAACGATTTGATTACATGTTTATTTTGAATTTCAAAATATTAATAATAATAAAATATTAACTTCAGATTCACTTCCATCACTCAAGAGATCATCACTTTCATCGCTGAAACTTTCTGATAAATTGGCATATTCAAAATCGTCACAGTCGCTCATTATCAGATAACTTTTTCTAAACAAGTTACAAAACCACTTAGTAAAAATTAATTTATGGTTAACTGTTTACTTTTATGATATTTAACGTAATAAAAATGGATATATTACCTTTTAGACACCTAACAACTGCTTTATAACAAAGAATTCCTAACAAACTTATAGCTAATCATCAATATGCACCACTTGGTTTACACAAGAAAAATGGTGCATAGTGGTGCCATTTACGGTAAATAAGTTTAATATCCACCTATAAATAAGTGGTAACTCATCTATGATAAATAAGTGTATGCCATATTTGATATAAGTTTAATCTAGCCTATCCATTTTTACTAGAACGGAAGAGCGCCCGTGTGAGACACGGGCATGTGCAAATTTGCCGGTAACTTTCGCCCGTGTCAAACACGGGTAAATGCGTTAAGTGGTTAATACAATATGAAAACTGCTTTTATAAGCACTCTTAAGCAAAGGTTACGAAATGGTATCAACACTCCAATTGGTTTCAACGAGATATCTCGACCATCAAGGTCTGACCGATTTCGCTAATGACGAGATATCTCGTCAACATGGTATTGCCGATTTTTTATGAAGACGAAATCAAGATGTGATAATTTTATTTCTAATGACGAGATATCTCGTCCTAGATCTGCTCAGTTTTGCTAATGACCAAGATACGTCGTCGAGGCAACCACCAGGTCTGGTAAATAAAAAAATGAAAGAGTCAGAATCCTAGGAATATTCATCATAATTCAAGCGTTTCTGTTCAGCAAATTAAATTAGTATCCATAGGTCCTAACAGGAAACAGGGAACGATCACATAATAGAGAGGTACCGCATTTCTTGTTTCATGATTAAAGACCTGATATCAAGAGTCTACTAATCCACATTTTGTATTGAAGAAAATCAACAGTTGAGTCTCAGAGAAAACAGACATTTAGGGATAAACTGTATGATAGTTTATTCCGATACTTTAAACAGTGATAGCACTGGGTTATAATAAACTTAGGGCTAAAAGAGGTTATATAATCTATCTCCAATCAATCTGTCTTCTAACCGTGATTCAAATTACTGAATTATTCGTCCTTAAAGTTGTCCCAAAATTCAAGGGCAGTGGTAGCCGGATTGGAAGTGTAGCCGATTACCAACCGAAGGGTTGAGAGTTCGAAACTCCATCCAACCAAGGATCGTCTTGTACACGGGGCTGATGTACTTTAAAACTGTCGGGGCCTCAAATGTTCTCACGTTGGCGAGGTGTGGATTTTTTGGAGATTGGGAGGCCAGCTCAGATATGATCCCGTTATCTGATCGTAATTTAAAATTACGTGGTGTTGTCCTCGGATCTTTCTCTTCGAGGTTGATCTCGGACCGTCACCAACAGCCTGTTAAGTTGCTCCAGTGCGACGTTAATTAACTACCTACTTTTCGGAAAAATTGAGCTGAACTTTACGAGATTTCCATTTATTTCTATTACACTGAGGGAAATCAATTTTTCTTATTTCCAATCGAAGTACATTAAAATAATCGTAATATATTGAGAATTCCTCTTACTTTCGCGGAACAGATAAATGACTTAACCAAGTTAATGGAAATGATTTTTTCAAGTTAATTGTGTTTTACTCAAAAGCAACTTATTTCAATTAGAAGTAAATCTTTTTATTTACACGGTAAATTACACCCGAAAACAAATTGCCGAATTAGGCGACGTTGATTCCAATTCCCATTCGTTACGGCAACCCCTAATTTATCGCGTTAACATCAGCAAACTTATTTAAAGAAAACTTTGAGGCAGTAGTGGGCTTTCGTACTCTTCCAAACCAATGACACATCAGAAAAAGAAAACATCAAACGAGTTATTTCAAATCTTAAGAAGTTAGAAAGAATTCCTTCATTCGTCTGCAACACTTCAATAAAAATTTGTTTAATACACTAATACATTAATAATACATCTTTCTTCGTAAAAAAGGGTGTCTAATTACAATTCCTTTCTTTTAGAAGCACTTAAGGGAATGAAATATTTAATGGATTCAACTCAAGTGAGTAATCCTGTGGTACTTTATTAATGCATTCATTCCCATAATTTTTCATCTCTTCCCAATCTCACATGGGGCAAAAAGTGTAAAGCGGTAAAAGAAGAAACCCAGTTGAAGACAGTTGAATGTTAAGCATATCTTGTTTTAAGGCAAGCGCATGTGTAATGAAATTCAATTTCATAAAAATAATTAGTCTGCGGAAAAAATCATTATGAAACCTGTTTCCGAACGTAATACCAATATGATGGAATATAAATATTTATTAGTCTCATCTATTTCTTTAACAAAAACACAAATTAATTACTATCAAAGAGAGGGGCAAACAAGTATCAAACACTTTTTCATAACTTATATTTAATTACTTTCATTATCATCAGTTCTGTTTCGAATACTTTCGTGCTGAAAGAAAGACAAAATAATATAATATAAACGTAACACATTATTTTCCTGTTGTGTTATGATCGTGGGATGTTTTTTGCATTGCTTTTATTCCTATATTTATTTATTTATCGATGCACCTTTCACTGCAACCTTTATCTTGCTTTTACTTTCATATGAATGCAATTTATTTGACACTCAGAATATTTAAGACTTTTTCAGATTAGCTTTTAGTTTTACTTTTGAATGTACCGCTGAGCTTAAGTGCTAGCTGAAAAATTATTTTTAAATGTTTGTTTACATGGGTTTTGCGGATAAACTGAGAAATCCCTCTACATTCGAAATAAAAGTTATAATTGAATAAACATCCTGATGAAGTTGTTTGGCGAATGAAATAAATTTGTCTACTTTGGTAATATCTCTTGAATAGATTTTTTATTTCGTAATGTTACTACACCACATAGATTAAGATTGGATCCCTATAACTAAAACCTTAAAAAAATCTAGAATAAAAAGAAATAAAATTAGTAAAAACCCTTACTTTGTTTCTTCTGTTCATAGCTAATAGTAATTTAATTACATAATCAATATATTTTTACGCATAGACGAACGCAATTTCAATTTCACTTAAACCACCATTAATTCAGATTTCACTTAAAAGCTTAAATGGTGATGTAAATTTCGATACAAAAAATTCAACAGTGATCCAAAGTTAAACATCCCCATTCAAAGACCTGCTGGTGATTAGTAATACAATACGAAATGTAATACAATACCATGAAATTAGTAATACAATACGAAATGTAATGCAATACCATGAAATTAGTAATACAATACCATGTCGAAAATGTAAGTAGAAATTAATTGAATAAAGGCCCACAAGGTCTGTATTTCTTTTATTTGAACTCATTACTCTTCCTTGTTTTATTTGAAAATTAAGATTTTAAGATTTTTCTACCTCTTCATACAGTTAAATCGGCAAAATTTTCATTTCAAGTAGTGTTAATTTATGTATATATATATATATATATATATATATATATATATATATATATATATATATATATATATATATATATATATATATATATATATATATATATATATACCACCTAATGATCACGTATTTTTTAAAAATAGAACATACAATGGTTAATGTACGCACGTGTCGAAAATTAGGATAATGCTAACCGGGATAAATCCCATACGAGGTATGTACTACAAATGATGAATGAACAGTCCACAAGCTATGTGGAATAAAATAAGAGCACCCATATGCCTCGTGTTGCTTCTGGTAACTCTTTTGTTCTGGTAAAAGTAACCTTATAGGGAAGATGGTGATACCTTACTCTACCAGAAGCATCATGACGTGCATACATGCTTTTTACAAGGCTGTTAAAAATAAGACGTCCAAGAGCATCTTAAGAGTGCTCTTTTGGATTATAATAAGGTGACCCTACTTGATACGAATTAAGTATGATCCTTAATTTTTTAACATACATGTATGTAACAGATATTTATATACATTTCAATGTGTGCAGTTGATGAAACAAGTTTGAACCTTTTGGTGGTTTATCTTTGCGTCCAAAACTGCTCTATAGTGCCAAGTTTCTGGTACAAAAACCTGTTCCAAACTGTAACCAGTTCTGGACAAGAGTCAATTTGTTTTTCCTATTTGGATATTAATTCCCCTTGGAGTGATTGGGCATTTTTGTCTCGACCAGATATCTCGCCTTTAGCAAAATCGATCAGATCTTATACGAAATATCTCGTCGAGAAGGTTAAATTAAATGCATTTAACTATGCATGTTTTAACTTCTATAAGAGGATTTTTCAGTAAAACTAAATACCGATTTTTTTACAAATTATTTTTTTAACCTCTTTCGTAACTAGGGTCGTAATTTCAAATGATAAAAACATATTATTTTAGCATGTCGTCCATATTGAAAATTTAAATCAAACATATCCCAAAACGGCTATAAATCAAACTAGTTCTAAACTGGAAGCGTCTTTTCTTCACCGGTATTCATTTATATTTGCATGAAAACCTCCCATACAGTTGATAGTTTTTAAAAAAGAGGCTTACGATGAAGGGCATATCTGAAAATTTTTAAAATAAGGAGGTATAGGTAGGTAGATATTTTAATTAACGTCTCATTGGAGCAACGCAACGGGTTATCGGCGACGGTCCGGAATCAAATCCGATGCGAAAGGTCCGAGGACAACACCACGTAATTTTGAACCACGATCTGATAACGAGATCACATATTTAGCTGGCATCCCACTCTCCTAAATTCCACACCTCGCCAACTGAGCTATTAAAATTAGGAGAGATGAATACGTTGACAGGCGGTAAGTTATGACGAGGTAGACAATACTAATAACATATACAGAAACGAAAATAAAGATATACTTACAATTTAAGTGACAGATTCGGTTCTCAAAATTTTAATTTCACATTAATAAATATAAAGATGAGTTTTCAATCTCTTAAGAATATTTTCTACTTTCAGAAGCATATGACATACCTCATTACTCATACATGGAATCTTTTGAACAATGAATGATCTTATACAATTAAGTTATCTTAGAAATTGGTCGCCATTTGTTTGTCAATACATGAGGTCATAAATAAAGTTTTGCAATCCGCCATTTAATACCCATAGATGTGAAGTAATATAATAGTATATCTAGAATTTCAAGTTCCGTCTGCAAAAAGTACTCCGTGGTTAAAATTCGTTGTACTGCTTTACATACTAATATATTATAAATTTTTGTAGTGGTGACAAGACCACCGTAGAAATAATTGGATGGTAAAACAGTCTTTCATGGTGTTATAATTCCTGAAAGCGTGTTTCTGATGATCAGGTTGACAGTTTATTCTCAAATATATGTGCTATATAGCAAATAACTTGTAAAGTTTGTTTTCGAGAGGAAGCTGCTACTGTTTAGATTATTTGTACTAAATTCCTATTTGCTGTAGGAACCTTAATAATATTGACATCCTTGAAAAATGACAAGCATGTACTTGCATAAGCAATATGACATGATAAAATATTGCGATGACAAGCGTGATACTACATCGCATGAAAGAGAATTTAGGTCATTATAATGAACACTTGTTTTTTTATGACGAATACATTTTAAAAATGTAAGCCAGGCATTGATTTCTATGCAGACACTTTAAAAAAGTTATTGTTGTTTTCTGAATTTTTGTAAAATATTCTGTACACAAATGTATGAGTAGTTACCTTCCACGCTTGCTGATATCAATCAATGCCTTATCCTTCTGCCATGTTATTACTATAGGGGCATGCCCAGTGGCTATACAACGTAATGTCGTGTTTGATTCTTCAGTAACTGTTTTGGTTTGGTAAGGCTCTTTGAAGGTTGGGGGAACTGTGAAAGAAAAGAACATTTTATAGTAAAGTTATTCATACACTAGAAATACGATTAGATAAGAGCATGTCATGCATATAAATTCTATAATGAAATAAGATGCATGATGCGAGTTGTAGACGGCATAGGGTTGGATTCCTCTCTGGATGTATTTTTCTTTTCTGTGTCAGTAAAATACTTTCCTTGTGCGTATATAGCCACTATTTGACGTTGTTTGTCTTGTGCTTGGCACAACTTTCCTAAGTATGGCACTTATCCACACAAAGCCAAACCAACACTTTTACTAGGATTTAATTGGAAAGAGCTGTTATCAATTAAATTGATGATATGTTTAAGGAAAAAGATATTCTCGTCACGTGTGATTAACAAGTTAGGTGATTAAGTATTGAAAATCAAGTCGCTTGTCCATGTTCGTTACGGCAATATCTCTAAATGAAACCACGGTCATGAAGCACGAAATCTACTTTAGCCTGAAATCTACTTTAGCCTGCACTCCACTTTTAATCCATTTTTAACGCTGTGTAGGAATTGAAGTGTCTCTCCAACACCACTGTGCAGTTTCCAGCTCTCAACCATTTGTTCGTTGAAATTCAGTGTGACAGGACTTGTATGTCTAACTGTGTCTGTCTGTTCCTATTTGTTCTTTGCTTAAACAAATTGATTTTGTTAAGTTTGTTGTTGATTTTGTTAAGTTTGTTTAAACCCTTGTTGTCCGATTCACATGACCTTAGACCCCTGAAATAGAAGTCTCCCAAAAATAAAATATTAATGTTTGATTTTTAATTTTTTACAATGGCTCTAGGGTACTATCCTAATACAAGAAAAATATCAAGCATGACACGCAAAAGCCAAAAATGGACAATGATAGAAAAATATAAAAAACAATATAATACACATAGAGAAACAACGAAAAATGACTGAAGTTATTGAAGAGTTCTCTTGTCTCCCAGTACCTAGACGTCTAAGAATATTCATGGAGGTTTCAACATTGCGCAGCAGGTTTCTGTACATTCTTCAGAATTACAGAGAGGTCAGCAAGGCTCTGTGGAGATACCTAAGCGATGTTAATGAGTGGTAAGGCAGTCATATTCTCTTACTAGGCGGAAACTCGCAACTGCCTATCTCCTCGGCTTGTTAGATGCATTCTTGAGACATTCACACTTCCAGCATTTTGTATTTGTTCCATCTTGAAGATCTTGCTGGTACTTAAGTGCCACGGAATGTTTTAGAATCAGTAAATATAAATATGTACTTGAATTTGAGATCAAATAATTAAATGAATTCAGTATTCTCAATATTTTTATCAGTTGAATCGCATCATTTACTATACAAATTTAGTTTTCTATGTGACGAACATTTACAGTTAGGTAAGTATTTTATTTCGTTAACAAAGTTTGGTTGGTTGTCCTTGGGTTTTATAGCGTGTTCGCGCCTTTGACGACTCAAGTTTCTTGGCGTCATCGCTTGTGATTGGCGAGCGCCAAATGGCTCTGAACTGAGCAGTTGGAGAGAGGAAGCCAAAGTTCAGTCGGAACTTCTCAAGCGGTAGATAGGCTACTGCTGATTTTGATGCGATTAGGAGATCGCAAGCGTTCCTTTCGGGAACCACCTTGTCCATATTGTCGATCTTGTTAAGTTTGAATAAATTGTTAGTTTAAACACAGTCCACTTCTTTGCTCCTTTGGTGGGCCTCGACATAGCGCATGGACCATATTTGGCTAAGCTGTGACAAGCACAAGTCAGATAAGTGAAATGTCGGGGAAAAAAGACGAAATGGAATAGAATAATGAGATTGAATCAGAAAGGATCCAGGATCACGTACCCATGTTTTCTGAAGATAACGAACTCCATGGGAAAGCAAAAGATCACTAGGATAACTTAATACCGTACACACCTAAAGGAGATGTGCCCCTGAGGGGGGTCAAGCAATTGTGAAAAGAAAGGAATTGGGGATGGAGATAAGAAAGTAGAGAAAGACAGCTTGGACATCCTAGGGCCACGACCTCATGTTTTCCAGAAACAGTAGATCACTAGGGTACCTCAGGTTAGTGAAGCTCGTATACACTTAAAGATATGTCTCTGAGGGTGCAAACAAAAATTTTTTATTATTCATTGTGAATGAATAGTAAAAATTAAAATATTCAAAACACCAACAAATAGCAATTTAAGAATTTGTTCAATGGATGGGAAATGTTCCGTCTAAGGAAAAGATTGTCAGCGGTCATTTCGTTGGAGCAAGACGTCCACTCTCAACAGAAAGTTAACCATCTTGTTGATCTCCTTTTATCCACCGTAATGGATATTGACAACTTTTTACTTCGAAGAATAATCTTTTTTTTGCATTAAACAAGTTTTTAAATAGCTATTAGTCGTTGTTTCGAAGTTTTTCACGTTTTACTTTCAATTCGACAAGGGAGAGAGCAATCCGACCCCTGGCCCTTGTAGACTGACCAAACCTCTGGTCCGATTTCAAAGAGATTAACGTGGCAATGGCATTCATTTTCCAATGAAGAGTCACATGATGAATTCGATTAATGCTACCACGTTAAGCTCTTCGGTGGATTCCCGCTACTGTGGACATTGAAGGAAATGAAGATGCAGATCAATTGGCAAAGGAAATCAAATAGTTAAATACTGAACAAACACAGATAGAAAACCCACCACCACAATATTCAGACTGGGAACAGGACATTTTAGAGGCATGGAAATTAACAGTGATGGAATCAGAACGTATAGGAATTGTAACAACTGTTTTGGCGTTGACCTCACACCTAATCATATATTCAATTGCACTACAGTACTAGTTGCTCTTCAAACCATCGATTACCATACTGAAGAACAGTTTTGAAGAGAGAAAATCGACATGCCAAAGCTGTGCAAAATGCACACGCCGACATCTGACTCAGAAATGGACACGACAACAATTCGACGAAGGTCTCATTTAATTATCTAGTTGTGAATGAATATTCCAATTTGATGAGTCATTTATTCAGTATATATGAACAGTTACTTACCCAATACTTGTAGGGTTATAATTTTACTCAATCCTGCAGCAATGCCATTGCTAGCTTGGCATAAATAGGATCCTCCATCAGATTCTTCGATATCCGATAGCACCAACGTGCCATTATTAAAGCGATGTGCTCGTGGGTTTGAATGAACATAGGTAAAGTCACCTGTACTGCTATCTAAAAAGTAAGAAAATCAACATTCGAGATTAGGAATTTCTATTTAAAAATATGGACATATTCAACTTTAAATTATAGAAATATTCACTAAAATTATTTATAGCATATTATTCTTATTATTTAAATTTACAAAATATTTTCGTTGAAAATTGTCTCGATAGTGACGGTAACTCTATTCGACATTTATAGTAACATCGGAAACACGGTAATTATACTACAATAAAATTGACAGTAAATAATCTTATATTTTGAATTGTAATTATTATTTTTGTCCCAAGTGAACCCAGAGTAATATATAGATTAGTCCTGGAGTACTCATAGTATGCAACCGAAGATCTCACACAAAACTGGCATGGCAGAAAGTTCTAGTTCCCATTGTTGCAGTTAAGATAGTTGCAAAAACTCTCATTTGCCCCAATCACAACTTCTGATGATTCTGTGTGATTTCTGAACCATAAATAACACATTTTTAGAGCAGTAAGTTTATTCATTTAATGAGGACTTTCAGTGATGCTAAATACAGACAGCGCTTCTGTTTTGGTAACTACTTTTGTAACTTAGAGAGTAACTTGGCCCGTGCCAAGTAAAACAAAGGAAAGCGATCACTTTAAATACTCTCGCATGATACATATCGGTGTCGCCTTAAAATGTAATTTATCTGAGTTAGGCGTTTAATCTAAGTGGCGTTGGCCAATCCACTATCATAAATGAATTCTTAATCTATTCCTTGGAATTTTTAGTCAGGAAGTGTTGAAATCGTATCTCAAAAAGCAAGTCCGGTAAAGTCACGTTCGAAATACGTTCAGAAAACACGTTCCATTCCAGAAACACTACGAAAATCCATATATTTTACTCAACAGTACAAGTTTTAAAAGTTAACGCCAAAACGTCTCCATAATTAAGTCAAGTGAATTCTTTACCCAAAGTAGCTTTTCTTCTCCATCAGTTTGATTATGTTTACTCTGAAACTCATCATAATTCATACGTTTTAACTTTTATTGGAGACCGCGGAAGTCAGTTGGTAAAGTAGCGGATTAGCAACCGGAGGGTTGTGAGTTTGAAACTCGATCTAATCAGACCGTCGTGTATGTTGGGGCATGTTAAATCTATCTTGACCTCAAATGTCCTTACCTTGGCGTAATATGGATGTTTAAAGAGTGGGGTACCAGCTCAGGTGTTCCTCTCCAGCAGTTTGATTATGTTTACTCTGAAACTCATCATAATTCATACATTTTAACTTTTGGAGACCGCATAAGTCAGTTGGTAGAGTAGCGGATTAGCAACCGGAGGGTTGTGAGTTTGAAACTCGATCCAATCAGACCGTCGTGTATGTTGGGGCATGTTAAATCTACATTGCACGTTAAATCTATCTTGACCTCAAATGTCCTTACCTTGGCGTAATATGGATGTTTAAAGAGTGGGGTGCCAGCTCAGGTGTTCACGTCATTTGACCGTGTTTCAATGTTACGATTTGTTGTTCTGAGATCTTCCTCTTGGGGATTGATCCTGGTCTGTCACCAATAGACTATTGTGTTGCTCTAGTGCGATTTAAATTCCCTACGATCTAATAATGTGTATATGCGAACCATCTATCTCTCTCTTTCCGTAAAATGTAAACATAGAGGTATTTAAAATATTCAGATTGTATTTTATAAATTTCGATTGAAAGTATCATTAGCTTTATAATAAAGTACGGAGATTAGTTTGTAAAGAACCTGTACGAAATTATTACTTATTGTGCAATTAATGTCAATTTAATTTCAAAATAAATTAAATATATTTGCTGGCTAATGATACAAACCCTTCTGTGAATGAGAGAATATTTTTAAAAAATTCTTCTAATAATTAAAGCCAATTCCAACGTTTTCCAGCTTCCTGGATTTTATCTGATTACATTACAAGAAACTTCATTATCTTAAATTCTCCAATCCCAGAAAACAAAATATATCCCCGCATTTCGTTTTTTTGGGCAACCGATCGATATATATCGTTTCTTTCTTTCAGTTCCATCGTTCCCGAATCTAATTATAATTGAAGAGCTCCACGCAAGAGAGAGAAATGAAAAGAAACCATAAAAAACATCAAACACACTTCAGGAATGTGAACACAAGACCTAAATAAACCCGTATTTAAGATTAGCTTGAACAAAGAAAAAACGCAATAACTTCAACGTTGCTGCAAGTTGAGTGTCTAACGCTCTCATATGAGTGGTTTTTAGTTTGGTAAATGAAGTGGCATTGGGATACCACTAATACGATGGAAATCACGTTTCTTTGCTCATAGGAAAATTGAGAGTTTCGAGTAAATATTTGAACCTCGCTTCTGGTTTTTACGAAGCAATTGTAAAACATGGAAGGTAAAAGGGGAAGTTTCGAAAGATGACTTTGATTGTTGCGCAATACAATAGGAAGCAAATATTTATGTTCCACTGACTTCAGAGAATATGTCCGTGCTCTGCAGCTGGTGCAAGTAAATTGAACAATGTTGCTGCAGTTGAGAGTGTTTACAGTTTTTTTATGGGTAATTTTTTCGGTGAGTGAAGTTGCATTTGCATATCACTGATACGATGGAAAGCATGTATATTTGCCCATAGAAAAATTGAGAATTTCGAGTAAGTATTTGAATAATGAATCAGGTTTCTATGAAGCGGTTGTAAAACAGAAGGTAAAAGGGGAGATTTCGGAAAATGAGTTGGTATTGTTGAGCAATACAACGAGAAGCAAATGTTTATGTTCCACTGACTTCATAGTAGATGTTAACCCTGCGATGCATTTGGAACAATTAAATGGGTGGTTTTTGTTTTGGTAAGTGAAGTGGCATTAGCATACCACTAATACAATGAAAAACACGTTTCTCTGCTCATAGGAAAATTGAGAGTTTCAAGTAAATATTTGAACCTCGCTTCTGGGTTTTATGAAGTAATTGTAAAACATGGAAGTTTCGAAGGATGAATTCAATTGCTACGCAACTCAATGAAAAGCAAATATTTACGTTGCTTCTTCAGGGTAGATGTTGTCCTTGCGATGTAGATGGTCCAAGTGAATGGGTGGTTTTTGGTGAGTGAAATGGCATTGGGATATATACTACTAATTCGATGGAAATCACGTTTCTTTCCCCATAGAAAAAAATTGAGTTTCAAGTAAATACTTGAATCTTGCTACAGATTTCTGTGAAGCGGTTGCAAAACATGGAAGGTAAAAAGGAGCCTTCAAAAAGTGAATTGGATGGTTGCGCAATGCAGTGGGAAGCAAATAGTTATGTTCTTCAATATTTACTTGGTAGGTAAGTAGTTACTTTAATTATCATCACACTGGAGCAATACAACGTGCTATTATTCACTTCTTGAGGTTAGAGGTTGTCCTTGGGATGCAGTTGGTACAAGTAATTTGAATGATGCTGCATTTGAGAGTGTCTAGCGTTCTATTAGGGGCATTGTTTTTATTTTGGTGAGTAAAGTTGCAGCATTGGGATACGGCTAATACGATGGAAATCACTTTTCCTTGCTCATAGGAAAATTGAGTTTCGAGTAAATACTTGGATCTCGCTTCTGGTTCTTACGTAACATTTGTAAAACGTGTAAGGTAAAAGGAGAGGTTTCGAAAGATGAATTTGATTGTTGTGCAATACAATGGGAAGAAAATATTTATGTTCTCCTGACTTCTTCGTGGTAGATGTTGTGCGTTCGATGTAGTTGGTACAAGTAAATTGTACACTATTACTGCTGTTGAGAACATTTAACACTCTCTTATGGGTGATTTTGTTGGTGATTGAAGTGGGATTTAAATACCATTAATACGATAAATTCACGTTTGTCCATAGAAAAATTAAGTTTTGAATAAATATTTTAATCTTGCTTCAGGTTTCTATGAATCGATTGTAGAACAAAGAAGGTAATAGGAGGAGGGTATCAAAAATGCATTTGATAATTGCGCAATACAATTTGAAGCAAATATTTATGTTCCACTGGTTTCTTCAGATTATATGCCCGTGTGGTGTATTTGATAGAAGTAAATGGACTGTATAATTAGAGCGTATCTATTTACAACAAATCGGAGTAGATGCCCGTGTGATGGAGTTTGTAAAAGTAAAGGGACTGTATAGTTTAAACGTATTTCTTTACAACAAATGTATATACACTAACAGATTTGTAGCTCTAAAATAATACGTTTTCGTGGAGCGCTTTCATGCGACTGCTTATTCTTGCTCCTTTATATTCAGAAACCAAATCCATGCTTCCGTACAAGCAATTTAAACTGAGGCATAGGGGTCGAGGTAAAGCTAGTCGAAAAATTCTAACTGACGAAAACAGAAAGTTCTAAAGATATGTTTTAATTATTACCACATATGGCGTATAAAGAATAAAACAAAATTCATTAAATGCAAAGTGATTGTAGCCACAGCTGACGTCCGAAGAAAAAAAATAAAATAATTAAAACACTGTCTGTTGCCATAACTAAGGAGTCTAAAGAATGAAATAATTAACTAAATGCGATTTATTGAGAGAATCCTAAGGGGAATTCGACAGGTCAAGAAAATCAGAACTAATAAGAATTTACACAGAGAAGACTGTAAGTTGTAGAACAGATGCATACATGTGAACCCTTAGAGGGTTAATCCTTGAACGCATTAACAGCGAACTAGCAAGATGAAATTTCGGGGTTTGTTTTAATGCCTGACCACTGATCTTCATCAGCCTTTGGTACTACAAAGGGCTAGTCGACGTCTATTTGTGAAGACGAAGCCCGTGAGAAAACTTCACTACTCCTAACAATGACAATCCTCAACACAATGCGCTTGCAAAGATCGAGAAAGAGTTGGAGACCGATACTGTCATAAGGTAATTCAAAAATTAAATCATTTTAGGATGATCTCACGAAATTATCAATACTGCAAAAAAAATGTACGCGATCAATGCTAATTCAGAAAATATAAAATGTTCAAGCACATTCTTCCATGTTTGATCATGCTTTCTAACCCCACTTATTTGTAGAACGTATTTAGATAGTTTTAAAATTCTGCAACCAAATACGTTGGTTTTATATTGCCTATGTTAGTTCATTTCTTAAAATATCTCCATTTACGCAGCATCTATTCTTCATTTTGTAACGTGGGAAACCACAAAGGAAAATATACCTAGCAGAAATATTACATTTACTTTAATATAATGGGAAGAATGAAAATTTAGTTCTTAAATGGAAATACATTTGTTACATCTTCCTTTCAAAATATGTTATGAAAAGATATTTTGTAAAGCAGCGTTGTGTAAGGGGTGTTTTCTTTTCATGTATCTCCACTTACGCATTAAAATATATAAAACTCATATTTTATACGCTTGAAAAAATTAATACTCTGAATATAAATAAACTAAATTTAATAAACGTGAACTTATGCGTAAAATAAATTAGTTTCCATGATGTTTCTCATCTAATGAAATATCGTTCCTGTTTGATATCCATTTTAGAAATATATAGGATAATACAAGTAAAAATAAAACATTAATAACTACTTTCGGTAAACCTTTTCAAAATTCATCTTCAAAGAGTTGTAATATAATCAAATATATTTGTGTCAGATGCAACAATGTCTTGCTATTTCATACTATCTCTTCACTTTCATATCTCTTAAATGTCCTATTTTAACAATTTAAAGAATATTCTTGTCATTTAGGAAACAAGTACACAATATAAACAATTTTAACAAATATCTACCACAAATATATTCAAGATAAGTATAGATATATAAAAATTTAATAGTTCATTTCATGAAGACATCGCTTCATATAAAAATTAATAAAACTTTAGCATAAAACAAAAGTATAAGATTTTTCTGGAATTATTATATTAGAACAATTCATTTACTTTAAAAACGAGCATTAGTTATACATATGATTTTTCCATGCTAGTAATACATATTAAATATACTTACTCTTATCGTCTGAGTATATAAATTTATAACTAAGAATCAGATTGTTTTAACTAAATTAGACTTAGTTTGGATTTTCGTATAAATAACAACCTGACATGGTTTAACATTATGTTTATTTATGAAAATAAATTCCACGTCACATGAAAAAACGCTTAAACAATTAATGTCACTGAAACTCAAGTCAAACGATCTTTTGATGGATTTGCTTCTTTTAATTAGGAAGAAAATATTACATTAGGGAAAGAGTACTCAAATTAAGGATTATAAGGCCTTTAATTTAAGCATTCAAACAGCCAGAAACATTTATTGATCATTTTGATTTTATTTCGAGATTAAATGTTAAAACCACCCCTAAAATATATTAATTTGAAACTTCGAATTTTGCATACAATGCGTGAAAAACAATTCTACACATTCGATTCATGCTCTAAGGCTATAGTGAGGAATACTGTAAAAACATCACATATTTGTTTGATAATCCTTATTTAGAAGTTTTGGAGAAATTGTAAATAATTTGGAACATGTAATTTAAAAAGCATTTTTCATACTGTGATAAACAATTTTAAAGTATTGATATATTATATAAACGGGAAGTTTGTTTAATTCTATAAATTATGTTTTTGAAGAATAAGCCTCTTCAGATTTCTTAAATAGTTGAATTTTGATTTATCTGTGGAAATATCAATACTTTGTCATCACACTAATCCAATAAGAAACCAGTACTTCTCGAAATGGTAAAACAGCTTTTATTCTAGCTCTCGGTAATTTTGAGCTGGGAAAGCTGTTAAATCCTTAAACTAGTTATTTCCATGCATCTGTAACGTAATTAGTTTTTCTTTAATGTTTTGAATGAAACTAAGAGTTTCAATTTAATAAATGCCATAGGGCAATTAAAGTGGAAAACCTTTTTGTTTACATTACAATTATGCACTGTTTTTCATTTATACTATACTTTTCAACTATCTGAGTAGTTGTTGTTGGGATAACGTTTAACCAGTCCTTCCACAAAACACCATACGCGTAAGATAAATCAGTTGTAGCGAATACATTAATGTCATGCCGGAGACTAGATATGGCACTTCAAATTTTTATTAGAACCACAGCCCACACGAGTAGTTGACTATCTGAGTAGTTGTTGTTGGGATAAGGTTTAACCAGCCCTTCCACAAAACACCATACACGTAAGATAAATCAGTTGTAGCGAATACATTAATGTCATGCCGGAGACTAGATATGGCCCTTCAAATTTTTATTAGAACCACAGCCCACACGAGTAGTTGACTATCTGAGTAGTTGTTGTTGGGATAAGGTTTAACCAGCCCTTCCACAAAACACCATACGCGGAAGATAAATCAGTTGTAGCGAATACATTAATGTCATGCCGGAGACTAGATATGGCCCTTCAAATTTTTATTAGAACCACAGCCCACACGAGTAGTTGACTATCTGAGTAGTTGTTGTTGGGATAAGGTTTAACCAGCCCTTCCACAAAACACCATACGGGTAAGATAAATCAGTTGTAGCGAATACATTAATGTCATGCCGGAGACTAGATATGGCCTTCAAATTTTTATTAGAACCACAGCCCACGCGAGGCCTTTCAAAAAGATTTACTTGGCCCGCACTCCAGTTACGGCCCTCGAAATATTTTTGATAGAGCCCTCCTACTAGGTTTACCCTATCCGCCAGCCAGATACAGCCTTCCGAATGCATTTATCCAGTGAGCAGAAATTAATATTTGAGAAAGCAAATTGATATTTTGCAAATAACTAAAGCAAATTGAATATTTGATTAGCAAATCTGAGTCTAGAGTTGTTTCCAAATAACTAATTGAATTTGACTTTGTTTCGAGAATTTCTTGTAAAACCCAATGAATGGCAATGTACAGCAGCATTCTTTTTTTCCTGAAGCATTTTAGGACTAGATCAAATTTATAAATTGCGTGTTTTCCAAAAGAATGAAAATGTAGTTGGTATTTTCTTTTGCCTCAATCCTATTCAAACTTACCACTTCATAAATTTTTACTATAGACTGGATAATCCGAATCGCGACAACACACTAATCAGAACAGAGATTCCTTATTGAACACCAATCCTACAAGCTGTTCTTCATTTTTTGATTGCACAGTTCAATCCAGAGATAGTTGGATCGGTCATTTAAAATTTTAGAGAAAGAAACATCATGCAAACTATGGGGCTGTAGTAGCCAGGTTGGAAGAGAAGCGGATTAGCACCCGGAGGATTGCATCTACAGACGTGCTTTACTTTTGATTGGTGGCATTTAAGCATATACTGTGATACTAAGTGTACACATATTGCCATGAGACCCATGCGTCGACAGACGTGCATTGCTTTTGATTGGTGTCACTTTAAGCATGTGTACAAACACTGCCGTGACTCCTTTGCGTCGAGGGGCATGCTTTGCTTTAGATTGGTGCTACTTTGTACACCTACTGTGAAACTAAGTGTACAAAGACTGTCATAAAACCCATGCGTCGACAAGAGTGTATTATTTTTGATTTGTGCCATTTGAGCACCTACTATGGACACTAAGTGTACAAATACAGTCAAACTGTACAATACGATTAGGACTAAGAATAATGTGGTTTTCATAATTGCTCTTTCTGCAACTTCATGAACTCTAGCACATCCGAAACGTTGAGTTGAGTCTACTGGTTTGCTTTATTTTGATTGGTGGCATTTGAGCATATACTGTGATACTAAGTGTACACATACTGTCATGAGACCCATGCGTCAACAGGCGTGTATTACTTTTGATTGGTGTCACTTTAAGCATGTGTACAAATGTATGTGCACAAATACTGCCGTGATTCCTTTGCATCGAAGGGCATGCATTACTTTTGATTGGTGCTACTTTGTGCACCTACTGTGAAACTAAGTGTACACATACTGTCATGAAATCCATGTGATCAAAAGTAATGCGTCGACAGGCGTGCATTACTTTTGATTGGTTCAATTTGAGCACCTATTATGACAATAAGTGTACAAATACAGTCAAACTGTACAATACGATTAGGACTAAGAATAATGTGGTTTTCATAATTGCTCTTTCATTTCTGCAACTTCATGAACTCTAGCACATCCGAAACATAGTGTTGCTTCCTTACTTTTTTTACAGTTTTAACCTGCTTGATCAATTTAATATTTCATGAGATTCTTTCAAACAATAGATGTTGAAATTTAGTCGTTAAGTGCGATGTGAGATAAATTCGAAGTTACACTACTCTGAAAACTCTCAGTGGGGTATTTAAGAAACGCATTTATAACTTCAAAAGTTTTTCTCTATGTATTAAAACGTTTATAAGATATAAACATTATTTTGTAATTCGTAATAAAAGACTTAGAATGAGAAATGATAAATAAAGCTGAATACATTCATGATTTATCAATGACATCTAATCACCTGTCGTTTCCCAACAGGATACAAGTACAAGCTCCTTGATTAGTATCCACTAATAAAACACTCCCATTAATTTACCATGGGACAAGTTCTTAAATAGCTTTACCTGAATGAATAAGCTTCTTCCAAAGGATACTAGGAGCTGGGAACCCTACAGCAGCACAATCAATCCATACTCTGTGAGTCAGAACAACTGATACATTCTTTGGTTCCACCGTCCATTGGGGTGGCACTGAAATAAAAAAATGCGATACTATTAATCGTAATCGGTTAGCACGTAGTACCTGTCTGCCAGAAGAACTGCTACAGATACAAAGTCTTGATACTACCGGCCATTATAAAAATAGATATGGTACATTTTGATTAGGAGTGAGATTTTGGTGAATTTGGTGGTGTGTGATTTGTCGAGTTTTAACGGTGTGGTTTAGCAAATTTGGTGGTGTGTAGTTTGACGAATTTGGTGGTACGTTGTCTGGCGAAATTGATAGTGGGTGGTTTCGCAAATTTGTTGGTATGTGGTTTGGCAAATTTGTTGGTATGTGGTTTGGCAAATTTGGTGGTATGTGGTTTGGCGAATTTGGCGGTGAGTGGATTGGCGAATGTGGTGATGGGTTGCTTGGATAAATTAGTGGTGGGTGGATTCGCATATTTGTTGGTGTATGGTTTGGTAAATTTGGTGGTATGTTGTGTGCCGAATTTGATGGTGAGTGGATCGGCGAATTTGGTGGTGGATTTGATATCAAATTGGGCTTTATTCGGTAATAGAGAGATATAACAAATTTTACAGTAATATTCAAATGATAGGATTGAAAAGGGTTATTAAAAAGAGAAAATGAAAGACGAAAATAGCACTAAAGGATTTCAGCTGAATGAAAAAGGAAAGGTTTTTTTTCTTTATTTCAACTCTCCTGGTGGTTGTCTCAAAGAGGTATTTGGTCATCAGCAAAACTGACCAGATCTTGATGGACAAGATACCTCGACATTAGAAGGAAACTGACCAGATATTGATTTCGTCTTCATAAAAAATCGGCATATCTTGATGAAGAGATATCTCTTTATTAGCAAAATTGATCAAATTTTGATGGACGACATATCTAGTCGAAACAACTTGGAGGGTAATGCCCGATCACGACCTCTTCAGCACTACAGGAGGCGAACTGTTGACTTTTTGTAAGAGACACCCAATGGGTAGCGTTGATGCTAATATGCATGACACATATTTCTTATTTGAAATACCATGAAAAATCCAAAAGGGTCATGATATTTCGTCGACTCTTCGAAAGCATGATAAGCGCTAGTTTTGGCAGAGAACGAAACTCATTTTCATGTCAGGTTGGATTCGTCTCTGGTTGTATTTCTCTCTCCCGTGCTTTGTTTGGAGCACTTAGCCGAATATAGTCCTCGCGCCATAGGAAATAAACAACTCCAACTAAAATATTTTTCAAGTCAACAGCTCTCGTGGGGAAGCTACGTAAGATTTACTGCTTTGGTTGAAGGTTTCACTTTATGGTTTTTCTCTTAGCTAGAGTTAAGTAACCAAGTCATAGTTTAAAGTGAATTTGGTACAACTGAGAACGCATATGGTGTAGACTGAACACGTTCAAGCTATCCAAGAATTCAATTTTTATTGCACACGTGCAACTTTAAAGTACTTTCGTATTTGTAAGCGAAACGTCATTACTATTATATTGATTAAGCCGCTATAATAATAGTAAATATATTTTAGTATACACGTGCAAAGTGTAACCATGATATGGAATGTGATATAAAACTAGTTTTATAATTAAGAAGGGTTTGAGACGTAGTGAAAAAGAGTATGTCATTTTTTGTAATTTTCTATCGTCTTTAATTTTCTTAATAAATAAATAATTTTTTTTGATAAGCATTCGCTTCCATGTATTAAACCAAAAAGCTTTTTTTACAACTGTTTAATGCAATCGAACTGACATTCTTTTCATCCAAAAAGTGATTAGAGTGAGTCTTCATCTCCAAGAAAAAAATTAGATTCGGATCACAACGCTACGTCCCGACACAGACTATGATTCGAACCTAAATGCATTTTTGCTGGAAAAGAAAGCTAGTTTTTTACAGGATTTTGTATATAACATGGGGTTAGATTGGTTGTATTTCATTGAGCAAAGCCATATTTGGCCCAAGCTACAACAAACGCAAGATAGACTGACAAACTGAAGTAATGAACTCATGTTATACAATGAAAGTTTTACCGGCAGAAAAGAGTGAAACACAGCCAGAATTGGCAGGAATCAAACCAGCGCTACTTATAATCCACAGGTTGCTTGAGCAGAGGGCAAAAATACTGAGCCACAATATGAGGTCAAACTTGAAGAAAACCAATCATGGTTTAATCATCCTGGTGTTTGTCCCGACGAGATATCTTGTCATTAGCAAAACTGACCAGATTTTGATGGACGATTTCTCATCAATAGAAAAAAAGGTGACCAGATCTTGATCTTATCATCAAAAATCAGCAGTATGTTGGTGACGAGATATCTCGTCATTAGCAAAGTTGGTCAGATCTTGATGGATGAGATATCTCGTTGAAACCACTTGGGGATTAATAGACTTCCCAGATGCAATGGTTTTAGAATAAAAATTATCTGTATAATTGAACTAAAGTATAATTCAACTAAAATAATTCTCAAATCATCAAATACTATATCTTGATAATATTTCAATGTAATAGCGTTTAAAGTCCTTGGCAAAGACATATTTTACTCTATTTCTCTAAAAGTTTTATCATCGGTTGCTGTGGACTTGAATTGTAAACTCAAATAAATTGAATATAGTCCTGTGTTCATTAAATTTTCAAAAAATGCAGCTCTATCGTAAAATAAATTTCTTAACTATATTTACATTGTTAAAAGTACATTCTCTGTTGTTTCAAATTTCTTAAACTATTTCCGCTAATAAGATGTGCAGCAATTTTTTATGTTCCAGAATTCCGCTTATAGTTAGAGCATAATGTTTAAAAAATAATGCATTCTAAGAGAAAACTACCCGCAAAAATAATTTAAAATGATTGTATTATACCTCAATTATATGGTAAGCACCCAACATTGCATTACCTAATGCATTACATCCATTTTGCATTAGTCGATTTAGCATCTTATTAATGGATCTTCATCGGGTTTAACCGTCTTTAGAAAATAATCACGTTTTCATTATTTTTATTTATTCGAGAAACCCCCTTTCTTTTAGATAAGCATAACATTAAAATTTCTTATTACTAGTTTTACAGATTAATTTTAACCGACAAAGGAGCACAGTTAGTACAAATTTTAACATACATATTTTTTGTGGTGTTCACTTCTTGGAAAATCATTCGTTTAAAAATTGGAGTTTTTTCATTGGAAATGAGTTTATAAGAATGTTACGAAATTTTTAAAGCACATTACCTTAATACACTCTATTTATATTAGCTGTGAGACAAACATTATTAATTCAACGCTGTTGCATTCCAAATTTAAACATCTTTGACCGAAACCTTAAATTTGCTGATTGTGCACTGCTTTCCATTTACTCTACTAGTCATTCCGCACATTATTTTCTTTCGCTAACTTCAACATTACGAGAACGTTTGTTCATTCGGTTTTCTGTTAGCTACTCCTAATTCGTGTCGTATTACATTTCAATGATTCAGATTTTTTTAAGTCTTAACCACAAGGCCCATGACTACATCGTTTTAATACGAAATACGTGTAATAATTACCAATGCCCTCTCTTTATGACTTAAGAATTGTTATTTATACATACCCACATAAAACACCCTATAAAATTCATCTACCATTATACAGGAGATGTAACATACAATTTTTTTGTCTTTTGCTGAAAGGTATTCTGCTTGCAAATATATAATTGTTTTAATATTCTGTCTTACAAAAAGAAAAGTTCTTATGTCCACAGTTTCTAAAAGTACTCTCCACTATCCCTATAGCAATGTGGAGGACACTCCATAGTTATTCTAAAAAGCATTTTCATCTCACCAAAACACAAGATAACAAAACTGAATGGCTTCTCATTATTATGAATACCAAAATTTCGCTTCGGCGATCCAGACACTCGTATATGGGTGTCTGGATAGCCTCCACCACAGTAGACAAGGATGTTTCCTGTGGTACTCAGTTGGGAAAACCATTAATTCGTTTTATATTGGTTCATACGTTTAATAAGTTTGATATTTTCCATGTAAATAATTTCTTTAATGTAAGTTTTAAAAAAATTATGAATTTCCACTTTCTTGTATTTCTAATGCTTTAATATCGGTAAGATATTTCTTGCATATTTTTTTACCTGATAAGTACCATGTCAAGCGTCGAGCGTATATTTTCCAACTTTTTTCGTGTCTTTTGTAGGATATTTAGAGTTTCATGTTGCCTTTTATGTATCATGTTACACCTCCCTTCCACTCCTGGCCAGGCATTAAGGTGTATATATACACTAGAAATCAAGAAAATTGACTAACATATCGATATATTTTTAATAATTCAAAATATTGTCCAACCCCTTAGCTTTTAAACGATACCAAGATCTTGTAAATATAATTTTGAAGTTACATAGGGTTAGGTACTGTCACCATAGAGAAACATGTTTCCAAAACTTTAAACTCGATTTCTGAAGAACTGTGTTTTTGCAATAGGATGCTTCTTTCGAACAGTGATAATTCAACAATCAATTGATCTGTTATAATTAGTTTTGTGTCATTAGAATCTACATAATACAGTGGATGTTTTGACCCTCAGTCAAAGTTATTGGTTAAGAAATGAATTAGTTGATTTTTAAATAATGAAATTCCTGAAAAAACCTTGATTTTTAGACTTCCTTCGTGAAAAAAATTGCAAAGAACGTATTCCCTCTAGCAATTTGTTGGAGGGTCAAAACATGAAAAATAATATTAGGAATAATTTCCAACAGGAATTGTCTTTCTGAACACATTAGAATTAGAGATATCATTGTTTAAAGAATATGCTAATTAGCTAATTGTATCTAAATTGGATAATTAATGAGTAGCATAATCAGAATTTTTCACACTAAAATTAGTTTAAGCACAAACCAATGATCTGAAAAACTGGATTTTTAAAGTCAAAATTTAAAAAAAAATGTTCTAGTGTATACATACACCTTAAGCCTTTGTTGGTAGGCTGGGTGGCTTGATTCGTAAAAAATAAAAAAAACAGTTCAATTTACATTAAATCTGGGTTTATACCATGCATTTGAGCTCAAATTATTTATTTCAACATTCCATCAAAAAATCAAATACACATTTCCTACCATTCACTATCAACTGCATCGTCCTGTTGGTCGATGACGCTACGTTGGTGGCAACACAAGTATATTGTCCTCTGTCAGTTGATACGACCTTCTTGAAGGTCACGATAGACGTGTCCTCAAAGGTCTGCACCGTCGTATCACCATGGGCAAGGAAGGTCTGTCCGTTCTTCAACCAATGGAATCGCATGGGAGGATCTCCTTTGATGACGACACACATCAGTTTCGTCCGGGCCTCTTCGTCGACTGTTATACTTTCTCGGAAGTAATGGGCATCAATGACTGGAGGAACTAGAAGTAAAAGCGTATCTCAATACGAATGATTATGCAGTAAAATAGTTTAAAATGGATATAACAATATTTCCTTGAATGATTTGAGAGTATACCAGAGTTGAAATGTTTATTATGGCCTTATACAAACTTTAAGTGCAGAAAACGAATAAGAATTAACCATCCAAGTGCCTTCGACGAGATATCTCGACCATCAAGGTCTGAAGAATTTTGCTAATGACGTAATATCTCTTCATGAAGATATTGCCGAGTTTTTTATGATGACGAGATCAAGATATGGTTAGTTTTCTTCCACTGACAAGATATCACGGCCATCAAGATATACTCAATTTCGCTTATGACGAGATAATTTGTCGAGACAATCACCAGGAGGATTAAACTATAATCACAAGGAAATTTATGTCATCAAGGCTACGTTTGACCCCACTATCACCCGATTTATTATGCAATGATATATTCCGCTGAGGTACATCGAAGACATTGTGCACAAGATATCAACTGACTTCGAAGCTAAGCCCTTGCGAAGAGTTGCTGCCATGACTGCAAGTATCTATGAAAGGCCAGGAATTATTGAACATTGTAAGGCAATCCATGCTATCGGCACGGTCAGACGTGCATTACTTTTGATTGGTGCCACTTTGAGCGCCTACTGTGTGAAACTAAGTGTGTAACTACTGCCCAACTGCAAATTTAGGGCTAAATAGAAATACTTGAAGTCTTTCATTTCTTCACCTTAGTATGCTAGCACATTCTGATTGCACTTACATACATCTCTATAGGAATACGACTTTGAATTTTCTAGATCCCCTTGAAGTGCATGCAGGAGTTTTTGAAACAGTCGTATATAAGAAAAATGAAGTTAATCGTAGAAATAAAGCATGATATGGAATATATGATGATATTATAAGAGGTAGAATGGACACAGGTGGAGGATAATCACGAATGTAAACATTTATTCTATTTATACCATATTAAAGGATATAAGCTCGTCGGTTGGTAGTTGAATTAATGTCACACTAGAGCATCATAACGGGCTATTTGTGATGGTCTGGCATCAATCTCGAAGGGAAAGATCTAAGCACAACTCCTCGTAATTTTGAACCACGGTCAGATGACGAAGTCAACATCAGAGCTGGCATTCCACTCTCGAAACTTCCACTCAATGCCAACGTGAGGACATTTGAGGTCACGATTGATTTAACGTGCACCAACTCCCACTGACAAGACGGTCTTTGGTTGGAGCGAATTTTAAACGCGCAAAACTCTTGCTTATCAGTGACACTACCAACTAGGTTAATGAAGCCCACTTTAAAATTACGGCTGTCAGTGATACTAGGACTTAATTTAGCTCAGGATTAGACCTTTCACTAAAGTTAGGATATATAAATCCAAAATGATATTGGTGGCTCTAGAAACATCCAAAATGATTTGAAGCCAGAGGGAAAATACAATGAACAAAAGGAAATTCTTGGAACATAATGGTAGTACATTATTTGAGACCAGATTAGTCGGGATTTGAACCAAAACTTTGTCTTGAGCCTTTCATGCCCTTAAGCCAAATCCCCATTATTAATCGAATCAATGTAAACATTTCTCTTAAGAGGCGTGAAATAAAGACCTAATTTGTATTTGTTTAATGGCAAGGATTAGATCGTTATTCCATTAGCGAATCAAATCCTCAGATGCAAATAAACAAACTTTTTCATCGGCTTTAAATCAAAACAAGTAGGATGAATAGTTTCGATATTGTGTTTTAAAAAGGAATTTAAGTTGTGCAGCCAAGTACGGCATTCCAAACAAATAAAGCAATAATCAGTTAGCAAATAAAGCCTTAGAGGAAAGACGTGAAAAGAGAACAAAGGAAGAAAATTTAAAAAGAAAACCGTATGTGCTTTGGTGTCATTATGATGTAAATATCAAATAATGATTTGCGTAAACTTTTCACAGCTTGCTTCTAGAATTAAAAGGATTTTACAAAACAACGCGAAATGCTGTCGTAATAAGAAAATACTTTTAAAATAACTGGATTGTCTTGGTGCTTTAATAACTTGTTATCAGCTGATTGGAAAATTTAAAAACTTTATTTAAAATGGAAGCATACGGCCGAATAATGGTCTGTTAAAAATTGCTGTTTTTACATAGAGGCAAAGACACTGAATCATATTTCTGAAGTCAATGTTACATAGGTGCATGCCGCACGGAACCTCATTCCATTGACTAAGCTTGTTAACCCTCCTGGTGGTTGTCTCGTGCATCAAGTTCTCGTGATTACCAAAACTTATTTTGATGGACGAGATATCTCATCATTAGAAAAAACAGACCAGATCTTGATCTTGTCATAAAAAATTGGCCTATATTCATAGTCCTTTGTTCAGCAACGAGGCGCGTCTTTCGCATGGATTATAGTGGCGACATTTATCCCAATGACAACAAGACAAGAGCAACAACCGTACCAGAAGTGAATGATTGTCCTTACAAGGTATGTATGAATAGTATCCATAACAATTGTATCCAAATAGCAAGTCACATTCAGAATGCGTACAGGAAACACGTATCGCCGCATAAGCAATACAACCACCTGAATTTAGCTTGACAGAAAATGCCTATCATAGAGTTTTGTCGAAGTGTTATAAGTTTATGACCATTACGTTCGACAACAAGGCACGCCTATCGCATGGATTATAGTGTTGACATTTATTTCAATGACAAGACAAGAGCAACAACCTTACTAGAAGCATCGATTATCCGTACAAGGTATGTATGAATAGTATCCATAAAAATCACTAAGTAAACACGTAAGGCTTCTCGTGCATAGGTTAAATATTGAAGTGTAGTAAACACAGATTACACGTTATTAAACAATGCACATTATCTAACGAACACAAGAGTGCCTATACAAATACATTAATGAAATATGTATGTGATCTATCCTTATGTGATGGATCAATTTTCTGAAATTGTTGTGTTGCGTGTGTTTGTTTCGGTAATGAGGTTAGAAGAAAGAACCGATTATGATATGGCGGGTTCGGAAGTGTTTGCTTTGTTTTCAAAGAAGCAGACATGCAGAGAGATTGCTTTGCAATCGTAATGTAAATTTGTTTTCCATCCGCTCATAATTCGATGCAATTTTTGATAATGTATCATCAATCACGAAAAATGAATGTATAAGGATGTGTCTGGAAATACTGAAACATAAGTTGCGAAGTATTTCCCAAAGGCAACACCTATGTTTTTTACAAGCAATTTTTTAAAGCTTCTATTTAATAAAATTTGAGGATATAAAGATTTACATCATAACTTGATTCGGTATAAATAATGTTGTGAATGTATTATAAGTTCATGACATCAGCTGTTTTATTTATTTATCTATCCTTTATAGCTCGTAGTGTTGCTCCAAGGTGACGTTAATTCAACTACCTTTCCACAAATCGCACTGAAAAATAAATTTTCGGTCCTAATTTCAGCACCAATTGCAAGAAGGGAATGCAAGATGAAAAATGCAAGGGCTTTTAAGTTTATCTTTTGCAATGACATCTAAAGTATTCAACATGGAAAATAATCTGCATTTCCACCATAATATGAAAACCACCATAGAAAAAACAAAAAACTAGTCAAGGCTTACCTGTCAGCGTGAGCTTTTTTCCTGAGATGCAGTAAGGTTTTAGATAATGGAGGGAAAAATCATCTTTTACAGAGGGGTTTTGCGTTTTTCAAATCAATGAAAGCACGAGATCCATATTTTAACGATACTGACTTTAAAAACATTTGCAAAAATAGACGAAAAAATCCTATTTAAAATTTAAAATATCTAGAATACTGCAAAATTATCATTAAAGTTCAAATAAAATATTGTTTCAATGCGTTGCGAATTAAAGCACGCGATAAAAATTACTGGTGTATAACATAGTAGTGAATGTTATACAATATTACTAGTGTATAACGTACTAGTGTATAACGTACTAGTGTATAACGTACTAGTGTATAACATACTAGTGAATGTTATACAATATTACTAGTGTATAACGTACTAGTGTATAACATACTAGTGAATGTTATACAATATTACTAGTGTATAACGTACTAGTGTATAACATACTAGTGAATGTTGTACAATATTACTAGTGTATAACGTACTAGTGTATAACATACTAGTGAATGTTGTACAATATTACTAGTGTATAACGTACTAGTGTATAACATACTAGTGAATGTTATACAATATTACTAGTGTATAACGTACTAGTGTATAACATACTAGTGAATGTTATACAATATTACTAGTGTATAACATACTAGTGTATAACATACTAGTGAATGTTATTCAATATTACTAGTGTATAACGTACTAGTGTATAACGTACTAGTGTATAACATTTAACTAGCGTGTAACATTTTACTAGTGTATAACATAATGGAGTGATGCAAAGTAAATCTTGTCATATTAAGTTCGAAATACTTAGAAATTGATGATATTATTCTAGATGCACTCCATTTAAGATCATCTTGAAGTATGAGATCTTTTCAGATTCTTATTCGAAGGCTTGAGCGAAATACCATTATTCCTTCAGTTTTACTAAATAAGACAAAGCCGATAGAAAAATGTCAAGGATGACATCTGCTACCCCTCAAACACCAATTTGCGTCTACTTTTAATAAAATATAAAAATAATTCCGACTTGGGTATTACTGAGATATACATTACCGGAAAAAACCCTGAATCGGGTAGAAACAAAATTTTATCAAAGCTAGCCTTTCAACGGGAGTTTTTGCCTCCAATACAGTAAGTTTAGAGATAATTGGGAAAATTATAGCTTTTTACTGAATGGTTTTCTCATATTTCAAAGAAACGGAAGTACAGGTTTTATACTTGAACAATTTGGACAATAAAAACCTTTGAAAAAATATACAGAAATGGACGGAAAAGACATTCCAAATTTACAATATTTTGAATTCTGCAAAATTAACAATAAGTTTTAAGTAAAATATTCCATCAATGTATAGTGAATTAAAGCGTACGATATAAAATACAGCTCAGTGCTATTTTACTAACACATAACAAACATAAAGAAATGCAAAATGCAATCTTATTGTCATACCAAGTTGAAACTATTTAGATATTGATCATATGATTCAAGACGCACTCAATTTCAGATAGCAGCCTAAAGTATGAGATCTTTGGAGATTCGGATTCGATGGCTTGAACAAAATGTCAGTCTTCCTCTAGTTCTACCAGATAAGACGACAAGTCGATAGAAAACTGCCAAGGATGACATCTGCCATCTCCCCAAACACCGGTTTGCGTCTACTTCTTTCAAAATATGAAAACAACTCCGGCTTGGGTATTACTGACAGCTATATTACTAGGAAAAGCCCAAGAACAGGGGAGAAACAAAAACCTAGTCAACGCTAACCTTTCAACGGGAGTTTTTTCCTACGATATAGTAAGGTTTCAGATAATCGGGAAAAAATTATAGCTTTTACTGACGGGTTTTCTCGTTTTTCAAAGCAAGGAAAGCGCGGGTTCCATATTTGAACGATATGGGCTGTCAGAAAATGTTGACAGTAGGGAAAAAAGGCATAATCACTGTAGAAAAAAATCCTTATTGATCTGGAAGAATGACTTCGAGGATTTTTTCTCACTTTTTCTCCTCCCAGGCATGCCTTTTTTACTCTTTTATAGATTTTCAGGCTTTTTTCATTTAACTACAGCACAAAAAGTTTCTTTTAGAAACAGTTTTGTAGCTTATTTTATGTCGTCAACAACCTACCGAGCAGAGTGGAAGTTTTCTTTCCCAAATTTTTATTTTCCGGGAGTTTCCTTTTTTCCGGCTAAGATGATATGCAAAAAAGGCTAGGCTCGAGCAAAAGCGATAGAAAGAGTGAAGAGGGGAATTTTATGTAACCAAATGACACTTTCTTTTATTTTTCTTCCACTTCTTTTAGTACAAATCAAGGAGCCGTGTAATTTTTATTTCACCACATCCCTTTGTTTGTACTCGGTTGGGTTAATGGACCTAATTTGTCTCCCCTGACAGCTTTAAGTATAGAAACTGCATCAAAGTGATTTTAGATCCTGGAAAGTTTTGGGTATTCGGACGAAAGTAAAAAAAGAACTGAAAAAATTATTACTTTTGGTCGGAGGAAAGAAAAATTAAAAAGAGCAGAGTAAATTTGCTTTTTATTCTCTTTCTATCTTCTTTCCATTTCTTTACCTTCAATTTGCAAATCGATTGCTGGCAAATGACGATGAATTACTACTTCAAGTTAATCTTCCTATGCAATTATTCATGCGCCATGTGACAGACAGAAATGGGGTTTGAATGGCACTCTCTTCGACGGAAATATTTTTTCAGCTGATTTGAGAAACAATTGTCTCTTTCCAGAACGTTTTAGCAGTTAATTTATCCAGAAGAGCAGTTTCGTTCCTTTCTTTAAGTTGGATATTATAGTAACATTCGATTTGAAACTTTTAGTTGGTTTAATAATCGGAACAATGAAATCATGTGAATAAGGTGATACTTTCATAGTATAGACTAAATGAAATAACTAGAAAAACTCATTCATTCATCAGTTAGAAGAATATGGAAATGAATGAAAATATTTTCTTAGTTGAGTTGAGAAACAATTGTCTCTTTCCAGAACATTTTAGGGTGCCCAATTTACCCAGAAGAGCAGTTTCGTTGCAAGCAAAATCCTTTCTTTAAGTTGAATACCAAATTTAAAACTTTTAGTCGGTGTATTATTTGCAACGATGAAATCATGCAAATAAGGTGATATATTCATACTACAGTTTACATAAATTATTTGCTAAAAAATACATTCAATCATCAAATAGAACGTTATCGGCATGAAAGGTAAGCTCTTTGATAGAAATATTTTTCAACTCAAATGAGAGACAATTGTCTCTCCAGAAAATTACTTATTTAGAACACTTTCCAAGCAAATACCTTTCTTTAAGTTGAACAATACAGTAAAATTGGGATTTGAAACTTTCAGTGGGTTTATTATTATAACAATGAGAGCAATAGAGAATAATATGATACATTCATAGTATATTTTATATAAATTATTAACTCTTTGATGGAAATATTTTTCAGTTGAGTTGAGAAACTATTGTCTCTTTCCAGAAAATTTTAACAGTGTATAATTTATCGAGAGCAGTTTCCTTCCAAGCAACTTCTTCCTTTAAGTTGAATAATACAGTAACACTCGAATTTGGAACTTTCAGAACAATAAAAATATGAGAATGAGATGATACATTTATAGTCTAATTTATATAAATTATTATCTATAAAAATGCATTGATTAATCATAGAGCACTCGTTTCCATGGAAGTTAAATGTAAGTGGACAATGGTAGCCATCAATTGTCCCTGCTTGGTAAAGGGTCTCACAAATAGCCGTCAGTTCGCTTCTTGTGCCAAATGGCGAAGTGGTCAGTGATGAGCCATTAGAAAAAAAAGAGGCACATCTGTATCTAGCGCCTCGTCTGGTGGCAACGCTCTTGGCGCGTTTAATTGGCGCACTTCTAGTAGTGAGTTATGGCAGGTGAAGGTAACCCATCTTTATTAGGATTATTCCCTTTTTTATGGCAACCTCGGCAAGTGGAAATATGTATAAAGATATATTTATAAAGATATAAAAATATTTTTTCTAAGATTTATTTCCTTGGCGACACAAAAAGTGCGCCAAAAACGTGCCAAAAGCGTTGCCACCAGACGAGGCGCTAGATACATCTGTACCGAAAAGGATTGTAATTGCTGAAGTGGAAGTTCTATGTTAAAAATACTTGTAATCTCTGATGTATATTTTTAAAATTTCCATGGCTAGGGTGCAGTCATAATAAAGAAAGAGAGGAGAGTACTATAACGCACAAAGAAAAACGTACAATGACAGCACAGATATTAATATAGCATCTATCGAGAAACAAAGAAGAATCAAAGAAAAGTTATTGCCATAACAGTTCTTTCGCCTACCAATACCTAGACACCTCAGAAAATCCGTACTCTACATCGAAGGGTGGTTTCTGTTCATTACATCTCTGTAACAGATTTGTTCAAGCTGTATACTAGATATTACTGTGATGAACACAGAGAAGGACGTAATTCTTGCCGTAAATGGTTTATTATATACATATGTACAGTGCACTATTTATAGACTAAGGACATCGCACCGTCCACTCCGAATATCTATTCTAAAACTTAACTTAAAATACAATTGCTTAATTTATTTTGTGACTTTAATTTGAGGCCACTTGGGTAGATTTACCAGCATTTTATGTTTATTGAATTTAATTAATTTATATTTTTATATACTATGTATACATTTCACCAGTCTTCATCTTCACATGATATCACATCAGTACAATGATTAGGTAGGTATTGGGATATTTAATTGTCGTCGTACTGGAGCAACACAATGAGCTATTGGTCACACAATCTCCAAAATCAGAGTGGAAAGCAATATCTAAACTTTCTAGTGATTGCCTCGACGTGGTATCTTGTCATTAGCAAAACTTACCAGATCTTGATGGACGCGATACCTCGTCATTAGAAAAACTGACCAGATCTCGATCTCGTCATCATAAAAATTTCGGCAATATCTTGATCACTGGATAACTTGTCATTTCCAAAATTTTTTAGAACTTGATGAACGAGATATCTCGTCGAAAGCACTTGGGGATCTAAGCGAAGCTAATGATGTCCAGGCAAGCATGTCCAGGTGGAAAGTTGCAACTGACTCTCGCCGCTGCTTATCAGGTACCTCTGATGAATAGAAAATTGCTGACAGTAAGCCGAACAACTCATGATTAAATGTATTTTGTAGATTACCCCTCCAAATGGTTTGGAGGAGATACCTCGTTCATAAAGATCTGGTCAATTTTGCTAATAATGAGATATCTCGTCGAGACAAAACTACCCTATTACTATGAGAAGGAATGATGATACCAATAGGAAAAAATTGTTCATTCCCCAGAATTGTGGAAAATTTGGGACTGGTTTTTGTATTCGGCTGGCACTACAATAGATTTATAGGCAAAGATAAATCTATAAGAGTGTTTAAAAAGAAAAACAAAATTTCGCCTTGATTTTCCTACCGTGAGAAGGGAATAATTTTTAAAATACATATCTGTAATTTTATTGCGATTTTCACTCACAATAACTCATTTCGAAAATATTATGTATTCTTCAGGAAAATAAAATTATTACGATGGAATGAAATATAGCAAATATCAGTTGATAGTGATGGCAAAGCAATAAATTCGTAGTGTAGTTTGCATAATTCCGACTTTAAAAAGCATTGTTTTGTCAAAAGTCTCACTCATTTCTAGGAAATGAAATGTTAGTTGATAATAGCAATATATCTGAAACGTAAGTAATATTTGAATACTTGTTCCTACTTTGGCACATGAATTTGATGATAGTAAGACGAATTACTTAGATTTAGTCTACTATATTCTTAAATTAAAAATATATTTAAGTAATCAGTGAATTTAAAAGGTCAAAAAATAAACATTTTCAGTATTTTGATAGTGTTATATATATATATATATATATATATATACATATATATATTAAACATATTTTAATGTAACAACGTGTTTCTCATCATCATGAAATCCGAAAAAATGTTAGTTAATGAGTTTCTGCTCCAAGCCGACGATATAAGCTAACAAAAGTGTTTAATATGAATCTGATCTTTCCCCTACAGGCAATGTAGGCAAAGAAAAAATCCTTTCGAAAGCTTTATCTTACAAGTCACAACAAAAATATTCTAAAAACTAGGTGATTTTGGATCATAGTTGTATGAAATTACGGTATTATTGTTTTAAGAAAATAAAAGTAATTCATGCAATTATAGGATTTTATTTACAGACGTATTAACCCACCATGTGGTTTCGACGAGATAACTCGTCCATCATTTGCGTTGATTTTCGCCAAAGACGAGTTGTCTAGTCCATTCCGATCTAATCAGTTTCACTAATGATGAGATACCTCGTCTAAACAAAACTAAAAGAGCGGATGAAGACCCAAGAAGAAAAATCTAACTCGTCCATCAATTGCGTTGATTTTCGCCAAAGACGAGGTTTCTAGTCCATTCCGATCTAATCAGTTTCACTAATGATGAGATACCTCGTCTAAACAAAACTAAAAGAGCGGATGAAGACCCAAGAAGAAAAAACCAACTGTTCGTTGCCCAGAACTGTTAACAATTTCAAACAGGTTTCTACGTCAGAGGCTGGTTAAGACAGGGCAGTTTTCGACTCGAAGATAAACTACCAGTAGGGGTAAGAAAATTAAAAACCAACAATATAGAGAGTGGCAGAGCCATTTCCTGAGCGCGCCCCTGACAAAATTCATTACACAGTAACTCCGAAGTACTGAACACTTATCAATATATTCGAACATCTACTTTTTATATTTTGAAACTAGTAGTGTTCAGGATAACGTACTTTCTGGAATATATAGAATAGAAAATAAATTTTACATCTACATTGAAAAAAATGTCTGGCAATAGAATCTCAAGTCTCATGTTCATCACGATACATTTTCTCTTGGCATTGAAAGCGTTCTTGAGAATAAAGAGTAATGGACTATGATAATAAATCAGAAGTTCTCTCGGCTATAAATCTGTATTTTCAAGGAATGATTTGTCGACGTGGTATCAGTATAAGTAGACTTCAAATATCGTATGGAGTAATGCTACTTAAAGTTCTTTGTATTTTTCAGAATAGGAGCACTTTGACAGTAAACAATCATGCTTTCAACGAAATCGAGCAATATGTCATAAAGATGATACTTCGTATTGATTAGTAAATCTCACAAGATCCTATTCATATATTTCTTTTAAGTTGTCGGAGAAAAAATCACTTGAAAGAGTAGCAGTTACTTATTTTTATCCCTCTTGAAGACAAAATCGCAGATTCCCATAATTTGCTGCCGACTTCCATTTGTTATCGGAAATTATCCGAAGTGAAGTCTATCTTTGGATTGATGAGCTCGGAAACCGTAAATTGTTTGTCAAAGACTGCTTCAAAAATGACTAATAAAGATGAAAAGTGTGTAAAAAAAATCGTTTATAGTTTTTTAGATGGAACAATACATCCACCATAACCAAAACAATAGGAAGCAAAACTTGAATTTAACTACGTTATTTTTGAAATACCATTTCTAATTAAACCTTTCCATGCCACCTGTAAGAGCCGATAAGCACTAGCATTATTCACCAGCGTGCCATGTGAGGTAAAATATATGATTCAATAATTTTTAACTCCAGAATGGAACTCGAACTCTTTCTCGTGTTCAAAACTAAACTGATGAGAGCTATTAACCATTGTTATCATCTTATTTTCATCTTTATTAGTATTTTTTGAACTCTTAGACTTTCGAATTTGGATAAGTTTCTTTATCTTCTACTCCAATATAAATATTGTTTTGTAAAATTACTAAATTAAAAAAATACTTACTAATTATAATCTCGACAATGGGTCTGGAACTGCTTTCCCATTTGTTCAAAAATAACCAAAATTATGAGAGCTATTGTCACTTGAGCTGGTACTCTACTCTCCCAACTTCCACACCAGACCAACCTGAGGGAATTTGAGACCACGACAGATTTAAAGCGTACAAGCCCTACTTACACGACTATCTTTGGTTGGATCGAGTTTCAATCTCACAACCCTCCTGTTGCTAATCTGAACTTTTCCAACAGGATACCAGCACCTGTATCTCTTGACCGGATTTCCTAATCAAGATGAACCACAGCTTATGGTGTATATCATGCATAACCTTTAAATCTGAAGTATTAGTAATCTGGGATTAGGAAGGAGAAGTATTAGGAAGGGGTTGGAAATGCCATTTTTGTGCTGTTTGACATGGCTCACTCATAACATTCAAGGCTAAGCAATGGCATCTTTGTTTGCTTTTAATTACAAATTTTAAGCAATATAAAGAGATAAAACATCTTTCCTCCTTGGATTAAGGAGGAATATTGAAGTATAAGATTACAGTTAAGGTATAATATGAGAATCAATGTTAAGACTATACTTACGTTAACATGAACAGATTATGCAGCGAAAAAAATTTAATTTACATAACCAACACATTAAATTTCCGAAACTTATTGCTTCAAGTCGTTTCAATGGGATATCTCGTCCAACAATATCTGACCAATTTTTCTAATGACAAGATTTGCTTCATGAAGACATTGCCTATTTTTTTACGATGTCGAGATCATGATCTGGTCAGTTTTCTCAAATGACGAGATATTCCGTCCATAAAAATATGGTTAGTGTTGCTAATGACGAGATACCTCGTCGACACAACCACCAGGAGGGTTAAGCGATTAACAAACACAAGCCTGTTCGCTTCTTGGACGTTAATGGAGAAAATCTGCTGTATAGGATCTTCAGTCATCCCCTCTGGAATGTCTGTATTTTTTTAGTACTTTTGCACCCCCTAACCTGGTGGCGGCATACCAGAAACTTTTTCCTTCACCCCTGTGCTTTAATAGCTGTACACGCTCCAAAACTGGGTCTGCTCTACAAGATGGTTATTTTATTTATTATAATATTGTTTCGAGAAATAATTAAATATTCGAAAGACGAAAATTTCATGTTTTATTTGAAGAAAAGAAAAGCACAGTAATTTATATCATAAGAAGTAGAAAGGAAAAGGAAAAATAAATAATAATCAGCAAATATCATTTGAAGTTTTTATTTGTTACAAGATTCTTCTAGAAAGTTCTACGATATCATTATCAAAAATACAAACGTTACTGATAAAATTAGTTTCGAGAATATTTCTTCTCCCATCAGTCTTATAGTGCTTTTGGACCTGGAACTCTCTGTTTTCTTTCAGTTATTTGTTGTTTACACTGTAAGCAAGTGGCTATATTATTTTAAATAAACAAGACCTTATATCTCAGTTCACTAAATAAAAGTTTAAATTTTTGTATTTTTTTTACCAGCGTATACCACCCATCAACTATGTTAAACATGCATTAGGAACCAAACACTACTTTTTCCCCAAATAAAATACGTACAATTAATTTCTATAAAGTTCGGGATTAGTTTAATCTTTAAAATATAATAATTTTTAAGAAACTAGTCAAAAATTTCCAAGCAACAGTATACTAAACAGGTTGAAATTGATACCGATTAAGATTATATAAATAGCAATATAATACAATCATGTCCAAATTTGTCTTTACATACACAAAAATAATGATATTCCATGAAATATCCAATCGATGTAATCCATTTTTGCAGGAAATGTGTGAAAGACCAGCTTAATTAGCATTATCCAATCAAAAGTGATCAAACGATTTCTGATATGCAAATCAAGGCGTTACGTCATCCAATGGTGAATCAAGCGCTTTGCTCAAAGTAAATTCTGCAATACAGCGTTTGATTTCAGTGGACTCAAAACGGTTTGTTATGGCTCCGAAGTATCATTTGGAAGAATCTGTGAAGTGGCGAATTATCGGCCGTTTAGAAGCAGGGAAGACAATCATGGAAGCAGCGAGATGTGTGAATATTTCAAGACAGACAGTCTCTACGCTATGGAAACAATTTCAGAACTCTGGAACTGTTGTAAGGAGGCCTGGACAAGGTCGTAAACGAATAACAACTGCTTCTCAAGATCGATATCTGGCAATAACTGCCCGTCGTAACAGGAAGTCTACTGTTCAGCAGTTAAGTTCAGAGGCTGCAGCCGCCACTGGAACTTTGGTATCACGGTAAACTCTATACAGAAGGCTTAATGAGAAAGGCCTTTATGCTAGAAAGCCAAGGGTATGTGTTTCACTGTCTTCACAACAAAAGAGGGATCGCTTCAATTAGTCAAAGAACACCAAAACTGGAGTGTGTGAACACCAATGGAACCATATTCTCCTTACTGATGAGTCGAGGTTTAGTTTAACATCTGATTCTAAACGTGTGTTTACATCTGGAGGAAGTCAGGAACGCGAAATCTTCCTTCGGACATTATGGAATGTGACCGTTTCGGTAGTGCATGTGTGATGGTCTGGGGAGGAATAATGATCGATGGACGTACGCCCCTACACGTTTTCAACAGCGGATCTGTGACCGACCAGAGGTATCAGGATGAGGTCTCAGAACCTTATGTAAGACTTTTCAGAGGTGCATACGGATCTGACTTTTTATTTATGGACGATAATGCTCGTCCACATTGGGCAAACCTCTTTGACGAATATCTTGAAAGTGAAGCCATTGAGCGAATACCGTGGCCAGCCAAATTTCCTGATCTGAACCCGATAGAGAACTTATGGGACTACCTTGGAAAAGCAGTTGCATGGAGACACCGCCTCGTAGATATATAAATGCCCTGACCGCATTGCTGGAGGAATGGAACTTAATTCCTCAAACTGTGGTTAACAACATTATTGCCAGCATTAAAATACGTTGTGATATGTGTGTACACGTCAGGGGAGATCATATTCCATATTAAATTCATAAGTCTTAATTTTTTTTCTGAGTTATTCTTTTTTTTCTGAACTCTCCTTGTCACCTATTATTGCCATTTTTATTGTTTCATGCTAATTTTATATCATATGCAGTGCTCTTAAATTTTTTCCTTTGTATTTATGTGTTATAATGTTATGTATCATTTCACACAGATTCATAAAATTATGGTTAACAGTTTCTGAGAAATCCGTGATTTTATGCATGGAAAGATAATTTTAGACATGAGTGTAGAATTATTAACCAAATGTATTTATCATAGAATTACTAAGTCTGGATAACGTCTAGATTAAATTAAATTGTATGAGTGGTATATCTATTTCGATCCCAGGAAGTATTGATTAGAATTATATTTACGGAAATTCTGAGTTTCATATTCCCAGTGTTTTCCCATTAATTCCTTGAACTCGATATGGTTTGGTAACCATGTAGTTTGATACACCACCATAGCTTTCTTTTTATCAGTGTCATGGTTTCAAGTTATTACTTTTCCTTGTTGATCTGATTTGTAGATGTCTTATTTTAGGTCCTGTCGAGGGATATAGTATGGCTCACACCGCAAAATAGGGACACCGAAAAAATCATTTTACGTAAACATCGCTTTTGCAGTGTCACTTAAGCTCCCCCGAATGTAAGTATGAAAAAGCGCATAACTTTATTCTTAATAACTATGGAATTATGTATAAAAGAAATTCAAATACTGTCTTGTTTTAAAAATAATTATTTACTTTAAAACGATGAGATGGTACAAACATTGGAAGTCCTTAATGCTTAAGGTAATTTCACTTAACTTGCAATAAAAAATATTTTAAAAGTGAAATTAAAATATTTTTAAAAGATTCAAGGAACGAACTTAATTGTTACTGTTTTTTAACAGCTGTTATAACGGAAGAACGTATAGTTACATTAGAAGCTATCTATAATTTAAATCTACGTATTTGGATTTCATTGCATTTTCCATTTTAATTTTAAAATCAACTTGAAATCCTTAAAGTTCATCAAACAAATGAAGAAACCAACTTAAAACCAGCAATGAATCCTTTTGAAACCTGCAGAGGTTCATTTCGAACTAGTTCTCTAACTTTTTGGACCGAACTACTTGCTTTTAAAATCTACGTATTTGGATTTCATTGCATTTTCCATTTTAATTTTAAAATCAACTTGAAATCCTTAAAGTTCATCGAACAAATGAAGAAACCAACTTAAAACCAGCAATGAATCCTTTTGAAACCTGCAGAGGTTCATTTCAAACTACTTCTCTAACTTTTTGGACCGAATTATCATAACTAATAAAGATTATGATAATTCTGATGATTTGAAGATGCAGTGTTCAAAATTTCGCTGAAATAGCTGATATTTCGAATTATCAATTGAATGGAAGACATGACCGTAAAGCTAAACATACTGTCCATGATTGATCAAAATTTAGTTGAAATTACTTATATTTCGAATTACCAAATGAACTTACATTCGTAAGATGTAATGACATAAAAATTAAACACATTGTCCCAGATGCATTGCTCAAGATATGGCTGGAATGATTTACCAATCGAATCGCAGATAGATTGAAAGTCAATGACTAAAAAGCACTTTTTAGAAAGGTGCATCACCTGAATATTTTTTAAACATTTTTTTCTAATGTCCTACTAGTGATCTCTTCCGCGTTTTGAATTATATGGGGCAAACTGACGGCTGCTTCTGAAGAAACACCCAACAGGTAAGTTACCTTTACTCCTAACAGAAACAATCACTAGCATCCTCGTACTTAGAAACTTAGATTCGAGCCCTCTCCCTACTAGGTAACAGACAAACGCTCTTACGATTATGCCAGTTAAGATACTGTCTTAAGCATCTCCCACAAAAATTATAAATTGATTACTAATTTCATTGAATTACTCATTGATAGAATACTTCACTTTTAGCTTATATTAAAATTTGAAATTGAACTTACCAACCACTGAAACGTATGTGGCACCAGATGCCATTTGACCTTCGGTATTTTTGACAGAACAACTGTATTCACCTCTGTCAGCTGACCTTTGGACTCCTTGGATAGTCAGCGTACCACCGTGGTTAATCTTTTGTCTGTGGTTTAGAGGTAGAAGAACACCATCTGCAAAAGGAAATGATTTCAATGCTTGTTAATTATAAAATAGTTCGTAGCAGTAATATCAGTAAGATTACTGTCTATAATATCAGAGTGAGCATTAATCCTTCAAGTGTTTTTGACGAGATATCTCGTCTATTAAGATCTGATCAGTTTTGCTAATGACGAGATATCTCGTCAACTAGATATTATAGATTTTTAGACGATGACGCGATCGATATCTAGTCAGTTGTTTCTAATCACGATATACCTCGTTGTGATATCCACCAGGAGGGTTAATTGTTATTTAAACATAAATTAGTTTTGATAATTTTACAGAGGCTTGGGATCTTAACTAATGGATATTTTATGTTATGCTAGGATTGGTTTGGGGGTTTTATGGCGCAAGGGACATATTTGGCTATGCTGCTCCAGACACATGATATACAACATCAAGTAATATACACACAATGAAAGTTTTACTGACACAGAAGAGAGAAATACACACAGGAATCAAGCCTACTCCGCCTACAACTCGAAGGTTGCAAGTGCAGTGTCATTTCAAGGCTATACGAGTCCATCTCACGCTGGTTATGCTAGCGTGAGATGGACTCGTATAGCCATGAAATGACACTGAAAAACTTGAAGAATGCATATTCAGATTGAAATGTTGTAGTGAGTCTTATATATATATATATATATATATATATATATATATATATATATATATATATATATATATATATACAGGGTGTTATCAAAATAATGGAAACACACTGGATTTATAAGGAATCCTTTACTAATATGGCGTAGTACCGCCTTTGGCATGTAATACAGCTTGGATTCACCTGGGAATCGAATCATACAAGTTCTGAATAGTGTTTAGAGGAATATTGTACCATTCTTCATGGAGATATTGTAAAAGTTCCGGGAGAGATGCCGGTGGAGGATATCGATTCCGGATTGAACGCTCTAAAATAGACCATAAAGGTTTTCGATTATATTGAGGTCGGGGGACTGTGCTGGCCAAGGTAGATGTTTCAGTTCATCCTCGTGTTCATCAAACCATGATTGGACCAGTCCCGCTGCATGAATAGTAGCATTATCATCCTGGAAAATTCCATCTCCTGCAGGAAACAAAGTTTGCATCATAGGATGGACCTGGTCAGCTAAAACTTCTCTATACTTCTCCCCAGTGATCCTTCCTTTCAGGGTTACGATTGAGCCAGCAGAAAACCACGACATGGCTGCCCATACCATGACAGATCCACCTCCATGCTTGACAGTTGGAAGGAGACAATCACGATCATACGCTAGTGCAGGTGTCCTCCAAGCGTGCACCCGTCCTGTTGTGGGGAAAAGTGTGAAAGATGATTCGTCTGACCATATAATTGTCTTCCACTTATCAATCGACCAGGTTTTGTGGTTGTGGCACCACTGTAGACGACGTTTGGCATTAACATCTGTGACAAGTGGCTTGGGAATTGCTACTCTGCCGTAAATGTTCTGTTTATGAAGGTGCCTCCTAACTGTAATTATTGACACTGGAGAATCCAGATGCTGATTGAGCTCTGCGGTCACTTTGACTGCAGTTGTTTTCTTTTTAGACATTACAATCCGCTTCAATACCCGTCGGTCTCTTTCACTCAGCTTCTCCTTCCGTCCACTATTTTGCTTTGCCGAGCTTGTCTTGCCGCGCTGTGTGTACGCTGTCATGACTTTAGACACCGTACCTCTAGAAACGCCTAAAAGCTGGGATGTTTCGGTCACAGTTGCTCCAATTAGTCGGGATCCTACAATTTGGCCTCTTTGAAACTCTGTGAGGTCTGACATTTTACGCTTTTGACAAAAATCCACGACGTATGCAACTTCACTAAAGCTACCTCATACTATCATGATATATAATACTTTTTATATTAAAAAAACTAGTAGCTAGGATTATATTTTAATGCTTACGAAGCGCATTCTTAAATGTCACTTTTATTCACAGGTGTTTCCATTATTTTGATAACCACCTGTACATATATATATATATATATATATATATATATATATATATATATTGCTTTAACAAAATGGATAAGGTTTGATTTATGAAACTATGACGCTGTAAATTCCATTTTCTACGCAATCGTGGCAAAAACCACCACAACACAATTTATTGGTATTAGTTCAGAAATACAAAAATGAAGTTTTATTTTGACTGAAAAACCTGCTAAATATGAAGATGTGTTTCATTGCAATTTCTATTTTACATAGAAGAGTGATGTATAATATAGTTATGTATTTTCAATACAAAATAGTCCTCCTTCAGACTAAAATACTAAAAAAATTGAAAATAAATTTTTTCAACGTTTTTAAGTATGGAAATTCGGTTCAATCTTGTTTGCTGCTGTCAAGTTAATATAATTTATGATATAAAACTGTAGATTTAAAACTTCTCCTTTTTCCCAACAATACTAACTTTTAAATATCCTACAATTTTAACTAAAATTGTATAAACTTTGGGCACAGTTTTGCGAACCCTACACCTCCAGTAAAAAATTCAGTGAAAACAAAAACTTAATACAGGATCTATTTGGAAGATGAAAGACAAATCACGCATTAAGTGCTCTATTTATTGTTTTATAATCACATTTAAAAGGGGGCGAATCAAAAAGTACTTTTCTGAAAAACACATAAAAATCATTCTAAAATTTTTGCACATTTTTATTTTTATTGTTTAATTCCATTACTAAATTATTTTTAAGCAGTCATATCAATGAATTATTTAACTTTTAAACTGCTGGAAATAATATAAATATTTACAATGTTGGATATTTCTCTCATTTTTGTTTTTTTTAATTCCTTTCTCAATTTAATATTGAAGGCAGTAACAGAATATATAGGCAGTAACAGATAAAAACAAGAAGTGAAACTGTGAAGTAACAGATAAAAACAAGACTAAAAAAGTCTTCAAATTGAACACAAAATGTCATAAATGTCAGTAAATATGGCTGTAATGAAAATGTTTTTATACACTCTTTTACCCTAAATTATGAATATGAAAGGCTCGTGCAACATATTGATAGTTCACGCTTCAAATTTTCAAGAGAGTAACTTTTAAAAAGTTATAATGGCATATATACTATTCAAGAGGTCATGTTTTATTAAAGTTTCACACACACACTTAAAAAGCACTGATTCAAATAATCAAAAATTATTTTGTTCATCTTGAAAACATTGTTTTTAATTTTTCATTAAGGAACATATATTTCTGTGATTTATCACTACATTGTCCGGAATCCTTCACATTGTACTGAATTTTTCAAAGCCAATTTCTGTTCATGGAAATGCTTCTTATGATTTCTGAAGCAGAGGGAAATAAAAATGATTTAAATCCATTTGTGATTATACTTTACTCTGGTATTTTATTTTATTAATTGTAATTAAGTAGTATTACAAAGGACGCACCATTATACCATGGCCGTTCAGTAGTAAAATAAAATTCTCATGATTACCAGTGCAATTAAGATTTGAATTGAATTTGTATATAAAGGTACAGATAGGATGAAACTTTTAATAAAAGTTTTATGAACAGAAATGAGCATTAATTGTTTGTAAAATAGTATGAAGAAACAAGAAAATATCAAATCTGAAATTTATTTTACTAATAATACCAAAACGAAGAATATAGTTTAAATAAAATGCTATATCAACTCGATGTGAATGAAAGCAGATGAAATAAATTAGAACAATTAGTTTTTAGAAATAAAAAAGGCATAATACCTCTAATTAACGCTTGTAAGTTATTACTTTGGCATAATTTCTAATGAAAATTAATTAAATCCAGTAATTCGCGCATTAAATGATCAATAAGGCAGCAAAGTCTTTTTCCTCTTAAAATGAATTTATAGGTATCATAGTTTAGACCCATTTGGGTAATAGCTCGTACTTAACTGCAGCCCTCAAAACAAGAGTCAATTAAGATTTGTGTAAAAGAAAGAAGGTTTCTTCGATTTAAAATTCTTTCACAGATAGTAGAAGAAAAATATGTAATGAAAGGGCGATTAGATGCAAATATTTAAGTACCGATTTTGAATTCCTGGCAGTAAAAAGTCTGTAAGAATGTAGACTTATCACTTAAATCTAATTGAGATGGACTGTTTGGAATGACTTCGGTTATGCGGTTACCAACTGTGACTATAAAAAAACAAAGGAAATCAGTAAAATATTAAATCTAAGAGTATTTAAATATATGCCTTTATAACTTCCTTTGTAAGTATTCAGCTTAGTACTCTTTTAAACTCTGTTGGCTTGACAAATGAGTTTACATAAAACAGCAATTTAATTTTAAAATTTGTATTCAAAGCGTTTGCAGTACAGATTGGTACTTATTTAAAATTGATGGGCAGACCTTACTGTCTGGCTATCAATAGCTGACTGACTTTCTCTGTCATTGCTGCTGTTTATCTCGTGGATTCGTTTAGTTAGACTTTATAATGTTCCTGTGAGATCATCATTTCTAACTGTAATCGAAGGGTGCAGTAAATTGTGGGGAGAAAAGGAGTGGAGGAAAAAAGATACTTCCTATTAATGCTCGAGGTAGGTTGGGTGTGCTGTCCCCTGGTTTATCATGTTATATTTACGTTTTCGTTTTTGTAGTAAATACTAATTGTGCTTTATTGTAATGTCTGAGCACGTTCAAGCGATCAGAGTATTTAATTTTTATTGAGCACGGGCAACTGCTACCTTCCGTAGTTCTAAACATTATTGTTATATTTATTAAATACGTGCAAACGTAATATTAGTAAATATATTTTTTATTATGCACGTGGCAAACTATAATATTAGATAATATACTTATTTATTATGCAGCCCAAACGATAATGTTGTGAATGTATTTTTGAATTGTGCACGTACAAACTGTAATCATGATATGGAATGTGATAAAAAAGTTAATTTAGAATTAAGGATAATTAGAGACTGAGTGAGAACGAGTTGATCGTTGTTCTTTGTAATTTGTATCGTCTTCAGTTTTCTTAATTGATGCTTAAATTTTTTTATCAAGGGTTCGTCTCCGTAAATGCAACCGAAAATATTCTGAAATTATTTTTGCAATAGAGCTGATATTCTGATCATCTGAAGGTAAATTAGACTTGGATCACCACGAGAGGTCCCAAAAATATCCTAGCCTGTTCTGAAAAAAAACTTCCTTGTCTTCGAAATCACTCTTTTTAATCTGTCGCCTTACATCCTAACGAACCAAAAATATTCCAACAGCACTTTTGAAAGTATTCGGCTTGGAATGTGTTTATTTACATAAAACTATATTCTACTAAAATAATGCGAATGTTTAAACATGTACGTAACATAAGGTATTTCTTATATCATGCCACGAAAGGCACCGTAATAGAATGGTAGAATAAAATGGTCAATCCCTCCTGGTGGTTGTTTCGACGTACCTCATTATTTGCAAAACTGACCAGATTTTGATGGACGAGATATCTCTTCATTAGAAAAATTGACCAGATCTTGATAAACGAGGTATCATTAGAACAAAAACCAACCTGATCTTAATCTCGTCATCATAAAAAAAATGGAGTAATATTTTGATGACGAGATATCTCGTCTTTAGCAAAACTGACCAGATCTTGATCTCGTCATCAAAAAATCGGCAATACCTTGATAACGAGATAACTTGTCATATGCAAAACTGATTATATCTTGATGGACGAGATATATCGTCAATACCATGCTGAGGGTTAAATATTACAACAGGAATCTGTTAATAACTTTTATTCTTGAGGACCTCACCTCTGAATTGGTAGTTCTACTCTACAGATAACTTATACTTTTAACTGTTCTATTAATAAAGTTAATTTTCTGTTATCATTAACTTTATTGATGTATAAATTAATATGACTCTTTATGAAGAACAGATTATATAATGAATAATTGATTATACACTTACAGGTTTAATATAAGAAATAAAAACTACTATCTTCATGTCTTCAATTTCAGATGCGTCTTAAATTATATTATATTTTTTACATATTTCTTCTTATAATTTTCTAAGTCATTTCAAAAGTTCCGCAGTAATATAAATTCCTATTTATATAATCTTACCAAAGTCTAAAAGGAATTATATTTTGGAAACTTTTCGAGTTTTAAAAGTTTTTATCCGTAAAAACTGGATTATCGGCCTTTTATATTGCCCTTATACCTGATTGTACTTACGTAAGGTTAACCTGCATGATACACTGAGAAAATTTTAACAGAATCTCCGAATTTAAAAAATTGCTAAATGTTAAGTATAAAACTCAAGTTAAATCCCATAAAAACTTTCTACCATTGCTTTAAATCCTTTTAGGATAGATTTTTTGACGACGCTTTGGAACGAAAGAATTTTCCTCCATCTTAATGAAATCAACAGCTTTTTTAAAGTGCTGTTAAGTCTTCGGTTGGTGTTACTTAAGGTATTGCAAAATTAATACTGGTTAAGAATACCCACCCACGTAATTTTCTAGTAATTCCTGTGATAAAAATTTACGTTGGACTTTTTTCATCACATTACCACATTAAGTTTATGAATTATTTAAAATTCGGTAAGAGGTGTAATAAATCGAAAGGTTATTGCTATGCAAAATTTAGATATTTCGAAGACTTCAAAAGATAATTTAAAAATTGCGTTCTGTAGCAGAACACACCAGTGTGTTTCTTCACTCCTACCCGAACGGAACGAGGAACTGTTTATCAGCTGTATCCAATGATGCATGATCGTGTTCTCTTCAGCACATGTGCCCCGTTTGAAAGTGCTAGTGTCTATTTCTGTTAAGTGAGAGGGCAATCGTTCTGTTGTCCATTTGGAGATGTGTACTGTTTTCGTTCCTTGTTTGTAAATAAATGCTGTGTCTCCTAAGGAGATTTGGTTTGATTTTTTATATATCTGGCCTGATAAGTTGCTATATAAATCTGGCTCCCAACGTGGGGTGTTAATTTTAAATAGGACAACAAAATGATTGCTCTTTCGCTTCTTAACAGACATAAACAGGCGCTAGCATTTGCAAACGGGGCACATGCGCAGAAGAAAGCTCGATCATGCGTCCTTGTAAACAGCTGATAAACAGTTCCTCGTTCTGTTCGGGGAGGAGAGAAATAAAACACTGGTGATCTGCAACAGCTCGTAATTTTCATTAGATCAAACTTTCACGAGCATTTCAGTACAATTAATCAATAGTTCTAGAAAATTCCGAGTCATGCGAAGAAGATGAACGGACACTGAAAGAGAGAGTTTATGTTGGAGCACGACCACAAGGTTTTACTGAATACATCTTGTAAGCGCATATTATATTTGGGTGTAGCGAGAAAAAAACAAATTCAGTACCGTAAATACGGGTTATTTTGTCCCACTTTTATAAAACTTTTGGTTTAATCTTATGCTAGGAAATAGCAAATAATAAATACTGAGCTTTTAAGGTAATTTTTAGATAGTTCAAACCTTTCTCTAAAAGATTGTGATACAAAAAATCCACTTTTTATAATATTTTTATGAAATTTATTATTTTATCTTGGGCTAAAATAAACTATAAGTAAGGGTAACTTTGTTCCACATCAAATATTCCTATCTTAAAACACTGTAAAATATGCTTGTAGCAATGTAACCCAGTGGTTTTGAGGAAAAAGTACTCTCATATATCAATACAAAAACACACTTTATTTATTCTCAGTTTACACTGGTACTTCTTTGTGAAGAAGAAAATGTTTACAAATCGCCGGTTACTATGCGAACTGAAGCAATCAGCTTGTAGCACGCATGGTTGTCACTTTTTCGTTTTGGGACAAAGTAATAGCCCAGGGGGCCAAATTAACCGTACTTACGCTTGTAAATTCAGTGTTTATTGGAAGCTGACGTGCTACCCTGTCGCGTAGACTTCGTTTGATGTATTTCTGCGTGGCCTTTCTACGAGCTTATACCGACAAAGTAAAACTTTTTTCAAATGCGATCCAAGGTTTCAAAACCAACACTGCATTCGATTTTACTTCTAATGTTTTTAACCGACAGATATCGACGTTAGATTTTGTTTGAGACAAATTTCGACTCTGTAGTACTTTGCAGTCCCGAGTTATACTAATTTGAAGTTTGGCGCAATGGAAATACCCCAACCACCTCCCCGCTTATAGCGGCGAGCAAACTCAAGGTCACTAACAAGTCTTCGTTCTCTCAGCTAGTGAATGGCAATAAGGTTGGTTCGGTAATATAGAAATTATTAGACCAAACTCGGTGACCATTTTTTCCTAATGCTTGACTTTCTGTACTGGCCACCTAATACTGGCCTAGTTTTAAAGACGTATTCTTGTCGAAAAGGAAAATTTGTGTGGAAGAGAAATTGAAGAATAAAGTTTACTCACGTCTCTTAACCGCATCTGGTATAGCAATCATAGTGTTTGGCTGCCACCCTGCAGGACCCGGATACGAATCTTTTTGTAAACACAAGGCTATTGGTGATGGTTATTGTTAGAAGTAACGGCGGTTTACCAACTGGGTACTCCTTCACACCTCAATTCATCCCTTGTGTGCCAAAGAAGTCAGCGGTCGGGCATTAAAAATGCCTGTCATTCTTTATTTACATCTATAACTCCTTAAAATAGTAGTTATGTAGTTCCATTTTCTGTAAACAATTTTCATTATGCCTACTGGAGTAGAAACAAACTTGTAGTTTCTAAAGCTGTCTAAATGTATAGAAAATTCGTTTTCATTAAATTATTTAGAGAAATTACATTAAAATTTGATATGTTTGGCAATTTTTACTAAACACCAAGATACAAGAAAAATAATTGACTTAGGTAGTATTTTCATACGCATATCTTAAATGTGAGAGGTGTGAACAAGTTTCCCCTTGTGTTTACTAAAATACTAGTTACTTAGACTCAATTTAATGGTGATGATTCGTTATGTATTAACTCTAGTCAATTTCCTGTTTATCCTACTGATTTTATAAAAGATTAAACTTCAGTAAATTACAATAAATCAATATGGAGTCAACAATAAATCATGTTCTACCTCAGCTTGTTAGATCTCGCCCTTGCACCACAAAAAAAAACAACCGACCCTATGCTTGTCAAATTAAAAAAAAAGAAAAATACAGTGCATTTTTTCTCGTTTTGCTAAAATTCAAGTGCATTGTTCCATTTTAATAGTAAGCAATTTAATACATATCAACTCTCGTCGCTTTACTGTTTTATACTCAAGTCCTATGATAAAGCATGCTCTTCATCTGCTTTCATTCATTACATTTCAAAAAGCAAACAAAAATCCCCCAAAGCATTTTCTCTCGTCTTACTAAATACTAGTATATTGTTCCTTTTGATAAATAAGAACTTCAATACGTATTCACTGTTTCGTGGGTTTACTGTTTTATTCTCATATTCAAGAATTTCTTAAAGTTAAATTAAAGGTTCTGTTATAAAGCATGTTCACTGTCTGCTTGCAAAAATTATATGTAAAAAATAAAGAATACATTACATTTTATTTCATCTCACTAAAATGCTCACATTTTGTTTCATTTTAATAGCATACCATTCAATACGCTTTCGTATTGAATGGACTACTATTCGTCGTTTGCACTGTTTGCTGTCATTTGTTACTGTTTGTTGTACTGTTAGCTATTGTTTGCTGTTACTGTTTGAGTTGTTTGCTGTTGTTATTGTCAACTGCTTTTCTATTTGACCCTCGTATTCTAAAAAAAATATAAGTTCTATGGCAAAATATGTTTCCCTTCTACTTGTATTCATTGCATTTGAAAAAGAAAATACAATACAATTTCTCGCATTGTATTAAAGTTCCGTATTAAAACTAGGTCTTTAATTACATTCTTTTTCCCGGTGTTCTTGTTTTATCTTCTAAAAACTCGACCCAAGTCCTTCAACAAGTACATCCTTCATCTGCTTCCATTTATTGTATTCGAAAAAGTACAGTACAGTTTCTCTCGCAGTTACTAAAATGTTCTTTTTTAGTTCCATATTAAACTAAGCAATTCATTGCATATTAATAATTTCATCGATTTACCGGCTTAGAGCAGATTATCTGACACTTTTTCGGATACACTAAATGTTTATTTTCATGTTGACGAGAAATACATTTTAAAATTGCAATCTGTTTAAGAGAAACATAACAATAGCAAAATGCTTATAATTCAGATTTTTGACCTGAAATGTACGGTAAAAAATTCGATTTTTGAGTTAATGAGATTCTGCTCTAAGCAGACAATATATCCTAAGATCAAAGTAAGATTTAGTCCTACAATATATAAGCATGTCTCTGCTTAACTTACTGCATTCGAAAAAGGAAAAGTACAATATAATTCCTCTCGTCGTATATTAGCATTTATTTCCATATTAAAGTAATTAATTGAGAATTAACCGTTTCATCGATTTACTGTTTGATCCTCGTATATCCTAAATCAAACTAAAGTTCAGTCTTACAATGCATGAAGCATGCATCCTTTTGCATGCCTTATTACATTCGAAAAGGAAAAGTACAATATAAATAATCTCGTCCTACTAAAATAAAAGTATTTAGTTCCATATTAAAGTAAGTATTTCATTATATATTAATTATTTTATCATTTTAATTGTTTTATCTTTGTGACTCTAAAAAACAACCAAAGTTACAAAGTACTTCAGGAAATATGTCCTACCTCTGCTTGCATTTATTGAATTTGAAGAAGAAAAACACAATTCAATTTATCCCGTTATACTAATATATTGGAATTAGTTCCATATTAAAAGTAGATATTTCATTACATTCTGACTGTTTCGCCATATTCCTGTTTTTATCTCCAAAAACCAACTAAAGTTCTTCAGGAAGCATCTCCTACATCTCCATTCATTAAGTGCATTTGAAAACAATATTGCATATTTTCTCTCGTGGTAACTAAAAATTGTTTTTTTTTTTAAATTTCGTAGTATCATTCGTAATCATTACGTATTAATTGTTTCATCGATTTACTGTTTTATCCTAGTATCCTGAGCACGAAGTAAAGTTCGAAGTTTTACAATATACAGTGTTTCGAATATATATGGTGAAATTGTAAAGGATGGTAAAGGTACCCAAAATAAATCATCATACGAATGCATCGCTACACGAATTTGAAGCTTGCGGTTGAAAAATTCGAGCGGGAAATCACGCCTTAAGCCACTGAAACGATGTTATCGACTGACCTGAACAAAGCTCTCTACCATCTAAATGCGATAATTCCGAGCACGCATTCTTTGGCAAAAAATGTTGATTTTGGGCTCCTCAACCATCCTTTACAATTTGACCTGATATTTTCGAAGTACCCTATATAAAGCATATCTCTCTCTGCTTGCATTATTGCATTCGGAAAGAGAATAATTCCTCTCGTAATATTACAAGTACTTATCTTTGTATTAAAGTAGGCAATTCATTAATTAACTATTTCGTCATTTTATGGTTTCATCTTCGTGACTAAAAACCAACCAAAAGTTCAGATAAAAGTCCTTCAGGAAATATGTTCCTCTGCTGGCATTTATCGCATTTAAAAACACAATATAATTTCTTTCGTTGTACTAATATGCCAATAAATACCGGTTTAATTGCAAGCAATCATGCCGAATTCTTAAAATTCATATTCATTTAATGGGAAATGTATATAAACCATCTTAATACAATTAGATACAATTATAAAGTATTTACTCAAATTATGTATTAAAGCTTACGATGAACCTCTTCATTATAAAAACTCTTTATTTGAAAATAAAAATTTGAGAAAAGTACTCATTGAACTAATACTAACGAGACTCTAACTATAAGTGATCTCTTTTAAATGCAAAAGTTTATTTGATTGCTACAGTAAATAGAACACAAATTTAAATGATGAAAAACGAAATTGTTTTTTCGTAATGATTACTTTTGGGAGGAAATGTTGCATAATGGGTTTTAAAGAAGCAAAAGCGATTTTCGATAAAAAAATATATTTCCGTTCCGGGTTTCATAAGGTAATGCATTAAAGTGAAAATCAATGTTTGCCTCTGAATTGCCCTTCTTTAAGTTTATAAAAGTATTAAATTCGCATCGCTAAGTTTTACTCAGAGTTAAATATAGAGATGTTTTATGCCAACTATGATGGAAACGGTATTGGATAAATATAAGAATTTAGATTTCGTTGCTAAAAAAATTTACGCTGTTAATATTTTTTGTTTTTGTCTAAAACTCAGATCCTCGAAACATTTTGTAAATACATTGATATAGAGAACGATTGAAAGTAAGTATGCCTAGAATAAATATTTGTATTTACCAATGGAAGAATATTCAAATCGTTTCTGTGATTTGAAGCTAATATTATGCAGTTATTGAATACAATTAATACAATTGTAAGATGTTAAGGTGTATGCATACACTAGAAATCACGAAAATTGACTAAAATATCGATATATTTTTTAATAATTCAAGATATTTTCCAATCCCCTAGCTTTCAAACAATACCAAGATCTTGTAAATATTCAAAATAGTTTTCAAGTTACAAGGGTTTGGGTTAGGTACTGTCAACTTAAACAAACACGTTTCCACAACTTTAAACTCAATATCTGAAGAATTATGTTTTTGCAATAGGATGCTTCTTTCGAACAGTGATAACTCAATGAATTGATCTATTATAATTACTTTTGCGTCATTATAATCTATATAATACAATGGATGTTTTGACCCTCAGTCGAAGCTATTGGTTAAGAAATGAATTTTTAGTTGATTTTTAAATCTTGAAATTCCTGAAAAATCTTGATTTTTTAGACTTCTTTCGTGGAAAAGAACGTATTCCCTCTAGCAACTTGATGGAGGGTCAAAACATGAAGAATAATATTAGGAATAATTTCCAACAGGAATTGTCTTTCTGAAGACATTAGAATTTGAGATATCACTGTTCAAAAAACATGCTAATTAGCTAATTATATCTAAATTAGATAGTTAATGAGTAGCTTAATCAGAATTTTCTCGATGAAATGCGATTAAGCACAAACCAATGACCTATTGCGAAAAAGCTGGATTTTTAAAGTCAAAATTTAAAAAAAATGTTATAGTGCATACATACACCTTAACATGAGATAAAAACTGTAGGTAAATCTTGGAAGCCACTGTCGATGAGTTTAAATCCAACCAAGATCCCAAGAAGGAACTTTACAGCAAACTTTAGAGGGAAAACGAGTCACTACTTTTGGCAGGCATATGTAAATAAAATCGGCATCGAATACATTGTTTGCTCTCAGCTCTTACACTTTAAATCCTCTGAGAGGTTCACACGAAAATATCCGTTTTGCAATCATCAGTCTTCCCTGTATAACTTTAAAACTGTTTTAGACTTTTGAGCATGTACAAGAGATCCTATAATTTAATTTTTAATGCTCAGGTGCAACTGCTACTTTCGTATTTGTGAACGTTATTGTTATATTTATAAAGCACGAGCGAACTATAATATTAGTAAATATATGTTTTATTATGTGCGCAAAAACTATAATTTGTAAATTTATTTTTAACTATGTACGTGCAAGCTGTAACCATGATATGGAAAGTGATAGGAAAATTAATTTGGAATTGTGTTAATGGTTGTTCTTTGTAATTTTGTATAGCATTAAGTTTTCTAAATAAATGCTTAATTTTTTAATCAGCGAACTTCTTCATGTATGCAACCGAAAAGCTTATCTACAACTATTTAAAGCAATCGAACTGATATTCTGATTATCCTAAAGCGAATAGTGAGTTTTCGTCTCCAAGTAAATTGGACTCGTGTTACCACGCAACGTTCCAACAGACTTCTTTGTCAAAAGAGTCTTTCCTATGATTATTTCAACCAATAGATGTGGTTACTTAATCATTATTATAATCATTATTATTAATCATTACTTAATCATTATTATTATAAAGCACGAGTGTGATAGGATAATAACAATACTGAAACACTTTGAGATATCGTGTCGCTCACAAGGTTAACGCAAGTAAGGTATTTAAAAAGCATTTGAAACAGATTAAAATGTAAGTTTTTTTGCCATTTTTACATAGAATATTTTCCTTTTGCTTTGTTCCAGAAAATATAGCTATAAAGTGGATTAAAAAGTCCATCAGGCCAATATTTGCTTCCTTATCAATAAAATTTCAAAAGAAAGAATGTAAAACCCATTTGTGGAAATAGAAGTATACCCATCACGAATATGAATATCATTTTGTTGCACATACTATTTTTAGTTGGACATACGATAACATCAATGAAACATAGAGCAGTCTAGATAAAAAGCATTAAAACTGATAATTTAATTTGAAATAAATTCAAAACTTTTGTAAATGTTTTTATATCATTTTTGGATAAAAATTCCCCCTTCTATACTTCAGGAATAATATTGAATTTCCTGGATTGAATATGAATTTCAATCCAGGAAATTTAATTCTAATCTCGACTAAAAAATCCATCAAGCAAACTTTTTCTATCGACTTAATAGTTTTAGAGCGAACAATCCCATGCCGAAATCTGTTGATCACGAATCTAGATATAATTTTTGTTGCACATCTGAAGAGACTTGATTCTAATTGTTAATATTGTTATCATTCTAATAGATAGGTAATTAACGCCCCACTGGAGCAACAAAGCGGGCTATTGGCGACGGTCCGGGATCAATCCTAAAGTGAAAGATCCAAAGAAAACGCCTCGTAATTTTGAACCAGTGTCAGATGACGAAGACAACACCTGAGCTGGCACCCCGCTCTCCAAACTTCTACACCACACCAAGGTGAGGACATTTGAGACCACGACAGATTCAATGTGCACCAGCTCCCATGTACACAACGGTCGTTGGCTGGACTGAGTTTCAAACTCGCAACCCTCCGGTTGCAAAGCAGGTGCTCTTTCAACTGGGATACCACGGCCCTTCGAATTGTAGGATAAAAGGAATCAAGCATGGCACTGTCTGTAGAAAAAGACTACGATATAAAAGAATCTAATGATTCTGTAATTTGAAATTGATTAAACAGTACGTTTTATCATTTTACATAGAAATTTCCGCATTTTGTTTTACCCAGGAAATTTAATTCTAAAATAAAATAATAAGACCATGGGATAAATTTTTCTTCCTTTATAATATTTTTAAAAGATACGATGTAATTGTCGAAAATGAAATCTACCGATCACGAATTTGGACATAATTTTTGTTGCACATCTGAAGGCACTTGATTCAAACTACCATACTCGATTCTTGCATAACATCAATTAAACACGTTGCTGTCTAGAAGAAAAGATTACGAAAAAAAATCAAATGATTATTTTTCTTTAATTTGAAATTGATTAAGAAGTACGTTTTATAATTTTCACATAGAAATTTTCCTTTCGTTTTTATCCAGAAAGTTTAATTGTAATGGGGACTGAAAGGTCAATCGGGTTAATATTTTATTCCTTATTAATGTTTTTAGAAGAGAAGATGTGAATCCCATTTGCCGATATTGAAATCCACCGATCATTCATATGTCATCTAGTATGATTTTTGTTGCACATCTGAAGGGACTTGCTTTGACATGTAAGATAACACCAATCAAACAACCCCGCTGGAGTGGATGCTGTATGAGTGGTAGATAATCTACGCACTATTTAATCCCTCAAAGGTATAACTCTTTTGAAGATTATCAGTGGAGTACCGATACGAGTTCAAGTGATGTCTAATAACAACCATCCTTTGTCTTTCGCAAGGATAAGGAGTAAATTCTCTATGGCATGCAGTAAATATTTATTCTTTCTCTTCTACAAGCTAGAGAGATTCTGAACAAGTTATGCAAGAATTGGAAAAATAGATTTAAACCGAAATACACGACAAACGAAAATCATTTGTTACACTTGTGCAGCGAGGACATTTAACGTAAACTGATTCACGGGACTCAGGGGAAAACTATATATTTTCTTTTACTTACGATGAAAACAATATGAAATGTTCCTCTGTGAGTGGAAAAAGACAATAAACCAGAGAATAGAGCTGTCACTACGTTTACGTTTTCCTGTCATCTCATGTAAACCTCAAAATGAAATTTCGTATGGACTTACCACAACAAGGACAAACGCTAAACCAGGTAGGCGCCTCTTTCAAAAATATTACACTTACGTTTTTTACTATTTTGGCGATTATTTAGTTTCTGTTTTGTGAATATTTAGTTTATATCACGATACGTTTGTCGGACGTTATATTCAGTAAAGATAAAAACTGGAAATCAAATTAAATGTGTACAAACCAATATTGGTTTTGAAGAACTTGTTTTTATTGCCACTTTGTGATTAATACATGCATAGTTTTCTTACTAATCCAAGCGGTTTCGAAGAGGTATCTCGTACATCAAGGTCAAAACAATTTTGACAATGACGAGATATTTTTTCATTAATATATTGCTGTTTATTTTGTGATGACGAGATCAAGATCTGATCAGTTTCTTCTAATGACGAGATATCTCGTAGGCAACCACCAGGAGGGTTAATTATAACGAAATAGGTTTAAAACGTAACAACTGGAAATTATTTTCTATCAAAATTAAGTCTGAAATCCAACGAAATATCAAGCATAAGCACTAATGCATTCATCTAATAAGTTATAACATGTATGCAAAGTAATTGTTCGCGTATCATTAAACAATAAATTCACGAATACCATCACAAGTTTAAAATGAACCACATTTACGCTTCTATTAAAGACTGGCTAAAGTTCCGACAAAGTTTTACATCATTTCTAACAAAAGCGGTGCATTAAGTCCGTACATTTTAGATTCCTTAATTCCGCTTCCACCAAACTCCAAAACATTCCACCTCCAAATGAAGTTCTAGTTAATCCCCAGATATCAAATCCGCGAGAAATGTCAAAATAAGTTATCCTTCCAGAATACCGTAGGTAAGTGAGCAAGTGTGCGCACCACCGCATAAAAAGTAGAGGAAAAAATCCTGTATCTCATCTGCATCTTTTCTTTCTGACAACGAATTAATCATCGAATTCAAACCTACGCTGGCAAAGGCAGAAAAGCAAGGCTTGAATTCCTTTCATTTCTTTTTAGCTCTTAACGAATCCAGGGATGAAAAAAAAACAACTGGCGTAGCTCTTTGATGTCTAAACTAAAGAACTTGAGAAAATAATATCATCGCATTTCTTTAAAAAAACGCTGGAAAGGCAGGGGGGTATTAAAAAGCAAGCTATTTTCTCTCTCTCTTTCAAAAAGCCAGAGGAAGAGAAAAGGGTGAGATTTTTCATTTTTGCATTAGGGAGAACTTTCGGAAATGTTAAAAAGTTTTAAAATATCCTCAGGATGATTTATGAGGGGTGGTGCTCTAATGTGTACTCTCCGATTCAGGAATGGTGCGGGCCCCTTCTTTCGCTTTCTCCTAATGCACGGTAGCGCGTTATTTGAAAAATGATGTAACCATCGCAAGTTGCCTCTGCAGCGTGCTGTCGGGGAATCAATAACAAATTTGAAATTTGTCCGCGGGATTTGCGTGGACTGTAGGAATACCAAGTAGGAATCGGTCAAAATGAAGGATATTCATTTTGCGTTTGTTTTCTAATAGGAATACCAGGAAATAATCCGTAGGAATCATGTATTTATTTTTTGTTTGTTTCGATGGAAATACCAAGAAATTAATCTGACAGAAAGAAATACCGGTGGGTCATAAAGTAATTTCCCCGATATGCTGGCATCCGCAATTTTCAATCGGAATGGAAATTGTGATTTAGAAGTTTCAAGGTTTGATTGATTGAGTACACATATAATCCGACTTGTGTGCTTGATCTGAAGGATCCGCTGATAAATCGTCTTCAAAGATTACAAAGTGTGCGCTTGAGAGGTATGTAAATACCAAGGATCGAGCTCTTACGATTACGGATGCAGTTAACAAATTTCGAATAGCAACGGCCAATTTTTTATCGCTATGTGATCGGCACAGTGAAAAACCAAAAATGGTGTTGAAGTTCAATCTTAACTTTTAACCCTCTGGATACGGGGACCTTCCGAAAGTTTCAAGTCCCCTCGATAAGAAAGGCTCGGATTCTTTCAGACCTCAAACCCCTGAAGAATCGCCGCAGCCCATTACGATTTCCATCCCCTCCTTTATGTGCTATAAAGAGACCAGCGCGTAAATAACCTTATCTCCCCGTTGACAAAGATGCCAGGGTTATCGACGGGAAGCCTCGCCAATTGTTTATCCTCGAGCATCTAGTCCATGAGAGGTTGAGTAAATCAAAAGATACGCTTAAAAAGTCACCGCCGCCCTTTCAGTTTACCCGGGAAGAATCTGTCCCTTCTAGGCATACCCACGACCCGACAATAGAAACCGGCACATTAGGTGGTAATGGGACGACACATATTCCCTCTCCTGGGGAAAGCATTGTAAAGGCCGTTTCGGCCGGTTTCAGTAAGTTGCCTGTAAAGCCGTTGGGACGTAACCATAGAAGGGAACGATATTCTGCCCCGACGTATTTAGAGGGTTAGGAAAGACCGCGCAAGAACTCTGTCGAAGGTGAGTGTGGACGAAAAAAGAGGAGATACAACAAGCATCCGTGATAATACATGTAATTTGTATAAATCACAAGCACCTATCACAAAACTGCAATTGGTTCTGCATTTGTTATTAAGACGAAATAATGACTTCAGGTTGAAGAATTGGGTGTTGCTATTCGAAATTTGCTATGCTAATTGTCGAAATTTGTTAAATGTAACCTTAACTGTGAGAGTTCGATTATTGTTATTTGCATAATCCTCGACCCTGGAAGCATCATAGAAAATTCTATTGCTAAATATATCTAAACTGGATGGAAGCCATGCAGGGAAGCCTGCAGGCTATAGAACAGATTGCGAACTCTTCAGAGGATTAAATGAAGATAATTTTTCAGTGTATTCTTATTTTGTACCTTTTCCTTATTGTTAGTTAAACTGTCTTACCAAAAAATATCTATTTAAATAACTCCACACATTTATACTTTGATGCATAATGATTTTACCCTCATGTAGCAAAAATAACCGCTTACTTACAAATCAAATTAACTCTCCAAGTGGTTTCCACGAGGTAACTCGTTTATCAAAATCATACCAATTTTGCTATGTCGAGATATGCGTCATCAAGATTTTGCCATTTTTTTATGATTTCGAGATCAAGATTGGTCAGTTTTCTTCTACTGACAAGATATCTCGTACTTCAAGATCTACTAATGGTTTTGCTAATGATGAGATTAGTACCTCGTCAAGTCAACCACCAGAAGGCTTAAACTAAATTTGATGTTCAATACCTGCATTATAATAAGCTTTCTTTAAAGAATACCATCTACACCACCCTACCATTTTTATCTACTTTTATTAAAACCTCTGCATGTAGAAAAAAAACCATTTTCCCTCCCCACTGACATCTCCGTCAGAAAATTCCGCCAATGAAAATTGCGCATTAATTCAATCCCAGCTGAGAAGATCAGTGTGATCTCATCGAAGATAAAATGCATTTAAAATTCACTAACTCATCCCTCACGCCATTTTTTTTTCCATCGCCCCTTGTCTTCCATTTCTGAAACAGTTCCACTTTCTTTTTCCGAAACACTGCCTTAAAAGGGAAAGGGAAATATTAAATCATCGATTTTCTTGTCACCGAAACTTGCGGTCCAGACCGGTTATTACTTAGAGCGAAGACAATGAAAATTGCAATTTCCGAATATTATGACGTAGCGTTTAAGTTACATGTCACAAACACGCAGCATACGTTAGGGCCAAGTATGCGACTGAATATCAATTTTCCTTTGTTTGCAGCGGACAACCCCGTTTTGAAAGGTAGTAGTAAAGGAAAAAGGTCGTTACAAGTAAACTGGTTCAATACACGAAGACTGGCTTGAAAAAAGTTGTCTGCGTTTCAATTCGGTCCTCTAATTAGTTTCAACGAAAAGGACTTTATAAATTCATTAACGGAGAATGTTAATTGATAGATTCATTTGCGAAGTAATAAACGCCGCTTTTTTTCCTGTGCCTGTGTTTCCTTTTCCTCAAGCAGTTGTTCGTTTATTGAATTAAATGAAGGGACTTCAAATCCAGTTTCCTTTTAAACTGGAAGGGAAAGCGATTAATATTATATCCGGTAATAAACAGAGGATAATTGCTCTTTTTATTGAGCTTTCCTGTCCTTTGTGAATTGAATTATGCGGTGTTAATTTATTAATTTATACTGACAGCTCCTTTGTGTATTCGTTTTGAGGTGAAATGTAAGAAGCGATTAATGGAAAATTCTGCAGTAATGTCGTCTTATTGATTCTCTTTAAAAGGATTTCGATACTAGGTAATCTTCCTTTCGGAATATTTGAAATGTCAAATTGCTTTGACACCGGACTAAAATATAGTACATTTTTGTGGGATAAAAATGATTTCTAATCTTCAATTCTAGTCACCAACACAGTCGTACTTGTCAAGAATGCAATATCTAGATTTTGTCTATGGATTAATGATTGTTAAAACTCCCAGTGTTTTATCTTCACGTCCTGTAGTGACCAGCTTCTGGTGCAAAAGCCTGTTCCAAATTGTCACCTGATCGACTGTTCTGGGCAAAGGTAAATGTATTCTTTCTATTTGGTTTTTCATTCCCCTTGGCGTAATAGGGTAGTTATGTCTCAACGAGATATCTAATTTTAAGTAAAATTGACTAGATCTTGGACGATATATTTCATCGAAACACTTGAAGGGTTAAAAATGCTTCATAACTCTCCTCAAAACTCCTGAAAATCGAGCACACTGATCAAACACTCGATTAAAGTGATCATACTTCTTCAAGTGGGATTAGTCATTCCGTTCCGAATAATTAGTCACTACGAATATTGGTAGTCTCTAAGGAGTTCTCGCAGTGGATCCCAATAATCTCAAACAGAACTATCTTTCCATTGGTTTGGAAACAACTTTAGAATCACCAGCCCATCGTGGAAACTTACATGCTTTCCATCATAGGATCTGCCATGTCTTTAATATAACACTCGATTAAAGTGATCATATCTCTTAAGTGGAGTCGTAGTCATTCCGTTCCAACTAATTAAAGTCACTACCGATATTGGGAAAGTCTTCAAGAAGTTCTCACATTGGGTTACAATAATCTCAAACAGGACCCTTTCTATGGGATTGGAAACTAAATTTAGGCATCATCAGCTGGTCGGAGTGACTTGCCATGCTTCCTATCATAGGACCTGCCGTGGCGCTGGCTCCACCAGTCCCCTTGAAAGGTAAGCAGTAATAGTACCTAAGGACGCTTGATATTGTCATCTGTAAGATGCCGTTCAGGTCCTATTGAATCGGGCCCTGATGTGTGATGTCGATCATCTCCTTGGGTGTCGGGTAAAGCATACTCTACCTTCATACTACCATTTTATAGCGTTGGTATATGCTGCATCACATGCCTCAAAACTCTTGAAAATCGAGTAGACTGATATAGCTCTGTATTAAAGCGAACATATCTCTTCAAGTGGAGTAGCAGTCATTCTAATTAAAGTCACAATGGATATTGGGAAAGTCTCGAAGGAGTTCGCGCAGAGGTTCCCAATCTCAAAAGGGACTCACTTTTCACTTGTTGCAAACTAAATTTAAGTATCACCAGCCAGCCGTGGGGTTTACCATGCTTCACAACATAGGATATGTCGAGCCGCCGATGGCTCGGGATCTTGAGGGGAGTAGTAAATGTACTTAAGAACGCTTGGCATCGTTGTCGTCAAGTGGTACTGAATCGGGCCCTGATTTTGGATATCGATCTTTTCATGAGGTCGGATAGCGCAATCTTTACATTCATCTTATGAGTTAATAGCCTTGGTATAGCTTATCCCATTAAGTGGTTTGGACGAAATATCTCGTTCGTCAATATCTAATCACTTTTGCTAATAACGAGAGATCTCATCATCAACATATTGTAGATTTTTGATGATGACGATATCAGGATCTGATAACTTTTCGTCTAATGACGAGATATGTTGTCCATCAATATTTAGTCAGTTTTATAATGACGAGATATCTCGTCCATCAAGATTTAATTTGTTTTGCTAATGAAGATATACCTCATCAACATAACCACCAGGAGGATTAAGCACACAAGGTTATTAAAAGGATAGCATATTCTATTGGAACTATTTTCAAATAGGACTCTCAACATATTTATTTGGAGCACTTGATTAAATAGTATCGTGTCGCTTCCCATATTAAAAAAGGTTTTAACATATTTGATTGGAATTATTTTCAAGGTAGGTAGGTAATTGGTAATTAATTAACGTCGCACTAGAGCAACACAGCGGGTTATTGACGACGGTCCGGGATTAATCCCGAAATGAAAGTCCGAGGACAACACCACGTAATTTTGAACCACGGTCAGATGACGAGGCAACACCTGAGCTGGCACCCCACTCTCCAAACTTCCATACTACTATTTTCAAGGAATCTGACTCAAAAGAGATTTATACAATGTGTATATAAATACATTGGCAGTAAAAATTCCTGTTAATAAGCGGGTATATATATATTTTTCTTCAGTAGAATTGGTAAACATTAAATTTTTTAAATCTTTAGATACATTGAAATGCAGTCATTGTTAAGTTACAAAGGATCTTCATAAAGTGTGTTTAAATTCACATGCTTTCTTTTCGATGAGCCCAAATTTTTAAAATGCCATTTCAATTTATATATAGATCATTTGTATCCAATTTGAATAGCTAAAATTCCGAAATATTTCAAATAAAATGTATTCGTGATTTATTTGAAAGTATCACATACAAATAAAGTCATCCATGGCATCACATGAACGAAATATCATCAAATATCTCTATTCTCATACAAACACAAAACTATTGATTCCAAAAAAATATATAAATTTAGTGTCAAAAGCCTTATCAAATGATTTCTCTACAATACAAACAATTCTAAATTACTTTACCTTCCACCAAAGAGCATATTGAAATATGAATAGTTGTCTTCGCATTTAGGTATTCAGAAGATATATTTATATGTGAAATATAAATACTGTATGTACTATGTTCCTTAACGATGATAAAAACACGAATATTTTTATTTATTGAAAATGTTTCAATTTTGTGTCTGACGATTGTCACAAATCTTTGATAAGAATGATATATTCTGAATTTATTTCAATAAACTTTATATTTGAAAAGAGAATCTACGTTTCTTTTAAAAACGTGCTGTTACGTAAACTTTGCGCGCGCGCAGTTCCCTTTTGAAACGCATCAATAATTTAACTCCAAAGTTTACACGGTAGAATTTGACTGCAATATCTAAAATAAATTAATTTAAATAGAGAAACGAAATATTTTCTCGAAATGGAGAACTCATTCAAAGAAAGGTTCAATCTGTGTTAACAATGAAAACAAGAAATGCAAAGGCAGTGTAAAATCTTTAAAAAATTATTCAGAGTTATGATATTTATTGCTTTTTATTGGAATAAATATTCTTTATTTAACTTGTTTTGATAAAAAATTTTAATCTTTCTATATCTTTATCTTTTGGACTATATGTTTGCAAAAAAATAAAATTATGGCTGGAATGTTATATGAATGTGAATCGAAATAAAAAGTGCATATTTATACGAATGATATTTTTATTTCAGGAGGATATTTTTTCATTCTAATTATGTTATGAAACATTAAAAAATAGTTGTATTAAAGAAATAAAACTAAACTTACAATGTATTAAAGGTTTATCACTAACCAATCCCTAGAAACATTTAAGATTGTGGTATGATACAATCTGTCAGTGTAAATACAATCTTGTCATGTTTCAACAAAACTAAATATAGTTGAAAATGAATGTAAAAATATTTCAACTCAGCTTACACTCTGCAAAATTAAAAACATTTTACACGCCACAAAATGAAGACCGAAGTTAAAAATAACCTGATTCCAAAATATTTATAGGTTTTTATAGTAAATTACTAAAATTTAAAAACATCACTTTACTAATCCCTTAAAATGTTTCATATAGTATTTATCAAAGCACATAATCTTTTTTCATTCACAATAATTTTGTCTTTTTAGAACAAAAATCTCAAGTAGAGAAAACTTTGCAACAAGTTTCTTAAAATTTGACATTAAAGGTAATTGTCCTTTAACTAAAACTAATCCATTCCGGGTAGCCCAATACAATACACGAGAGTCGTTTGAAAAGAATGGTAAAAAAGTAATGCAAATACCGTGTTCTGGAAAAATCGCTTTTGTTTCTAAACATAGTCTCCTTTTATGCCTGAACACTTGGTCTAGAGTGTTTCCAATTTTTTCATCCCGTAGGAAAAGTAATTTTCTCAAAGGCTACAACATAAGGCAACGACATCAGTATTCGACGAGAATTTCTTCACATGAGCCAAATTTTAAAATTTGTAAACAAGAAGTCTCATGGAACCAGGTCTGGAGGAATAGAGTGGTCACCCACTTTAAGTAAAAACGTTTTATCACTGCACAGAACTCACGTTTTCCCTTTTCGTGGCGGATGTAGGATATATATTTAGACGAGTCTCATGTAATGTGATCCATTATGTTACATATTTTTTGTTGTGGTTACTTAATAACTATCGTCAAGTAACCTAAACGTATAGTCATCAAGTAACCTAAACGTATAGTCATCAAGTAACCACTTCAGTGATGATTTTTTAACCCACTTTGTAATTAATTAAATAATTATGATTTTTATGTGTTTATTTTTATCTTATTATTATTTTGTTTTTAATAACGTACCGCGGAGGGCCCATTAAACTGATAAGTCTCTCAAAAAGAGAGAGGTACTTCTGGTGGTTATCTGGTTATGGTTCACAGTATTACTTATTTTAAATTATGATGGTGTTTATTTGGTGATTACCATTTGATTACTTATATTTTAAACGAACTCCATTTACATTGTTAACATATCAAATACGCTATATCGAAAAGAATCAAGCAAATAATACTTACTTTTAAACCACCATAGGACTCCACAAGGACATCAGATGGTCAGATCTTTCCTAGACACGACATTCATATTCTTATGGTGTTGACAAAAGGGTCACATAAATGTTTAGAAAAGCCTCATGGAATAAGGTCGATCGTGTTATATATCTTTTATGGTGGTTGCTAGGTGAGTACTATACAAAGGTTCATAGTATTACTTATTACTTATTTTAAACAATAACGACGTTTATTTGGTGATTACCATCACGATAACTCATAATTTAAACGAACATCATCCGCACATCAAATACGATATGTCGAAAAGAATCAGACAAAATAACTAAATTTTATACTCCAAAATTCCTTTGATGGGATATTCTTCATGACAGTGGGTTGTCAGATCTTCTCCAGGTATTGCAGTCACATTATCAAATTTCGGACATAACGACCACATAATTTTCAGATGAGCCCATTGAATTTGATCCATGGTGTTGCATATATTTTATGGTGGTTGCTTGGTAACAATGGTTGATAGTATTACTTGTTTTAAACGATGACTGTTCTTATTTCGTGAATACCATCATGATTACTTATATTTTTAACTTTAGGACACCGTTACTAAAGTTATACACCAAATATGACACGTCAAAAGGAATCAAGCAAATCATACGTACTTTTAAACCAGCGAATCCCTTTGATGGGATATCCTCCATAGGGACATCGAATGGTCAGATCTTCTCCGGACACTGCAGTCACATTCCTCATGGCCCGGACAAAGGGTGAACCATAGATGTTCAGGCGAGCCCCGTGGAATGTGGTGCCAACGTCATTCTCTCCTTGGCAACGGTATTCTCCACTGTCTTCCACGCGTGCTTCTGTGATGTTCAGGATACCAGTCACATGACCAAGATCACCGATTCTGTCTATGGCTGTGACGCGTGGTCCTTGGTCTATCTGGATATCGTCCAGGAACCATGTTATTCGTGGGATAGGGTTGCCGGTGGTAATACACTTGAGGGATATTGAGTCGCCAGAATGGGCTGTGTGCTCTGGGAAAGCGGATATCAGAGTTGGTGGCACATCTGAAAGAATATAAATTTTAGCGTAAGTTTAGGAGTATGAGTTACGCCCCAATATAGGAAACGTATTTCAAATTGTATAAGACAGAGTATGGACAATCAAATGTAATATAAGATTATATCTGTTTGTACATTCAGTATTTTTGTAAGTGGGTGAAAGTATGAATATAACATTACAGAATCGATTCAAAGAAAAGTTTTAACCTATTGTAAATAATAATATTTGATCTAAAGAGAACCTTTATGTGATGGATAATGTAGCATTTGAAGTTACAAAAAAGAACAATTGCAAAAGCAACTTTCTTTTAAGCGAAATTCGTAAATAGATAACATTAGTGGATTGAAAGAGAAACAAATTGCTCTAAACAAAAGTTACTCAACTTTCTTGCCTGACGAGAGTACTTAGAATACCTTCATTCAAAACGAAATGAAATTTTTAATAATATATGATGGACATTGTAAGTGCGGACAAAAACATTAAAAGTTGAAGTTTCGGAAACGGAATCAAACGTTATGAAATACATAATTTGCTTTGTATGTATTGATCATGACAGCGTATTTAAACAATAAGAACAAACTGCAATTTTCTGTGAAATCATACTCTTATTACTTAAAAAATGCAATTTTAAGCCATATTGGATTTCAAGAAAAAATAAAATCACAAAAACAATGTAGCAACATAATTTCTAACTATAATAGTTACAGACAAACTATATGTGCTCTTTCCAATACTCTCAGATGACATAATGAATCTCAGTTCAATAAAAAGATTGACTCGACTTTCTCAGTATCTTATTTCATTTTCTTCTGGTTGGATTAGAAATAATTGCTCTCACTATTTATCAGAAACAAAACTTGGATTTGAGACTTCAGGTAGACCATTGACAAGGCATAGCAGTAAGAGTTCTTTGAATCAGACTCCTAAGAAACAATAGCTACAATACAACATCTAAATAAATGTTAGTATAATTTGCTTCCTTCTACCTTGTGAATCGAAAGTTCTGTTTAAATTGAGGCAGAATATAGACTATGTTTTGATACTGTACAAAGATGTTTCTTAATTTATAAGTGTCCAAATTCAGTTAAAGATTGATTCTCATATTAAGATAAAGGGAGGGAAAGCATTGCGATTCCGAAAACATCGGCAAAATATGGGGACAAATAGTTTGAATAAATAAATATATTAAGATGAAAGTTAAGAGTATGTAAATATAAAGTATTTATTATATTTATTTTGAGAATAATTCATTATTTTCATAAAATTCGTGCCTTGTTAATTCAGAAATTATTACGTTTTGCTACTTTCATTAGTCTGTAATTAATATGACAAGAAAATGTAAACAGGCTTTTGACAACTTTATCTTTTTTGGAACCATCTGAAGCACCATAAATGTGAAGTAAAATATGTAAAATAATTCAAAATAGTTGCTGGCTATATAAAAATATGACCAGTTTCATAAAAAATACACGTTATAAGTATCATCATGTACATGTAGAATCATTTACTGTTTAGAAAAATGGAGACAAATTCAAGTAATTTTATTTGAGGAGTTTTTGGTTCTCCAATTAAAAAATTAACTTTAAATTACAACTTAACAAAACACATTGCATGTATTATAAAGTGGGAAAAACCTTGTTGGATATTATTTGAATTGTTGAATTTTAATTTATCAACACATTGAGAAAGAGTCACAAGTGCGTTGCATTATTCACGAAATACACAAATCACAATACAGAAAAAATCAAAGCAAATTTTTCAAACACACATTACTAATAGATTTCTGAAACAGCCATCTTTTTTACACCAAATCTTTCTCGCATCTTAGAGCAAGAGATAGAAAAACGAAAACTATTAAAATCGAATAAAAGAAATCTTTCTTGACGGTACCTCGAAACGCCGTCTGTGTTATAGAATCAATTGAAGTAGAACACGTCCATTTGAACAAAAAAGTAGAATTTCTCTCCGATCTAAACACGTCGATACGACGACAAGTGATTGACAAATGACTTTTCTTGATGTCACGTAAGAAAGGATCGGAGACGTATGAAAACTCCAGAACAATCTATCACTGTCACTGAAAAGGCCCCTAAATACGTTTATAAAAATATATACTTTAGAATCCCCTCTTTGCAGTTCGCATTTCAAGAGAAGGAAATCGTTTTGGAGCAAAATTTACACTGGATCATTTCCATACTAGGAAATTCTGCTATACTAGGGCATTGTGAGATTTGAGGACTATCTATGTTAGGGTGGATTCCTTTGGGACCTTAAGACAACGCACTGAACATGGAACTGAAAATGTCCTAGATTGAATTTTCCAATATATTTCAAAAATCCCTGTTTAAAGTTCACATTTCAAAAGAAGTAAATCGTTTTGGGGCAAAATTTAAACTGGATCATTTCTATACTGGGAAATACTACTATACCATAACATTGTGAGATTTGAGTACTATCTATGTTAAGGTGGATTCCTTTGGGATCTTAAGCCAACGTATTGAACATGGAACTGAAAATGTACTAGATTGATTTTTTAAATATATTTTAGAATCCCCTTTCTGCAGCTCAATTTCAAGAAAATGAAATCATTTTGGAGCAATTTTTTTTCTGATTTTCAATCAAAAAATGTTGTTAAGCCAAAACCTTGTGAAGGTCGAGGATTTTCTATGATGGAGGGGATTCAGTTTGGAGGTTTAAGACAACTGAGTGAACATGTAACTGGAAAGGTCCCATATTGAATTTTTAAAATATATTTACAATACCCTTTTAAAGGCTCTCATTTCAAGAGAAGTAAAGCGTTCTGGAGGAAAATTTACACAGTACCATTTAGTTATGGCAAATACTGCTATACCAAAGCATTGTGAACATGAACTGAAAAGTTCTACACATTAATTTCTAAAATATATTCAAAGAAATTGTTTACAGTTAACACTTCAAAAAAATATTTATGGATCAAACTTTTTCCTGATGATTTTCAAACAAGGCCATGCTGTTATGCCAAAGAATTTTGAGGATTGAGGATATTATATGTTAGGATGAATTTCCTTAAATAACGTGGTAAAAATGGAACTTAAAAGACCCTAATGACAGTCTCAAAAATATGTTATAGAAGTCTCATTACATTCGTATTTCAAGAGAAGGAAATTGTAAAGATCGTGGTTTGTTTATATTAGGGTGGATTCAGTTATGAGCTTTGAACCAAAGTGAAACTGAAAAGCCCCTAAACATCGATGTATATTTCGCTAATGTGAGTTTCACATAAATTGACTTTATTTCTTTATTGCTGTATGGAAGCAACGAATATAAACAATACTTAAAATCGAAAGTTACGAGATTCATTCGAAAATTCTGCCTCTTTGTTTAAATATGCTTTATTTGAGCTATGAATGATATGTATGATATTTGTTAAGTTACACAGAAGAGCTCTCTACTCAAAAATGAAATTTTTCAGCAGTTTGATTGCAGAAATAAATGGGAAATGTACAATAGAATATAGAAATCAGCAATATCAGTCTCGATATATCACGTTTTTTCGTGTATTTTAAGAAGCAATACATGGGAACGATATATCGAATAGTGATATCGGTAATTCGATATCGCCATTCGGTGATCAATAATAATATGAATAAGTCAATTGAATGGATAATTCAATTGGATTATCCATTTCTATTGTTTGTCTGATATCCAAATTCAGTAATCAATCGATGTATCGGATGGCTGTATATCGATTGGTTACTGAATTTGGATATCAGACACAAACAGTAGTAAATAGATAATTCAATTGAGTTTTGTCGCTTAAAACTAAGTTGTTATATAGAACAATGTTAAAAATCTAAGCCAAAGTGGTATTTGATTAAATAAAAACGTCAAATACAAGAAAAATTAAAATTATTTAAAAATACGAATGCCCCCACTATCATCTGGACCAAAATAAACATGATTAGAGTATCAATAGGTTATCTTTCATCCAGTGTTAATTCTCATTTAGGCCTTTCAAGCAACAGTTACGCCTTTCCAAACGACACACAAAAACGGGGAAGCTCTAGTATAGCTTAATAGCGATTCTATAAATTGAAAATATGTATGGCTTCCCATATTTAACTCAAGAATAAAACAGATCTACAAGAATTTTAATGTAATCATAAATAAACTATCTGAAGAAAAATATACCCGATTGAGAAATGTTTCTTTTTTAAAGTACGATCGATAATTATTTACAGAGGATTTGCTTTGAGTTTTGATTTATTTCTACATTAAATTATTCATGCGGATAAATGAGATTAGTTTGTCCGTCTGTGGTCAATCTGCAATACGTGGGCTCATGTGCATCATGTACAGCAATGTAATCTTCAAAGCATTCATAATTACGTACTGAAACGACAAACTGAAGCAGCCTATCTGGTATGAGAGGCATTTTACTTCAAGCTAAATGTAGGTAGTGATTTTGAGG